>CM030363.1:278689962-279098876 GCA_017893485.1 Hemerocallis citrina | reverse complement strand
GTTGTGGCGGCTCAACTGGCAACAGGCGGCGGCGCTGTGGTCGAGGAGCGACGACAGCGATGGGGACTGGCGCGCTCGAGTGGATCTGTTCGCTCCGCAAATAGAGGAGGCGAGAGCGGCGGGAAACTCGAGCGCTCGATGAAGACGATGAGGGCAAGGGTCCTGCGGTGGTTGCGGTGGAGTAAGGAGGTTGCAGACGATGGCGATGAGCGGTGGGGAAGGTGTAATGAGCGGCGATGGGGACGATGGGTTCGAGGAGTCGATGGGTTCTTCGGTGTTCGATGACGAGGATGGAAGGAAGGGATGGCGACTGGGTGGAAGGCGAAGACGGAGATGACGGTGATGGCGTCGCGGTGAGGCCGCGACGGGGAGAGGGCGACGTCGAACAAGGATGGAGTCGATCGGAAGGAGGAAGACGATGAGCGGGAACTGTGGGTTTCAACAGTGGGGGGGGGGGGTTGCACAGTGCGAAGTGTTAGGTTAGGGATGAACAGTACTATAGGGGTTAGGGTTTTCTTTTGGGTATGCCAATGCACATTAGGGGGAGTATTAAGTTAGAAATTGATTAAAATAGTAATGGGAGAGATTATAGGGCTTAATAATAGGGATTGAACTTTCAAATTTTTTGGGGTTACAGATTGTGGAGATTGTGGGGAGTGATTAGGAAGAGATCTTAGGGATTGACTATTAGGGAGAATTTGGAGGTGGTTTGGGTTAAAAGATCCAATAGGAGGAGGATATTGGGCTTTGGGCACAACATGATCAAATAGGAGAATAATTCACAATCCAAAAAGACAAGACAATTTTATGAAATTAAATCTGAATTCGAATACAAGGAGTAGGTTTAAAATAATCAACTGAGATCAGGATTAGATTATGAATAACATTAGGATAAATATTATTCAACACAAAATGCGACAAAAGAAATGAAATAGAATTACAATGGAGAATTTACAATTGGGATCAATAACAAAAAGAAAAATGAAAACGGGAGTTACAATCCTACCCACCCTTACAATAAAAAATTTCGTCCCTCGAAATTTACTCAAGTGGCGATAGGATAAACCCGAATGAACATAAAAGATTCACACAAAAAGGTGGGGGAAACTTCTTCTGGATTTCATCCTCAAGCTCCCAAGTCAACTCAACCCGGCGAGTGAGGATTCTAAGCAACCACGAACCAACCTTATGACTTGTTCCTTCAAATCCTTCTCCCGTCGGTCCAAGATCGAAATCGGATGGATCTCACAGGACAAATCAGGCCCGAACAGACAACCTCCGAGTAGTCGATGACATGACTATCATCCCTGACATACTTCCTGAGTTGAGAGACATGAAAGACATCATGCACTCCAGATAGTGCCGGCGGCAACGCGAGTCTATAGGCCAACTTGCCTACTCGCTCCTACGACATCAAATGGTGCCAATGAATCTAGGGCTTATCTTGCCTCCGCCTCCAAACCGGATAACTCCCTTCCACGGTGATACTTTGAGGAACACTTGATCACCCACTTCGAACCTCCAATGGCCATCATGTGAACATCTTCCCATTTTCTCTGCCTGTCCTGAGCTGCCTGTAGGTGCTTCCTGATCTGGGCCACGGCATCAACAGTCTTCGTGATCAGTTCGGGCCCCAACAGCTTCCTCTCACCAATGTCGTCCGAAACACACTGGCGATCGACACTTTCGACCATACAAGGCTTCAAAGGGAGCAGCTTTAAGACTTGCCTTGGTAGCTATTGTTGTACGAGAACTCTTCCAAGTGCAGGTGATCCTCCCAAGACCCTCCAAACTGAAGTACACAGGACCTCAACATGTCTTCTAATGTCTGAATGGTCCTTTCTGATTGCCCGTATGTCTAAGGGTGGAAAGCTGTACTGTACTTCAACTTGCTCCCAAGACTGCTCTGAAGACTCTCCCAGAACTGTGATCGGAATCTAGAATCTTTGTCTGATACAATGCTGATAGGGGACCCCATGCAATCTGACAATCTCTTGCATGTACTTTTCTGCGAGACTCTCAGTAGACTGACCGACTCTGAAGGGGATAAAATGGGCACTCTTCGTCAGCCTGTCAACAATCACCCAAATGAGGTTGTGACCCATGGACTTCTTGGCAAAGCGTTAACAAAGTCCATTGTGATATGCTCCCACTTCCACTCCGGAATGGAAGAGGCTGAAGAAGTCCGGCGTTCCTCTGGTGTTCTGCCTTCACCTGCTAGCTAATCAAACACTGAGACACAAATCTGGCTACAACCATCTTCATACCATGCCACCAGAAGTGAAGCTTCAAATCTCGATACATCTTGGTACCACCAGGATGAATAGAGTATGCCGACTGGTGGGCTTCCTCGAGTAGTCTCTGCCTGACTTTCCCCTTTGGGACACACAACCTAGTCCCAAAGCGAAGTGATCCATCTGAGTGAAATGACCATATCGATCCTTGTACCTGCCTCAACTTCTGCCCTAAACCCCTGTAACTGATCATCACCTGCCTGTGCTTCCTTAATCTGCTCTACCAGAGACGACTGCAACTGAAGCATCATACAGCTCCGATCGGTGCCCGACAAAATCACATTCAAGTCCAATCTTCTCATTTGCTCAATAAACTCCTCCTGCTGAGTCAAGAACATGGCGACTGGCCTTCTGCTCAACGCATCTGGCACCAAGTTCACCTTATCAGGGTGATACTACAAACTGATGTCGTAGTCAGCCATCAACTCCAACCAGCGCCTCTGTTTCATGTTCAACTCTTTCTGAGTGAAGACATACTTGAGACTTTTGTGGTCAGTAAAGATTTCCACTCGGTCTCCAAGTAAGTAGTGTCTCCACAACTTCAAAGCGAAGATCACCGCTGCCAATTCCAAGTCATGAGTAGGGTAGTTCTTCTCGTGTGGCCTCAACTTCCTGGATGCATAAGCAACAACCCGACCATTCTGCATCAACACTGCACCTAGACCTCTGCCTGAAGCATCGCAGTGAATCACGAAACCACCCGATCCATCTGGTTTAGTCAGCACTGGCACTGGCGTCAATCTGCTCTTCAACTATGCCCAAACTTCACTGCATACCTCATCCCAAGCAAACTTCTGATCCTTCCCTGTCAGTTTAGTCAACGGTCCAGCAATCTTCGAGAAGTCTTAGACAAACTTTCAATAATACCCTGCTAGCCCGAGAAAACTTCTCACCTCTGATACTGACTTAGGCACTGGCCAATCTTTAACTACCGCAATCTTGGACGGACCAACAGAGATTCCCTCGCCTGAGATAATATGCCCCAAGAAGGCAACCCGGTCCAACCAAAACTCGCACTTACTAAGCTTCCCGTACAATTGATGTTCCCTCAATGTCTGCAAGACAACTCGCAAGTGCTCAGCATGCTCATCACTACTCCGAGAATAGACGAGGATATCGTCGATGAACACCACGACGAACTTGTCCAGGAAGGGAGAGAAGACCCGATTCATCAAGCTCATGAACACGGCTGGAGCTTTAGTAACTCTGAATGGCATGACCAAGAACTCATAGTGGCCATATCGAGTGCGGAAAGTAGTCTTTGGTATATCTTCGGTCTTCATCTTGACCTGATGGTACCCAGAACGCAGACCTAGCTTCGAGAACACAGAAGCTCCTTCCAATTGGTCGAACAAGTCGTCAATCCTCGGCAGCGGGTACCAGTTCTTCACTGTGACATTGTTCAGCTCACAGTAGTCCATGCACAACCTGCAACTACCATCCTTCTTGTTGACGAACAGTACAGGAGCTCCCCAAGGCGAGACACTTGGCCTGATAAAACCCTTATTCAGCATCTCTTGAATCTGTTCCTTCAACTCCACCAATTCAACTGGCGCCATCCGGTACGGGCTCTTAGAAATAGGAGCGGTACTCGGCTGAACCTCAATGCCGAATTCCACCTCTCGATCTGGAGGTAACCCGGTAAATTCCTTTGGGAACACATCCACGAATTCCCGTACTACAAGAGGCGCAACCTCATAGTCTGTGTGCAACTCCATTGTACAATCTTCCTCATCTGCCACCTTCTTACCACGTCCAAGGTGTCTCCCCAGGATAGAACTCGAACTCTGCCTGTCCCGGAATCCTGAACACAACCTTCTTCGCTCGGCAAACAACATGATACTCCCCCAACCAATCCATGTCGAGAATCACATCAAACCCTGAATTCCTGATCACTATCAGATCTGCTTTGAAATCTGTGCCCCTAATAATCATAGGGCTCTGCTTGCACTCCCTAGAGCAAACGACAACACCGCCACCAGTGGTGATGTTCCAAGCTGCTGGCATAGCACTGCACTCCAACTGATGTTGATCCACAAAGCGAGAAGAGACGAAAGAATGGGTCGCCCCGGAATCAAATAGAGCATGGGCGGGAAAAGAATGAACTAAAATGACACCTATGATAGAATCAAAAACATGGGGAGAGATGAATAGTGCAGGATAATAAGGATTAAGAAATACTTATGTGAAAAGAAACTACACAATGAATAATGCAAAGATAAATAAATAAAGCAAGGAATAGATAATAAAACAACAAAACACAAATATACCTGGAACGACCTCCTCTGCAGTCTCGGCTTCCTCTGCAATCAGGTTGAAGGCCTGACCACGACCTCCAGATGGACCTCCCTGAGGAGCGGCTCTCCTCTGACCGAAAACCTGCCTCTGAGGTGGGAGTGGTTGTCCGCCCTGACCACGACCAAGCGCTCCCCGTGGAGCGGAGCCTCCAACCGGTGCAAGGGTCCTGGACTTTGGGTAATCACGAACCATGTGGTCGCTACCACCATACAGGAGGCACTGACGGTTGGCTGCCCTACAGTTCTCGCGCAAGTGCCCAGTCCTGTGATAGTACGAACAGACTGGGTTCGCCCTCTGAGCGGCAGGTGCATAAGGCTGTGCTCTGGCAGGGAAGGTCAGCATTGGTCTTCTGATAGGCCTTCCAGACGGCCTAGCGGTGACAGGATGCTGAGCGGACCGCTGAATGGCACGCCTCCGCCTACTAGTCTGCTCCTGGCATCTGGTAGCCTCCAGGATGTCTGCATAGGATCGGAGCCGCAAGGCAGCCAGGCGATTCTGAATCTCGATGTCCAAGCCCAACATGAAATGGCGGCCCTTATCTCCATCATTCGCCACCATGGAAGTGGCAAAACGGCTCAGTCGGGTGAATTCCGCAGCATACTCATCTACGGTCCGACTCTCCTGGTTCAAGATAGCGTCTTAGTTAAACATTGGTATATTTATGAAATAACAATGAAAATTGCATAACAAACACTATCTGACTAACCTGTGTAAGTGCGACAAATTGCCGCTCCATTTCATTCCTTGTTACATCAGGAAAGAACTTTGTGAGAAAGCTCTCTCTAAAGATGTCCCAAGCGATGGGGCACTGTAGCCTTTCCATCTCAGCTCGCCACCAGATATGGGCGAGGTCAACGAGCTGGATGCTCACGACATCCACTCGGTCAACATCTGCTATCCTTGCCGTGATCAATAGTTGTTCCGTCCTAATGAGCCATTGCTCGACCTCCAGTGGACCTTCCGTACCTGCGAATTTGTCTGGGTGTAGCCTCATGAAGTCCGCTACATTTCCAGGTCTCGGTGGCAACACCCCGGGCACAGGTACAACAGGCTCTTGATTGGCAGCTCCCAAAGCCACCCTCATCAAGTCACTATGCTCCCGTTGCATTTGCATCATCTGCTGTATCATCACCTTGTTCTGCTCACGCTGCATTTGCATCACTTAAGCAATAGTGGGCTCCTCCGGCTGGCCGAAAGAAGAGGCACCTCTCCTAAGCATTTCCATAATCTATGCAATGGTTGGCTCTTCGGGCTAATCATCCCCAACACGAGAAAAAGAATTTCCTTTTCTAGCCATGGCCTGAAATAAGAATCAAACAGTTAGCATCCAGATTTATAAGTTGGTTATCAATTATCTATGTGATTCACGGGTTGTACATATTGTTGAGTCAGACTGGTTAAACTCAAACAAATCAGGGTCCAATCCCAAACAAGTTAGGGTCTAACCTGGCTCTGATACCACTGAAAACCTTGTCACGCCCCGCTTCCCAAATATACGGAATGCAAGCACGTGACACGGCCCAGCGAATGACTTGCGTCATCCATAGGCTGTTATTGATCCAACTCAACAATATAAACAAGTAATAAAACAACCACGCATGCAATAAAAGAATAATCACATAAATAACAACATTGGAAATTAAGCATAAAAATAACCAACATCAAAATAACTCAATATTTGGAAATTTAGCAAACAATATTCAGGTCGAAGCCCACAATAAAAGAAATAACATTTGTTCAATTTTATTAGAGTCTTCAAATAAAGCAACATTTATTTTAGTAGCGCAGCAAAACATCTTCTTCACCATTGTTGCTCCCCTACTCCGTCAGGTAACTCTCTTTGATTACCTGTAAGTTGCTCATCTAAAGAGAGGAAAAAGAAAGTCCTTAAAGCAAGTCGTGGACATGCAAGTAGAGAAACAGAGAAACAATGACAATGGTGGTATAACAATGAATTCAATAAATGATGAAATCAATAGTGTTGAACAGTGACAAAGAGATGATAACACAATATGCAATAACTACGATTTATCACGATAACAATAAACAATATAAATAATGGCAACAATAACGATAACACTGTTTAATAAAGATAACAATATGCAATGATAATGTGAAGAGAGCCTTAGGTATATTATTCATTTTTAATCCTAGCTAATGCACGTACTACTGTGTCCCATGTGTGCCGTACCACAGGTTCGATGCATACAATCAATTTCGTTTAGACTAAGGTGGTAGATTCTATAGTTCATGTACTCGGGAATAATATTCAATAATGACCGATGACCGAATCAATCGAGATACTGAAGTCAGTAATCTGCAATTAACCGATGACCGATATGACCAATATACCGATAGACCGATAGACCGATAAATAGGAAAACACGGGCCCCTCTTCCGAGTACAGTCACTATGTCATCAACTACCCTAGTCAACTCTTAATCCCGACTTGATTTACATTCTTTATTCAATTAATACACAATAATGCGATTAATAATAAGGGACACTAGAAAAGGGAACAAAACAATCCTAAGATCATGCAATATACTTGATATGGCTAAAAATGGGGTTAAATCGGAACCGTCCAGATTGGGCACGAATCTTGAAGCTCAGGGGTAAAACGGTAATTTCACATACAAATGGGTCCGAAACGGGTACTGGGTCTCCTTCTCACAGATCCAACACCCCACAAACGGATCCACTCCAACTGGGTACGGGTCCCGACCCAAAACAAACCCAGATCAGCAAGAGGAAAATCAGGATCACTGATTTGACCGAATCAACGGGCCTGATTTGCTCTCACCGGGAATCAGGGGTCAGTTTCCTAAACAGATTGGGAGGATTTTTCTCCTGACAGTTACACAGGAAATCAGGTCCCTAATCACTCCCCTGGCGACTATAAATACCTCCCCCTACTACTGTGACCAGGTAATCACTCTTTTTCCACCTTAAGCTCTCCCCGGTCTTCCGTCGCCGTGCCTCCCCGACAGTAGCAGCAGAAGCAGCAGACGCCAACGCAGCCAACGCCAGCGCCGCCGCCACTCCCCCTTCCGGCTGTTCTCTCTTTATTTCTTCGGGTACACGAGTACTAGCCGCACGTGTTATCTCAAAGTCTTGGTTGTGTTCGTTGGGTTTCGTTGTTCATGAGATTCGTTCGTTGTTCATAGTTCGTGGGATTCGTTCGTTGTTCATTGAGTTCGTTGTCCGGGAATCCGTTCCCGTTATTCTTGCTTTTGCTTGTCTTCGTTTTCATCTTCGGTTAAGGCAAGTAACTTGTATTCAATTCCTTTGTATAATATAAGTCATAAATATCGCCTGTAGTGTAGTTGGGTTCTAGGGACAACTTGTGTGTGTTATCTTTGATGAGTATTGTCTCTATAGTTCTATTTGACCATAGTTGCCTCACGACACAAAATTGACATGATACAACATAGGATTGACCGTTTCTTGATGTGATTATATATGTAAGATGATTTCGTGAACTTATGTGTTTGTTGGGATATATGTGATATACTTGTTGTGGACATGTCGTATACCCTATTTCATGTTGCTTGGACACTTAGTAGACTCTATTTCATGTTGGTGGTGTTTTGAACAAGTTTCGTATGATCTATGATGGGTTTGTTTCTAAAGGAAATTATGTTTTCTATCAATGATCAGTTTTGATTGGTATTTTAGACCATATTAAGGCCAATATCTTTATTCCTGTTGTAAACATGATTTTTAGAGAAAACTGTCTTCTTTCGGAATTTTCTGACAGAACTCGATTTCGTTTTTGTATGTGTGAGATATGGTTGTTTAGTACAGATGTGTATTATATTTCCAGATTTCGTTTCTTGATGATTTCGATGAATAAACTATTTTGATACTAGTGCTAAACATATTATTTTGACCTAAAATTTTGGTCAGTACTTCTAAACTTAATTAGGTATTGCCAAAAATTTTGGTGGATTTATTTGATAAGTTTTATGATCGATTTCATGCTCGCCAATAAAAGTTGTTCTTGTTGAATTTTGCTCGATGTTCTGTAAAGATATGTATTTTCACCCCAATTCCTTTTACTGTATGAAAAACATTTGTGGAATATGAAAGTTGGCTTATTTTGTCTATTTTAATCTCCCTTTAACGGATCTGGATTTCGTTTCACGGTTTGCGAGGTATTACTGTTTTCGTACAGCAATGACGGAAATTCCAAATTTGCCAAACTATCGTTTCTTGATATTTTCTGATTTTCGTTGGCTAAACCAATCTTACAGGAATATTATGAAACTTTATATTTTGATGCTAGACATATAGGGGAATACCCCAGATTTTTCCTTGAATTTATTATGATGTTTTAATGCTTTTTTCCTGACTTTGAATACAAATTTGCTGTTTTCTGGCTGAACGTATTTTCTGGATTTAAATTAGTTTTGCTTCATGTTTTTGTGAAACACTATATGACTTATATGTATTCGCTGGATTCGTCCGGAAGTCTACTTTCCAGATTTTCTAACAGATCCAGGTTTGGAGATTTATAGCAACGGGAATCACTGTTTTAGTACTATATTGTCGTGCTGTCCTGAATTAGAGATTACCTTTTGTTTTGTTATGTGAATATTTGTGCATGCTTATTTGTTATTCTGAACTTGTTGGTCATTATATCATGCTAGATTTACTCTGTTTCATGCACATACACATCTGTCTGATAATAATTATAAAAATGACCAAGCCGGGGTTTATGGAAAAGATCTAGTAGTGGGAAAGCATATAAATGTGTACTTGGAAGGGGGCCCATGTTTCCCATATGATTATCTGTTATCCTGAACCCTATCTACATTACTTCCCTATAGGAAGGTGTTCTTAGAAAGGAACCACTAGGTTCTATATTTCTGTCTGAATCTGCATCTGATATCTGTCTGTCTGTTCCCTGAGTACACGGCCCTATATGATGCCCTACAAAATCTAAAACGTAACTGTTTGAATGTAGCAACCATGTGATAAAAGGATGGCGCATGAAGTGCTACCTAGTTAGTAATTCACACAAGACTTATGAGAACATGACATCTGTATCTGACATTTGTATCTGACATTTGCATCTGTTATCTGGGTATCTGTTATCTCTCTGACACTATCATCTGACACTATTATCTGATACTATCTTCGGTACATCTGTTTGCATGCTACTTGACTTTTTACACTCAACACATGTTAGTATACCATGCTAGTTGATTCTGTTTCGTTCTGATATGTCTATACCATGCTACATTTGTTTGTTATTAATTAGATTTGTTTAGTTTCCATGTACTTGTATCCTGCACTACAAGCGGCCCGTAACTTGCATTGACGGGTACTTGTTTTCCTTTTCTTCTCCTGCAATTTATTGATTGCAGATCAGGATGGTCGACTTCCCGATGGGATTGGATAAATGAGATATTAGTGCTGGATTCTTTTTGCCATTATTATTATTTGTTGCTTTTGAATAATGTATTTGAGTACTTGGATATTATTTTTATTTGGGCAATATGACCCAGTATGTTGACTTATTCGGATCTGTTTATTTGAGATTACTATGTTATTGGATTTCATGTAAATTTCTGTTGGCACTTTGTTTTGTTTTGATATATATATCTATGTGAGGTTGATTCTTTTGGCTTCCGACTCTGATTATTCTGAGATTTGTTGTAAAGATTCTGAACAGCTTATGGATGATGCAAATCATTCGCTGGGTTGAGTCGCGTATCCGTATTCCGTATTCCTTTTTTAGGAACTGGGGCATGACAGGGTGCTATCTTCAAAGCTTCGGGGTTTTGTTGACTTTTGGTTTGTTCAAGTGTGGATGATATTAGCAGCACCGAGTTCGTGGAAACTGTGTACAAGACTCCCATTGGCATGTCACCATATCGTTTGGTCTTTGGAAAGGTGTGTCACCTTCTAGTAGAGTTGGAGCATAAAGCGTATTGGGCTGTCAAGAAATTTAACTTTGATATGAAACAAGCAGGTGACAAAAGAAAGTTGCAGCTGAATGAGCTCGAAGAGTTGAGGCATGATGCATATGAGAATGCAAAGTTGTACAAAGAACGGTCCAAGGTGTATCATGATAAGCAGCTAGTTAGGAAAGAGTTTCATGAGGGACAGAAGGTATTGATCTACAATTTGAAATTAAGACTCCTCCCGGGCAAGCTTAAGTCAAGATGGTATGGTCCGTATGTTGTTACAAAAGTTTTCACGCATGGAGCTTTGGAGGTTCATAGCAAAGAGAAGAATCAAACATTCAAGGTGAACGGACACAGGGTGAAACCTTATATTAAGATGAGTTTTGAGCCTCGAGAGGAAGATATGACTCTTCAAACTGTTCAATGCATTGCATAAACTCACCAAGTCTGGCTGAAGACATAAAACTCAACCTTATTGGGAGGCAACCCAATCTTCAGGGAAGTTCTTACACTCTTCTATATATATATATATATATATATATATATATATTACTTTCTCTTTTAAACTTGGATGGTGACACATGCTTATTTCAAGTCTTTATTTCAAACATTGAGGACAATGTTCCATTTAAGTTTGGGGGTATATTAAGAGTCTTAGTTTTCTTTTGAATTTTTTTTCTTCTTATTTCTTCTTTTTAAGTCTTTATTTTTTTTAGATACCTTCCAACAACAATGATGAGAAAATGAGCTTAAGTACTATGGCTAGGGTGAAGAACAAGTATTAATGGTGGTCTTAATTTTTAAAGAAATGTTAATAACTTTTCATATGAATCATACTTGAAACCTTTTTACACTTTGCCATGTCAATGTGAGTAATTATGAAAGAGAGAAGCATGTTTAACTATGTGTAAACTTAAATAAACAAATTGTGAGTTTTGAGCCTAACATATATTCTTGAGAGAGCCATACATTAATTCTATATTTTTCTTGTCTCATATATTTGGAGATCTCATTTTTCATGATCTGGTTGATTGCTTGAATTAACATTCTTGAAATGAACTAGAACTTGCTTTTGTTACCCTCTGAAACTTGTTCTTGATTTTTTCATGACAACTTGGAAATGATTGAGGCACCTAAGAACTTATCACCAAAGACAAATAGCCTATCCAACATTAATTATTCTCTAGTCGCCCCGTTGAAGCCTAAATAAGCCTTTATTTGTGAAACCACATCATCCTTAATCCATGCCTAGATAAATAGATTACCCTACCTATATCTATTGAGTTAGTAGAGAAAAAATCATAAAAGAGATATTGTATGTCCAAGGTGAGTGAAAAAAAAAAGAAAAAAAAGGTTGGAGGAATTGATCATAAGAAATATGAAAAGTTAGTCCATCAAGTGAATTAAAATTACAATCTTCTTGATTAGTTGTTGGTGGGTGAGAAATGTTGGTTGAAATAAAGTATAGGCCCTAAATGATGATATATGGCCTCTTGTTTAAAAGGAGTATTGGGAAAGAAAAGTTGTTCTTAAAAAAAAAAAAATAATAATAATAATAATCTCTTATGACACTATAATTTGCTCTACTAGTTCTTTAGGAATTTTGTATTCCCTATATCCCTCATTTGCTTAAACCCTAATCCATGGCCCCGTTACAACCTATATAAGACCTATTTGATCCAAGTTATTGTGCAAATCAAAGGTGTGAAGATGTAGTAGCAAAAACAAGCATATGGTTTCATTTCACTCATTCAAGTAATTAATATTTGTCATGAGATCTAATTTGTGTGAACTTCATATTTATGCATATATTGATGTGAGTTTTTTTTTTGTATCTGCCCTCTCACATAACCATGAGTGAACCTTGAAATCCAAATTTTTATTGTGAGTGTATGTCATTGTGAGATTTTGGAGTTGAACATAATTGAGCTTGCTAATCTTAATCATGATTATGTTGTATAGGCATTGGCTACTTTACACATTACTGTTCGAGTTTGAGGCTTTTAAAATGTGATTAACATTTGAGAGCTCCTTACCCACCAGCCTCCCACCAACCTCCAACCTACCACTCAAACCCCAAATACAAGCATCACCCATCTCCGTCGATAACTAAGAGAGGTCGAGAGGAAGACGACGCACACCGCCCCAGTAAGCGGTACGGAGAATCAGAACGACGGCTGGACAGTTGCAGGGAGCGTGCTAGGGAGAGCTCTCCGGTATTCCACAGAAGACGAAACGAAGATGTTAGAGGTAGAGCAGAGGATCAAGAGCAGCGACGGGAGGGGGAAAGAAGGGAGAAGGAGACTAGTGACAAGGCTTCAGCAACCCTTCTTGCCGTAGACGAAAGAGGCGATGGTAGAAGCAGAAGGTCGTACGCCGAAGTCACTAAGGGCAAAGTCCAACACAGCGACGAACATAGAGGTCGTCCACGCTTTCCATCTCCTGTGAACCTTCCACGTCAAACCAGAGAAGACGAAGCTGGAGAGTGGGTGTTGGTTAAGCCTAGGAAGGTGCGTTATCCAACCGTGAGCAAGAGTACATCGGCGAACTCTATGGTAGAGGGAAGGCAGAACTGTCACAAATGCACGAAACCGGGACATTCTATCAGTCAGTGTACTTCCGACTGGTTTTGTTATGCGTGTAGGTGTTTCGGCCACATCTACGGCATGCCCTAAGTGTTCCACAGTGCCCTACTCTAAAGCGCCAAAGAAAGCTGTTTCAATTCCGTCGAAAGGTAGTAAAACACAAGAAAGTGCTGCCGGAGATAGGCAAGTCATCCAAGCTTCCATCGTCCCCACGCCGTTAATGGCCGACTTCGAACGGCGCTATAACGGCGGTATCTTGATCAAAGCTCAGACAGGGAACCCGACGTCAAGCGACATTTCCGAACTACTGCTAGCTGCGCTCGTCACTTCACGTACCCCCACATGGATAATCGAAGAGATCGACATTAATTGTTTCTATGCGCATTGCAGTGACGCAAAACTGGCAAAAGAGACTATTAGAGTTAAAGGGTTAGAGGGAAAAGATTCACATGGACTAGAGTTCTTCGTCACTTTCAAGTGGTGGTCTAGGAAATTCGGAGCGCTCAAAGCCGATAACTTAGCTCCGATTTGGTTTCGCCTCTATAATCTTCCACTGCTGGGTTCGCTCCGCTTTTCAAAACATTATTCGTAGTTTTGGAATGCTAATAGAGATAGGCAGGCAAACTCTCACTCACTCCGCTCACAAGTTTGCGAGGCTGCGCGTAGGAGTTTCGAACAAGGCAGATATCCCTTCCAAAATTATTGTGGAGTTCAAAAACTCACTCTATGACGTCAAGTTCATAGTCGAAGTGAAAAAGAATGTATCCTTTGGTGGAGTAGCCATGGCGGGACAGGATAGAGGAATGGACGGTGGAGATGCGAATCGCGAGGTGGAAGATGAAGCACAACCGTTCGATGGAAGACTTCCTATCGTAAATGCTCCTTCATCAAGATTGATTCAATCTGGGCCACCCATTTCTCCCACAGTGCATTTAGAACGTTAGCTTCAATGTGTAAAGCTGCCTACTATACTACCTAATGTCCACGTCCATTCAGAAGTCCAAGACCATAATAAAGGAGGGGGCCCACTAGGAGGGGACGGTACTAGGTTGCAGCAAACATGGAGAAGGATTCAGAGTGGGGGTTCCAAAGCTGACGGGATAGCTTACGGCGATGGGACAGTAGGGTTGAGGTGTGGTTCGAAAACTGGGATCCTTAAAAAGGGGGCTGACGCTTGCGGCGATGTAAGCAAAGAATTGCTGCTTGTGAATGAAGTTTGGATGCATTTTTCAAAGGAAGACATAGAAGCATAAGTCAAAGCGGCATTGATGGTACTGGTTGACAGTAAGAAGATAGGAGTGGGTGGGCCTTCGACTTTGGGCCTTCCAGACCAAGTTGGGCAGGAAGAACACCCCAACGTGGGCTCTACTTCGACCACAATCATCAAACAATTTAACTCACAAATCAACAATGCCGACGATGTTCTTAATTCACCTCGAGTTTCAGAACAAGATCAGGAGGAGGATGTTATAGGTGCTTTAGACGGGGTGAGGGATGATAATCTGATTTCGGTCACAGAAACTGAGTGTGAGGATAAAGAGGTTAGAGGTAGCGTGGGAAGCTCAGCTACTAAAAAATACACAGAATACAGAAGGAAAGGGAAAAGGCAAGTGGACACAGGCGGATTACAAGAGCTTAGCAAAGAAGGGCTACAGCTGAAATGGAGCAAAGTATCGGAGGGCGACTCGTCAGGGGAAGGTACTTCCAACCCTTGTTATTCAGTTCTTAATTCTTTAAACGACAACTCCCTCATTTACTTTGCGAGTTTGTACGGCCTAGCCATGGGTTCCACAAGGTCTGAGCAATTAGAAAACGTAGCTTTAATTAGAGAGGACACGAAAGTAGCTATCACTTAGCTAAGTCGGTGGTGAGAGTTAGAGGAGGGGAGAGTGGAAGAGTTTTTCTAGTTTTTAATGGTTTACATTTTTTGGAACGTTAGGGGAATGCGCCAAAATTCAAAAAAAAGGGCGTTGGTGTTACTATTAACAAAATTCGACCAAGTATTTGTGGGTTACAAGAAACTAGAATTCAATCGCCTACCATAGAGGATTTTAATTGAATTAGAGGGTTGGTAGACTTCGATTGGAGATTCAAGGCATCCGTGGGATTCTCAGGGGGAATCGCGATTGGGGCAAATTCAAGAATGTTCGAAATTATAGAAGAATTCATTGGTGCCTTCTCAGTATCAATTAGAGTTAGAACGAGAAGCGATAGTTGGGAACAAACTATCTCTTCGGTGTACGGGCCTTACGACTGCAGACTACGCAAAGAGTTGTGGAAGGAAATTAGGGTAATCAGAAACAAATGGGACGGACCGTGGATAGTCGGAGGAGATTTCAACATTACGAGATCCAAGATGAGCACAAGGGTAGGAGTCACAGCCGCAGTGATCAGGACGCGTTCAATGAAACGATAGACGATTTGGAACTGTTGGAATTAGAAATGACAGATAGGAAATTCACCTGGTCGAACATGCAACGTAAACCGACCTTGGCCAAGCTCGACAGAGTACTCGTGTCTCAGGAGTGGGAGGACGTTTACCCTTTAGCAAAAGTTAAATCAGCAGTGCGATATACGTCCGACCATCTCCCACTGGTTATAGAATGCGACCAGGGTGGGAGGGAAAAGCGGTTTTTCTTTAGATTTGAGAAAGCTTGGACTGTTTGCGAGGATTCCAGACAGGTGATAGCTGACTCGTGGAACGCCGACACAAATGAGACGACAGCAGTCGGAAGATGGGTGGAGAAGACGAGGCGTCTACGCAGGAGATAAAAAGGGTGGGCTGGACAAAAGATGCGAGAGATCAATTCCAGAAGAGAGAAGTTAGGTAGCAGATACGCCGAACTGGAGAAAATTCAAGAGGATAGAGATCTTCTGGAGTCGAAAAAAGACGAATTAGCAAGTACCAGATTAGAGATGCAGCAGATAGGGAATATGGAAGAGATGTACTGGAGGAAAAGATCTAGAATACAATGGCTACGAGAAGGGAATGCAAACACAAAATTCTTTTACAAAGTAGCAAATGGTAGAAGAAGACAAAATCATATCACGGGATTATCGGTCGATGGAACATGGACATAGAAAGAGGGGCTGATCAGAGAACACTTAGACAAGAAATTTCATGAACTATTGGGTCGTAACACAACTGGTAGATGCAAACTACAACAATATATGTGGAGCTCATCTAGAATAGACGGGTCCGAGGGTATCGAGATCAGATTCTCCGAATCGGAGGTCTACGAGACAATCAAGAATCTTGGACAAGAAAAGTCTCCAGGGCCAGATGGACTACCGATATTCTTCTACAAATTTACTGGAATATAATAAAAGCAGATCTGATGAACATATTCCACGAGCTATTCGAAGGTGTCGCTAAGCTAGAGAGGATAAACTATGCCACAATCATATTGGTTCCAAAGAAGCAACTAGTCTGCACGCACGAAGATTTCAGACCAATTAGCTTGCTTAACGGCTCCTTCAAAATCATCACTAAAGTGCTGGCCCAAAGATTGGTCCCACAACTAAACGAAGTGATCTCTCCGTTGCAATGTGGTTTCATTCGTGGGCGGGATATTATGGACAACAGAGCATCCGTCCACGAAATCGTCTTCAGGGGCTATAGAGCAAAAGCAGATGGGTTTCTTCTGAAACTGGACTTCAAGAAGGCTTATGATTCTGTGCACTGGGAGTGTCTGGAAGAAGCATTGGAGCTTAAAGGATTTGGAGCGAAATGGAGGGAGTGGATGAAAATGTGTGTTCAATGAGGGAAATCGTTCATCCAAGTCAACGGATGGCAAAGAAAAAAAATTAGATGCAAAAGAGGGCTTAGACAATGGGATCCCCTATCTTCCCTACTATTTTCTATTGTCGCGGATGGGCTGGCGAAAATGATAAAGAGAGGGCAGGAGCTAAGCGTCATCAAAGGAATTAAGATTAAATGAATCACACAATCAATGACGATATTACAATATGCAGACGACACCCTCCTATTCAAAAAAGCGGAAAAGGATGAAGTTATTGCTATTAAGGCAGCGCTTGGAAGCTTTCAAGGATCTTGGTCAGGACTGAAGGTTAACTTAGAAAAGACTAGCATCATCCCTATTAGCGAACAACTGTCTATGTCAACTTCGGAGATAATGGATTTATTAGGATGTGGGAAGAGCGATTTTCCGATTCATTATCTAGGTACGCCAATTAGGCCAGGGCCGCTACTTAAAGAAGATTGGACGGTCCTAATCGATAAGATAGCCAAGAAGCTTGCAGGTTGGAATAGTAGATTCCTCTCCCTATGAGGAAGGATTATCCTGTTAAATTCAGTGCTTAGCGCAATTCCACAGTTTATTATGTCTATATACGAAGTGCCGAAGTGGGTAATCAACAAGATTGATAAGCTTAGAAGAAGATTTCTATGGAAAGGAACGGGGGAGGGCAACAAAGGTATGCACCTAGTCAATTGGGAAGAGTAAGTAAGAAAAAGGAATACGGAGGACTGGGTATCATGAATCTACAAGACATGAATAAAGCGTTGCTAAGCAAGTGGTGGTGGAAGATCTCCTGCAAGCACAAGGGCTGGTGGAACTACTCTTTCGACCTTTACCGCAAAAGAAAAAAATTCGGCTTCGAAGGGAAAAGTGCGTTGGCCAAAGTTTCTTTCCTTTGGAAGGGGATAACCAAGCAGGTGGAGATATTCCATACCAATACTAGATGCATATTTGGAAACGGGAAATGTACCAGTTTCTGGAAGGATAAATGGTGCGGTACCACGACACTCCAAAACAGATTTCCACTTGCGGCGGCCACAACGACGAACTTAGATTTGACTGTCGCAGACGTGAGGAAGAGAGGAAAACTAACTTTACGGGTAACAGATAGCATTACAACAGAGAGTACAGCACAGTTCGAAGAACTGAACAGGCTAATTCAAGTAGAAGGGAGTCAGATGAACAGCAACGAGGACATAAGATGGTGGGAGAAGGAAGATTCAAAAGTTTTCACGATGTCGTCTATGTATAATTGGATCAACGATGGTGGACTGAGATGTAAAGATGCTAGGATCATTTGGGGGGCCAAGGTGCCCCTGAAAGTCAAAGTGTTCTGTTGGCTGGTTAACAAAAATGCGATCCTCTCTAAAGTTAACCTGAGAAAGAGAAACATACAGGTAGACGTTACTTGCGGGGTGTGCCTAGCAGCGGAAGAGGATGCCGAACACATCCTTTTCCGATGTCCGAAGGCTAATATTATTTGGGAGGTAGTATGTAGGGATTTTGGGTGTACCGTGTTGGATCCTGTAGACAGGGCAACAAACACTAGAGGGGGGGTGAATAGTGTTTATTAAAATAAAATTGCGGAATAAAGATTTTTCTTCGGTGTAGTCGACTTAAGGAGTGAACCAGTCGACTGAATTAACCAAATAAAAGATAATTCAAACAAGTCTGTGAAGTCGACTTAAAGTAGAGACAGTCGACTTATTCGACAGATAACTTACAGAGTATACAAGTCTGACCAGTCGACTTATAAAGGAGTCAGTCGACTGTCCAGACAATTTTCACAGAAACAAACACAACTGAGAAAATATAAATGCAAGTTCAGAGAGATACAACCAAAGAGTGCACACGATGTATCCTGGTTCGGTCCTTCCGACCTACATCCAGTCCCCAAGCAACCCACTTGAGATTTCCACTATTCTTGAAAAAAGTTTACAAGAATACCCTACGGCGTTCAGACAACAACTTTGTCTAACCCGTAGTCCTTTCTCTCAACCAGAGAAAGCAACCCACTCTTCCACCAAGAGTGACACACTGACTCTACACCCTAGAGTCCTACTCTCCAATCGAGAGGAAAAGAAAACAATAAAATGTTTACAATCAACCTATAGCCTTGTTTGTGATTTGTGATGTAGTACGTGGCTAAAGAGGTTGACTTCTATATTCAGTCCAGAACGAAATCAGATGTTATACTGGACTGAAAACAGAGAACCAAGTCTTATTGATTTGAAAGCTTTGTCTCTTGAAAAATGTAACACTTAAAATCTCAAAAATGAATGCTTGGAGTATTAAAACTTTTAACATTGGATTCTAACCTCTATTTATAGAGTTAGATTCACTGGATGTTGGGAATCAGTTATTCCAACTGTCAACCAACGGATCTAAACAGCTTTGAATTTGAAAAACGATTTTAAAAACAGAAAACTGTCAAACGCACTCAAACATTCGACTGGGTTGCCATAATGAGTCGACTGGTCAGAGTTTGAATAAGTTTAGTCAGTTTTGTACCGACTCAGGCGACTGGTATGAGTATCGGTTGACTGGTACTCAACAACTAAACTATTTCAAACTGTTTTAACCTTTTTGAAGTTTGAAAAACACACATTTATAAAAGAGTGAGTGTATGTGTGTGTGACAAGGCTTTACATCATACTAAGACTCAAATAATACAAAATGTTACATTTGTTTACAAGACATAAAATATATGACACTTTAAGCATAAGTCTTGGCTTGAGTCTGAGTCTTGAGTGAAGCTTTAGCCATTGTCTTTATCTGGAGCTTTGCTTGTTCATTTGTTCAGCTGTATAGAAATGAAGCCTTTGTGTATACAACCTGCAATTATAAAGTATAACACAGATACATGTTGCAGTGTGTTGTGATCATCAAAATCAAGAATCAACATTCTCCCCCTTTTTGATGATGACAGCACAATAGCTGATTATAACATAAAATAATACAAGCATAGAATTGATATGCTCCCCCTATTAAAAGAACAACATGCATACATACACATAAATCATAAAACAGCAGAAAAACTTTAACAGTCGACTTAACAAGAAAGCAGTCGACTTAACAGAGAGAAAAAAATACACAGCATATACGTAACAGGAGTTTCATCAGTCGACTTATCAAGAGAGAAGTCGACGTAACAGAGCAAAAAATTTACACTACACAGCATACTCAATAGGAGGTTTTTCTCCCCCTTTGTCATCAACAAAAAAAAATCATAATGTAACAAATAATAATGGAAATAACGTTCTCTGATAGAAATAACAAAGTCTTACAAAACTAATAGCAGATAAAAAGAAATAAAGAAAAAATACATATGAAATAAAAAAAATCATCAATCTTCGTCTTCTGTGTCTTCAGCAACAGCTTGAGACGGTGGTGGAAATTGAGTAGTAAAAAGATGAGTCAAATGGGAGAGTTGGGATTCAAGAGTGTCTTGACGTAAGTAGAGGGGAATCAAACAAAATAGAGGGGAATCAAACAGCAAAGAGAGATGAAAAATCAGCAGCTCCAAACAGATTCGGCAGTCGACTCTCGATCTCCTTCTCCTTAGGGTTTTAGATTTGGGTAAAAGGTGAAAGTGAAAAATTGTGGCTGGGAGGAGGGTTTTTAACAGAAAGCAAACGGATGGGATTCAAATAGGAATGAGATCAACGGCGCACCAAGAAGTCACGGACGAGTAAAAGGATAAGAATTTGTCTCAAAAACTGTGTGATGATTCGACGTTGAAGACAGATTGATTCGCGACAGTCGACTTAAATTATAGAACAGTCGACTTAGTCGAGAGGAAAATAAGTAATTATATCAACTGATCAGTCGATTTGTTGAAATTTCAGTGGATTGTTTGTTTTAAAAAAAAATAATTTTAAAGAGTACGGGTAAGTCGACTTGATGAAAACATAGTCGACTTAACAGAAATATTTTCAACAAATATCAATAAAATTACATATCCCTAGTTCTCGTCTTAAGGTAATAAAAATATCTTCTTTAATGGGTTTTGTAAAGATATCAGCTACTTGTTTATCAGTAGATATAAAATCTAAAGATATGTCTCCTTTTAAAACATGATCACGTAGAAAATGATGTCGAATATCAATATGTTTCGTACGTGAATGTTGAACCGGATTTTTAGATAGATTAATTATACTGGTATTATCACACATAATAGAAGGTTTTTCAAAAGAAATACCATAATCTAATAAGGTTTGTTTCATCCACAAAATTTGTGCACATGCCAAACTTGCAGCGATATATTCAGCTTCTGTAGTAGATAGGGATACTGAATTTTGCTTTTTACTGCACCAAGAAACTAGTGAATGTCCCAAAAAATGACATGTCTCACTAGTGCTCTTGCGATCAGTTTTACTACCAGCAAAATCAGCATCACTATACGACAAAAGTTAGAAATTATCGGTGCGTGGATAAAATAAACCATAATCAGATGTGCTTTTAATATATCTTAAAATTCATTTCACAACTTTTAAATGAGATTCTTTAGGACTAGACTGATATCTAGCACACAGGCATACGCTGAACATAATATCTGGTCTACTTGCGGTAATATATAAGAGTGAACCTATCATACCTCGGTAGAGTTTCTGATCGACACTCTTACCTAATATATCTGTGTCAAGGGTAGTAGTAGTAGCCATAGGTGTTGATTTACTACTTGTACTATCCATGTTAAACCGTTTGAGTAATTCCTTTGCATATTTTCCTTGATTAATAAATATGCCATTTGAAGACTGTTTAATTTGTAGTCTAAGAAAATAATTGAGTTCACCCATGTGACTCATCTCAAACTCGTTTTTCATGGTGTTAGCAAACTCTTGACATAGATTATTATTAGTAGAACCAAAGATTATATCATCAACATATATTTGTATGATTAAGATATCATTCTTAATTCTCTTAATAAACAAGGTAGTGTCTACTTTACCTATCTCAAATCCTGTTTCTAAAAGAAAAGTTTTCAAGCGATCATACCAAGCATGTGGTGCTTGTTTAAGACCGTATAAAGCCTTTTTCAATTTAAAAACATGATTTGGGAATTGTTCATGTTCAAAACCTGGTGGTTGTTTAACATAAACATTCTCTTTAATAAACCAATTAAGAAAAGCACTTTTAACATCTATTTGATAAAGTATAAAATTCATGAAACAAGCAAAAGATAATAAAATATGAATTGATTCTAATCTAGCAACAGGAGCATATGTTTCATCAAAATCTATGCTTTCTTCTTGATTATATCCTTGAGCAACTAGTCTAGCTTTGTTCCTAACAACTTGTCCTGATTCATCTAACTTATTTTTAAATACCCATTTGGTACCAATAATAGTATGATCAGGAGGTCGTGGAACTAAATCCCATACATCATTCCTTATGAATTGGTTTAACTCATCTTGCATGGCATTCATCCAAAATTCATTTTCACAAGCTTCTTGTATATTTTTCGGTTTAAAATCCGACAAGAAGGCTGTATGAGATATCATGTTTATATGTGATCGTGTCTGAATACCATGGGAGATATCACCAATTATTAAGTCATGAGGATGATCTTTAACTTCAACAAAAGATTTTGGTAAAGTTGAAGATATCACAATAGGATCAGTCGACTTAACAAGTTCCTCAGTCGACTGCTTTACATCAGTCGACTGGATGTCCTTATCGGTCAACTTATCCGCAAGACTAGTTTGTTCTAAAGATGTAATCACTTTATTTAAAGGTGATGAGTCAGGTTCATCATCTTTAATTAAATTCGATGAAGGCAGAGATTCATCGAATGTAACATGCATTGACTCTTCAATAGTCATTGTAGACTTGTTGAAAATTCTATATGCTTTACTCCTATTTGAGTATCCTATAAAGATACCCTCATTAGATCTAGGATCAAATTTATCTAAACTATCTTTAGTGTTCAGAATAAAACACTTACAACCAAATGTCTTAAAATAAGATACTTTAGGAATTTTGTTAAAGAATAACTCATAACAAGTCTTCTTTAGCTTAGGTCTTATTAGAATCCTATTTAAAACATAACAGGCTGTAGCAACGGCTTCAGCCCAAAAAGACTTAGGTAAATTGCTTTCAACAAACATGGTACGTGCACATTCTTGTAAAGTCCTATTTTTTCTTTCAACCGCTCTATTTTGTGGTGAAGCTCTAGGAAATGCAAATGAATGTGTTATACCATTCTTGTTGCAATATTCTGTAAACGTTTCATTTTAAAATTCTCCACCATGATCACTTCTAATAGTGACTATGGTTAGAGATCTTTGGTTTTGAATTTGTTTACAAAAATTTGCAAATTCATCAAAAGCATCATTTTTATGTTTTAAAAAGAATGTCCAAGTGAATCGTGAAAAATCATCTACTAAAACAAATACATATCTACTTTTATTTAAAGAAGCAACTCTAGTAGGGCCAAATAAATCCATGTGAATTAATTCGAGCGGTCTACTAGTAGAAATTACTTCTTTTGTTTTAAAAGTGGATTTGATTTGTTTTCCTAGTTGACATGCATCACATAACTTATCTTTTTTAAAGGATAGTTTTGACAGTCCTTTAACTAGGTTATACTTAGATATCTTAAAGAGATTTTTCATATTCACATGACCAAATCGTCTATGCCAAAGCCAAGAATCATTATTAGAAGCTATTAAACAAAAATCATTTGAAAACTCATCTGTATTCAAACATAATTCATAAATGTTGTTTTTGCAAAAACCTTGAAAAATAATGTTTTCCATAGTAGAATCATAAATTAAGCAAGCATCTTTTTCAAATACTATTTTATAACCTTTATCACACAATTGACTAATACTTAACAAATTATGTTTTAATCCACTAACTAACAAAACATTTTCTATAATGGGGTTAGTATTTTTACCAACCATGCCGATTCCTATGACTTTTCCTTTGTTGTTATCACCAAAGGTAATTGTTCCTCCATTGATGCTTTGTATGGTGGATAAGAGATTGGCATGACCATTCATATGTTTTGAACACCCGCTGTCAAGTATCCAGCGATCTTTCTTTGGTACCTATAAAATATTCAATGTGAATATGGTACCCTTTTCATTGGGTCCAAAACATATTAGTTTGGGGGAAAACCAAACCCATAATGAGTTTGATTTTCCTCCATAAGCAGGAATAAAATTAACAGAATTACATACATTTAACATATATGAATTGATATACGCAGTTCTATCATTCAGATTTAAGTTAACTGGAACCCATACAAGTTTGTTCTGTCCAGTCGACTTTATAGCATCCTTCAGTCGACTCCTACTGTAAGTCAGTCGACTGGATGATGATATAGGTCGACTTATATGAGGTTTTGATCTTGTTGAATAAGATTCAGTTCCTCTGGACAGACGACTGGTGGATGGACTCAGTCGACTTGACCGAACTTTAGACTTGCTTTTATCACTAAAATTTATGAGCTTAGGCTTTTCAAATAATTCATACAGTTTATGTTTAACACTAGAAATAGATTCAGTTTTATTTTTACTAGTGTTTTTAGAAGAAAGATCTTTTACAAGAGAGTTTTTAAAACCAAGACCAAACTTTTGACTAGATTTCACTTGATTATGAAGAACATCATTTAAATTCTCTTTTCCTTTATTGAACTTAGATACGTTCTTGGATATCTCTTCATAATTCCTTTTTAGAGATTCAAGATCCGTATCTAAACTTGCAATACGAGAATTTAAAGATTTCACTTCTTTATCAAGATTAAGATTTTCTTGAGAAAGTGTTTGATTAACTTTCTCTAGACTCTTAACTCTAATCTTTTCCTTTTTCAACTCTTGAAAGATTTCATTAAAAGCATCAAGTAAATCTTCTGAATCATAATCATTACTTACTTGATCTTGTGAAGCCATAAAACACATGTTTGCAATTTCGTTGGTTTCATCAGTTTCTTCTTCTGAGGAAGAATCGCTGTCATCCCAAGTTGCTTGATAAGCCTTTTTGTTTTTGGCAAACTTGTTCTTTGTGTACTTGTCTTTCTTGAAGTTGGATGTCTTTCCTTTATTCTTTGTATTTTCTAGAGGACAATCCTTCTTCATATCACCTGTTTTGTTACACCTGAAACAAGTTGGAGGATCATTAGAATCTCTAAATTTGGAATTGAACTTACCTTTCTTTAGAAATTTTTTGAATCTCCTAGTGAACATGGCTATCTCCTCTTCATCTTCTTCTTCATCTTCTGAGTCTGTCATGGCTTTAAAAGCTAATGATTTCTTTTTTGCCTGTTGTGGTTCTGCATCCTTTTTCTGTTCTTCAAGTTGAACCTCATAAGCCATTAGATTTCCCACAAGATTCTCAAGAGAAAGTTGTGATAAATCATTTGCTTCTTCTATTGCAGTGGTCTTCTTTTCCCGTTCAAGAGTGAGTGCACGAAGAACTTTTCTCACCATCTCTGCTTGAGTGTATATCTTTCCAAGTGCCACAAGTGAGTTTGTAATGTCAGTAAATCTGGTAATCATTTTGGACACATTTTCGTTTTCCTTCATGCAGAACATTTCAAACCTGTGAACAAGAACAGATATTTTAGATTCTTTTACTTTGTTTGTTCCGTCATGAGTTACCTCGAGTGTATGCCACATTTGATGTGCGGTTGTTGAATTTGACACACGGTTGAACTCCTCCTTTGTAAGAGCACAAAATAATGCATTCATTGCTTTTGCATTGTTCATTGTTTGGTTCTTCATGTCATCATTCCATTGTGCATATGGAATTGTAGGTGCAGTGTATTCCGTTTCCGTCATGTTCCATATTTCATAATTGATGGATTGGAGGTAGATCTTCATTCTGCACTTCCAATAGTTGTAATTTGTTCCATCGAAGAGAGGTGGCCTTTGTGTAAATTGGCCTTCATGGTACTGATTTGCATTTGAAGAAGTTGCCATAGCCTTTAACCTTGCTCTGATACCAAGTGTTGGATCCTGTAGGCAGGGCAACAAATACTAGAGGGGGGGTGAATAGTGTTTATTAAAATAAAATTGTGGAATAAAAATTTTCTTCGGTGCAGTCGACTTAAGGAGTGAACCAGTCGACTGAATTAACCAAATAAAAGATAATTCAAACAAGGCTGTGAAGTCGACTTAAAGTAGAGACAGTCGACTTATTCGACAGATAACTTACAGAGTATACAAGTCTGACCAGTCGACTTATAAAGGAGTCAGTCGACTGTCCAGACAAGTTTCACAGAAACAAACACAACTGAGAAAATATAAATGCAAGTTCAGAGAGATACAACCAAAGAGTGCACACGATGTATCCTGGTTCGGTCCTTCCGACCTACATCCAGTCCCCAAGCAATCCACTTGAGATTTCCACTATTCTTGAAAAAAGTTTACAAGAATACCTTACGGCATTCAGACAACAACCTTGTCTAACCCGTAGTCCTTTCTCTCAACCAGAGAAAGCAACCCACTCTTCCACCAAAAGTGACACACTGACTCTACACCCTAGAGTCCTACTCTCCAACCGAGAGGAAAAGAAAACAATAAAATGTTTACAATTAACCTATAGCCTTGTTTATGATTTGTGATGTAGTACGTGGCTAAAGAGGTTGACTTCTATATTCAGTCCAGAACAAAATCAGATGTTATACTGGACTGAAAACAGAGAACCAAGTCTTATTGATTTGAAAGCTTTGTCTCTTGAAAAATGTAACACTTAAAATCTCAAAAATGAATGCTTGGAGTATTAGACCTTTTAACAGTGGATTCTAACCTCTATTTATAGAGTTAATTCACTGGACGTTGGGAATCAGTTATTCCAACTGTCAACCAACGGATCTAAACAGCTTTGAATTTGAAAAACGATTTTAAAAATAGAAAACTGTCAAACGCACTCAAACAGTCGACTGGGTTGCCATAATGAGTCGACTAGTCAGAGTTTGAATAAGTTTAGTCAGTTTTGTACCGACTCAGTCAACTGGTATGAGTATCGGTCGACTGGTACTCAACAGCTAAACTATTTCAAACTGTTTTGACCTTTTTGAAGTTTGAAAAATACACATTTATAAAAGAGTGAGTGTATGTGTGTGTGACAAGGCTTTACATCATACCAAGACTCAAATAATACAAAATGTTACATTTGTTTACAAGACATAAAATATATGACACTTTAAGCATAAGTCTTGGCTTGAGTCTGAGTCTTGAGTGAAGCTTTAGCCACTGTCTTTATCTGGAGCTTTGCTTGTTCATTTGTTCAGCTGTATAGAAATGAAGTCTTTGTGTATACAACATGCAATTATAAAGTATAGCATAGATACATGTTGCAGTGTGTTGTGATCATCAAAATCAAGAATCAACATACCGGATTTCCTAATTCACCTACTGACATTTGGGGGAGTATTAGAGAGGACCACATTAGATTAGAAGATAGAAAGGCGTGAGATATAACGATTGCGGCATCAATGTGTAACCTGTGGCTAGAAAGAAATGATTTCATTTTTCGCAAGATTTCTTACAAATTATCAACCTCAATGAATAAAATCTTCTTGTTTATCCATGACTGGGCAGGGGTTGAGGAGGCAAGAAAGAAGATGAAGATCGATGAAGGGAAATAGACAACGAGATCAGTACAAAGGGGACCGCCAACCAGACAACTGGGGGGGCGACGGATGTACCTTTTGGTGTTGGATTTGGGCCACTTTTGGAAGTCAAACTTTGCATTTATGCTACTATTGTCGTTTTAGTTTTCTGTATGCTTGTATTTTGAGTTGGATTTGTACTGCTCTGTTTCTTTAATGATCATTAATGAAACGATGACTATGGTCATCTTTATCTTCAAAAAAAAATATTTGAGTAATTTTTTTTAGATCTATCTTAATGCACGTTCTAATCTTGACACTATAATTGGCAAGTTCTCTGAGGTAAATGTTGGAAGGTTCAGGTGTTCTTTGTGATGTTTGTGGGTAATTAGTTTTAGTTTCTATTTTGTTTTATTTTATCTGGCTTACTTGAGGACAAGCAAAAGCTAAGTTTGAGGGTATTTGATAAATCTCTTATTAATGTTCATATTTTGGACCATAAATCTGAATGCAATTAATGCTTAATTTTTCTATCTCTGCTAATTCATACTTCTTTTTCTCCTTTTATAGGAAGACAACCAGAAGCTACCAATTGATTGCATTCAAGGCTTACTCATGAACTAATCTTGCCACTTTATCATATAGAGGATGGAGCACTAGAACGAAAACACAAATTGTGCATCAAACCATTTAGTCAAACAAGCAAAAGCAGAAGAGTAATCATGCATGATGGAGAGCTTTTGTCAACAAATATCAAGAGTGGAGCAATCTTCTTAATTGAATTTTAAGAATTTGATCAATTACAAGAAGATGAATTTTACATTGAGGAAAATTCATTTGGCGCTCTGAATCCTCTTTGAATCACCAGTTGTCCTTTAACCACTCTGTGCATGTCCCGTGCCTCAAGTACTCATCACATAATCTCTGAAATGTGCAGGTTTAACTCTAATTCTCTTCGCCTTCACTGTGTATAATGTTGTATCAGTTGGTGCATGTTCAGATGCTACAGTAGCACTACGTGCAATCTTCATCACATTGCTTGCGGTCTTCATTCCTTTACTCTCTATTTCCTCTTCATCTCCTACCAAGTGTGTCTTCGCATCAATGGTCAATAGAGGATTGTTGAAATTCACAGTTTCAAATTAGTCAAGTTGCAAATCAAGGAAGGTGAACAGCAGATTTAGTGGAGCTTTGGAAGGAAAGAAACGCCAGAATTTGTGGAAGATTTGCAAGGCTTCAAATGGCAGTTGTAAACACCATTTTTTGAGGAGTTATAATAGGCAGACCCCATATTTAGTGGAGCAATTGTATTCGGTTACACAGAGGAGAGGAAGATCAGATTCTCACAACCAAATCGGCAATCACCACCGAAATTGAAGCTGTTCATTTGGTTGAGAATATGTTGCCGGGGGATTTTTAATCTGAACACAAATTAAATCTAATTCGGTTGTGATTGCTGAATCAAATTTTGTTGTTTATGGAATGGGATTTTTAATTAATCCATTCCCCATATTAAGGAGAAATGCAACTAATTCAATTCGGATATTGAGCTAGATCTGTAGACTAACAACTATAAAAAAAACAGAACAACATAGTGAAAAGGTGTGCAGAATTGAGGATAGTTGGAGAGTAATTCGATGCTACCTTGTTACTCAGAAGGAGAGAAAGATTACAGAAGAATTCTGTAGAGTAGTCTGCAGAAGAAGAGTGGAGAGAGCAGTTGCACTCAACAAGGGGTTCAAGCCACAACAGCATTCCCTACAGTGTTACTTTTCTGTTCATGTCTTCCTTTATTGTTTTCATGTCTTCCAATCTCTTTGTGAATAAGTCTATGATCATGTGTAACTAAGTTTCTGTTATGGCTTAATGGAAGCCCTAGTCATGTGCTCTTACCTTTATTAAAGCCACTGCTATGCTCTTTTGTGATACTGATTAATTAACCCTACTTAAAAATTACTCTTGATATTTGTTGTGATATGATTGATCACCATATACATCTTGTATTTCGAGTTTGTTACATGGGTAGATTTAGATGACCGAGTCTTGTGCTCATGACAAGTAACACAAGAACTAATTTAGGTTCTAGGGTTTAATTAACATAGAAGACTAGAATAGATACCATGTTCTAGGTTTTTATGTGTTTGTCGATTCCAATTGTTTTGTGCTTTCTTAAGTGCAACTTAGTAGATACCATGCTAAATACTTTAAGAAAGAAAAGAATTAGAGTAGACACCCATGCCTAATTCATCGCTTAGGGGAATCAAAAATTTAAAGAGTAGATACCATGCCTTTAAATTGACAAAAATGAGCAATCCAAAATGATTTTTAGCAGTGTATGTTTTGGTTTAGAATACATGACTAGTGGTGGAAATCAAAACCCTAACTCCTTTAATCATTATTCTGCACTCAACATTCAACTTGATCACTTTCTTGTTAATTAGAAATTGTTGTCAACTTAAATCCTCTACATCATCCTCATTCGATTCAAAAATAAAATAAAATAAAATAAAATACAAAATAAAGAAAACATCTTTAATTTTGCTTAGCGAGTTGTTTGCTTACAATCTCTGTGGGATCGACCCTTGCTATCACTACGCTTTCTGTCAACGATTCGTACACTTGCGAGGTTTAAATTTGTGTTCAGATTAATTATTAATTTAACAGGTCTGAATAAAACAACATTAGCCCCTTTGCTGATCTCGGGTTGGGTTTGTAGCAACTTTGAGTTTCGTAAACATAGGGTTTGATCATTCTTGGAGTTGTTGTTTTTTAATTCTTTGATGAAAATGATCTAGTTGACATGAGTTGATATTACTCCCATTTTGATGGAGTAAGTTGGAATTTAGATGGCCGGGGGCTAGCAATATGGATTGGCCTCGAATTATCTTTGTGAAAAGAGTCACCAACATCGGCATCTTGATTGTTCAAAGGATAGTGAAGAGAGCTAGGATCGTCTGTGTGAGTCTGGTTTAGTTGACTCCTACTAGATACTTTTAGGCAACCTCTTTACCGTTTTTCTTCAAGGCGTTTCTGATTTTCTACAAGTGACTTGAAACATTTTTTCCTGTACGGTTAGGAAACAGCATGCATTCGAGTATTTTCTTAAGGATGACTCCTTGAGTTTTTGCCCACCAAGCGTTTGTTGAGTGTTCTGTCCCCATCGAATCTCTTTTTCATCGATCAGGCATTGTGTTGTTCGCTTGTTTTTTCGATTAAGCATTTTGTTGTTGGACAAGTCTTCTGATGGTCATTTCGTCGAATCGATCTTTTGTCGACCAAACGTTGTCTTGTTCGCATGTTTTGTCGATCGAGCATTTCATCACTGGACGAGGGTTCGTGCTCAGCGAGTTTGTAGAGACAACTTTGAGACAAAGTTGGATGTTTGAACATGTTGTTTGCGCCCAGCAAGTTTGGGAAGGCAACTCTGAGACGGAGTAGATCACAGAGCTTGTTGTTTGATCCCAACAAGCTTATAGAGTCAACTCTAAGGCGGAGTTATCGTTGATTTTGCTGTTTGCGCTCAGCAAGTTTGGAGAGGCACTGATACGGAGTTGATCATTTGAACTAGTTGTTTACGCCCGACAAGTTTAGAGATGCAACTTTAGGACAGAGTAGGACATTTTAATTTGTTGTTGGGAGCTCAGCATGTTTGGAGAGGCAACTCTGAGACGGAGTTGATCTTGAGCTTGCCCTTTGTGCCCAACTAGCTTGGAGAGGTTAACTCTAGGAGGGAGTTGGATTTGAACTTGTTGTTTGCGCCCAGAAAGTTTGGAGAGGCAACTCTGAGATGAATTTAATCTTCAGCTTACCGCTGGAGCCCAGCAAGCTTGAGAGGTAACTTTATAATGAAGTTAGACGTTTGAACCTGTTATTTGAGCCCAGCAAGTTCGAAGAGGCAACTCTGAACGGAGTTGATCGTTTGAACTTGTCGTTTGCTCCCAGCAAGTTTGGAGAAGCAACTCCGAGATGGAGATGAATGTTTGAACTTGATATTTGTGCCCAGCAAGTTTGGAGAGGCAACTATGAGGCGGAGTAGGACGTAGAGCTTATTGTTTGATCCCAGCAAGTTTATAGAGATAACTCTTCGATAAAGTTATCATTAGAGTTTGTTGTTTGCGCCCATCAAACTTGTAGAGGCAACTCTTGGACAAAGTTGAGCGTTTGAACTTGTCGTTTGCGCCCAGCAAGTTTGGGGAGACAACTCTAGGACGGAGCTGAACGTAAAGCTTGTTTTATGTTCCCAACAAGTTTGAAATTCTAGGATGGAGTTGACGTTGAGCTTGCTATTTGAACCCAACAAGTTTGGAAATGCTACTCTAGATCGGAGTTGAACATAGAGCTTGCTTTTTTTAAATCTCGGCAAGTTTATAAAGACAACTCTGAGATGGAGTTGGACGTAGAACTTGATGTTTGCACCCAGTGAGTTTGTGGACGCAACCTTAAGCTGGCATTGAACGACGAACCAATTGCATGAAGTTAACGGATTGTTGGAAGGACTCGAACATGGAGCACAGCATTGGAATCGTCGTATGAAGTCAACGATTCATTGATAGAGCTCAAGCTCAATCTAGGTACTGAACTTGTTGCATGGAGTTAAAGATTTATTAACGGAGCCCGAGCGAAGGGTAAGACATTGAACTCATTATATGGAGTGAACGAGCTGTTGACGGTGCTCGAGCGAAGAGGAAGGCATTGAACTCATTGTTTGGAGTTGACGAGTCATTGAAGGAGCTCAAGCAGACAGCAAGTTATTGGACTCGTTGTTTGGAGTTAACTATGTATTGACAGAGCTCGAGCTCGAGTGGGGCATTGAACTCGTTGTTTGGAGTTGACGAGTCATTGAAGGAGCTCGAGCGGACAATAAGTTATTGGACTCGTTGTTTGGAGTTAACTATGTATTGACGGAGCTCGAGCTCGAGTGGGGCATTGAACTTGTTGTTTGGAGTTAGCGAGCTAATGATGGAGCTCGAGCGAAGAGCAGGGAATAAAACTCGTCGCATGGAGTTAACGAGCAATTGACAGAGCTCAAGCGAAGGGCAAGGCATTGAACTCATTATATGGAGTTAACGAGCTGTTGGCGAAGCTCGATCGAAGAGCAAGACATGAAATCGTTATATGGAGTTAACGAGACGTTGACGGAGCTCGAGTGAATAGTAAGACAATAAACTCGTTGTTTGGAGTTAACGAGTTTTTGACAGAGCACAAAAAAAGAGCGAGGCGTTGAACGTGTTGTATGGAGTTAACGATTTGTCGATGGAACTCGACTGGAGAGTAAGGTGTTGAACTCGTCGTTTGGAGTTAACGAGCTGTCACGTCCCGCTTCCCAAAAAGAGAATACAGAATACGGATACGTGACTAAGACCAGCGAATGATTTTCATCATCCATAAGCTGTTCAGAATCTTTACAACCTATCACAGAATAATCAGAGTCGAAAGCCAAAAGAATCAACCACATATATGCATAATCGAATAAAATATACCAACAAAATTTTACTTGAAACCAAAATGTAATAATCTCAAATAAATCAGATATGAACAAGTTAATTATCCTAGGTCACATCGCCCAAATACAAAATAAATCCAAGTACTCAAATACATTATTCAAATAAGCAACAGAAATAATAATAATAGCAAAACTCCGGCAAATTAATACCTCATATCACCAACTCAATCTGGCAGCTGATTATCCTGATCTGCAATTAATAAATTGCAGGAAAAAGGAAAAGAAAACAAGATTCACGTCAATGCAAGTTACGGGCCGCTTGTAGTGTAGGATACAAGTACATGGGAAAATAACAAATCTAAAATAATAGCGGAAACAAATATAGCATGGAATAGGCATGTCAACTGAATACAATATCTAGCATGAATTGGGAAAACAGAATCAGATAGCGTGGTATACTAACAGGTACAGATAATATATGTCAAGTGTCAAGTAGTATGCAGACATATATACAGATAATAGTGTCAGATGATAGTCAAACAGACAACAGATAATCAGATAACAGATGTCAGATATCAGATAAACAAATAGCAGATGTCATGTTCTTATAAGTCTTGTGTGTATTACTAAATAAGTAGCACTTCATGCGTCCCTTTTTTTACCACATGGTTGCTACATTTAAACAAATTACGTTTAGATTTTGTAGGGGATCATATAGGGTCGTGTACTCAGGTATCAGACAGACAGATATCAGATGCAGATCCAGACAGTTAGATAGAAGCTAAGGTTCTCTTCTGAGTAAACCTTCCTATAGGGAAGTAATGTAGTCAGGGTTCAGATAACAAATAATCGGATGGGAAACACGGGCCCCCTTCTAAGTACACCCTTCTATATTTTCCACTACTAGATCTTTCCCATAAACCCCGACTTGGTCATTTATTATTATTATCAGACAGACATGTATGTGCAGAAAACATAGTAAGAATAGCATGGTATCAACAAATAACACGTTCAGGGTGACGGATAAACATATACAGATGAAAGATAACACATAAGGGAATAATGCAACGTAAATTCTAGTTCATGACAGCAAGACAGTACTGCCCCAAAACTAGGATTCCCATTGCTACAAATATGCAAATCTGGATCCGTCATAAAATCTGGAAAATAAAATTCCGACCGAATCCAGCAAATATATATGAGTCATATAGTGTTTCACAAAAACACGAGTCAAAACTGAATTGAATCCAGAAAACCTGTTCAGCCGGAAAACAGAAGATCAAATTCAAAGTCAGGAAAACAGTATCAAAACATACCGAATAAATCCACAAAAAATCTGGAGTATTCCCCTATATGTCTAGTATCAGAATATAAAGTTTCAAAGTTTTTAAATACAAATAGTTTAGTCAACAATATCAGAAAACAGTGAGATGCAGTAGTTTTGTAAATCTGGATTCACAAACACTGCAGTACGAAATCAGCAATATCTCACAAACCGTAAATCAAAATCCAAATCTGTCAAAAGGGTAATAAAATAGACACAGTAGGATAACTTTCATATTCATAAATATTTTACAAACAGCAAATAGAACTAGGTCGAAAATTAGGTTCTTTACTGAACAGTATGAAAATTCTGCATGTAAAGTAATTGTTTGGAAACATAGAACGTATTGTAAAACTCATCAAATAAATCCTCAAAAACTCAAGGTCAATCCAATCAGGTTTAGATTTATTGTGCAAAATATTAGATCAAAATAATACCTTTAACATCACGATAAAAATAAATTACTCTTCAGAATTCATAGAAAACCAAATCTGAAAATTTCTCTACACCTCTGTAGTAAAATAGTCATAAATCACAACCCATAAAACGAAATTGAGATCTGTTAGAAGGGTTTCAAAATAGATAGATTTCTCTACAAATCTTATTCACAAATAAAATTCATATACTGACCTTAATAGAGTCTAAAATACTGATCAAAAGCATGGTAACAGAAAATAAAGAATTTCTTTTCGAACATAAAATCATCTAGTTCAAGTAAAACTCATCCAAATCAAACCAAACATGACATATAGTGTACTAGAAGTCCAAACAACATGATATATGGTATTTTGCAAGTATTCGACAAGTATATCACGAATAACACATCAAGCACGGATATCTCAAAGTAGCATGCATATATACATCAAAAGTGGTCAATCCTAGGTTGTTTCATGTTATATAAGTCTGAGGCAACTATGGTCGAATCAGCACAATAGAGACAATATATAACAGAGAATTTCACGCACGAATTGTCTCTTGAACCCAACTACACTACATGCGGTATTTAGTACTTATATTTGCAAAAGAATTTAATACAAGTTACTTGCCTTAACCGACGACGAAAACGCCGCCGCCAAAAGCAAGATAACGGGAATGGATTCCCGGCACACGAACATGACCGAACGAACACGAACCCAGAACAAGAACTACTCCAACCGAAAACTACGTGCACTCTCAAGCACGTGCACCACACCAACACTCGACAACAACACACGTACACCAAGAGAAGGCGACAGGGAAACAACGGCCTAGGGCGACGGGGACGGCGACGCTCGGCCGGTGCACACTGACGACGAAGCACAACACCAGAAAGGCGTTGTTGCTGCTGGCTATCGGCATCAAGGAGCATGGGCAGGGGATGGGGGAGCACTGGTCACTGCAGTAGATGCGGCGACCGGGGACGCAGGAGGTGAGAACCAGGGTCTGCAGGGGAGAGATGAGCGGAAGGTGTAACACCTCGAATTTGTAAAATACCGAAAATACCCGTTTTTATTTTTCTGGAGTGGTGAGAATTTTATTTGGTGTCAAGATTTGTGTTAGACTGGTATTATTGATATATTAGATCTCAGAGTTGAGATTTTATGTGAAGAAATATTGTTTATTTTATTTTATAATGCTCAAGATTATAATAAGATAATTTTAGTGTATTTTGTATTGTTCGTATAGAGTTGGGGCTTATTTGAAATAGCTTGGAGATGGTGGGGGCCTATTTGTAAATACTCCTTTATAAAAATATATTAATATTATTAAATTTTCCTAAAACCCCCTTCTCCACCTTTCCTCCTTCCCCCTTTCATTCCTCCTTCTGATCCCGATCAAACCCACCGAAACCCACTTTCGGCCTCCCTCTCCCCCACCCAAATTTGCTTATTTTCTTCTTGTTTTTCAAATTAATTTGAGGGGTAAGCTAAGTGAAGGGTGCTCTAGCTCGTGATAGTGTCGGTTTTTTGAGAAAGCTTCAAGAAGGTATACGAACCTTTTTATTTGTCTTTTGGATTGTATGCTTTTTATCTCTTTTAGCAATATTTGATGTGAGAGGCTTGTTAGTGTATGTAGATCATGGTAGGAGTGAGAGATGAAGAGTTTCTTGGTGAAAAGTTAAGTTTTAAATTTTTCATAACCCTTGAGTTAGGGTTTGTAGATTCGGAAAGGGAAATTGGTTTAATTGATGGTAGAAAAAGTATTGGAGGGGATTAATAAGAAATTTTGATAATTTTTATAGGCTTTAAACTCAATTAAATTGAGTGAAATGGAATATAGGTGAAAAGTGCATGCCGGGTGTTCGGTGTAATGCCCGAGCGAGATTTAGGTGAGAATTTATTTGGTTTGGAGGTGTAATTGAGTTTTGTTATTATTATTAATCCTAATTTGAGAGAATAGGATAAAGGGATTAAAGAAATTAGGAAATAGGAAATTTTCTTACTAGGAAGCCTCCGATCAACATGTGAGTTTTTGCATTGGGATCTAAATTTGAAATTTGTCGATGTAGCTCGGGTACTCATGTCGTTTGTGACGTGTGGATGAAGACGGATTTGAATTTGGAGGTGCGTAGGTCGAGTTTTGAGTTTTAAGCCAATCGGTCCTATAATTTTCTATTTAGGTGAAAAAAGTTGAACTTCGACTGGCTACCGGGCGGACGTGGGACATTGTTTGCTCGATTCTTAAGGTGAGTATGTTGTATTTACATATGTTTTATGTTGTGACCAAATTTTATGGCTTTTTGATATATTTCGTAGAAGTTATGCTAAAAATTGATTTTGAAGGAAAATACGGATTTTTAAGGGCCCGAAAATGGGTTTTTGTGATATGTGGTGAAATTGACTATTTTAAGTATATATAACCTATATTATAAATTAGTGTGGCGTGTTAAAATAATAAAAATTTAATTTATTAAACGGTTTATGCATATTTTTACCCCGTGCATGTTTCGTGCATGTTTTTGGGTATATAATTCGATATAGGTGATTTGGTATATGTAGAGCCTTGTGTATGGTATAATATGTTATGGATGGATGTTATGAGGTGTAATTAGACGAAATTAGTGATTGTGACCATGTTTTGAAATCCGTGTACGTGTAGTGCATGTTTTGTGCATGTTTTGGGACATATAGGCCCTTATAGGTGATTTTACTTACATGGAGTATTGTGTATGAGCTAGCATGCTATAATTGGATGTTATGAGATTTAATTAGATGAAATAAGTGATTGTGGTCCTTTTCTTGGAAATTCGCATATGTGGTGTATGTTTGTGATATATATATATCATGATAGTGATGTTGTGGTAAAATAAATAACTTGGTGCATTCTTGTTATACAATAAGAGGATATGGCGGTGTTATATGATTAAATGACAAAGTGTATGCATATATGTGATATAATGATATGATAATTAATATCCTGGACCTCGGTATGCATTAAATTGGTCAAATAAAAGATAAGTTGGCATGTGCTAATAAAATGTGTTATTAATTCACGTGGTTAAAGTCAAAGACATGACTAATTTGTGAATCAAAAGGGAAATGCTTGTGTTGATAAAGTAAGATGGAAAGAAGAAATGATTAATGCTAATAACAAATGGTTTTGTTGACCAGTACCTACAGCAATCCTGGGGGTTTGGGCTAGACCTCCTAATACCCAAGGATCGGCTTGGGGTAAGTGGACCCAAACTATGTTTGGGGTAAGTGGATTTTTATCGCCCAAGCTATCGGCTTGAGGCCCGGTTATTCCCTCGATGACAGCTGTCGCGAAGAAGTACCAAGTTTATCTGGGGTTAGTGGTTTTCTCTCTTGGCTTCGGCTGGGAGGAAGTACCCAGTTTATCTGGGGTTAGTGGTTTTCCCTCTTGGCTTCGGCTGGAAGGAAGTACCCAGGTTACCTGGGGTCAGTGGTTTTTCCCTCTTGGCTTCGGCTGGGAGGAGGTACCCAAGTTCTACTTGGGGTTAGTGGTTCCCTCGCTAGTTCGGCTAGGAGGAAGACATAGCCTCGGACGAGTAAGACTCTGCGTGAGCATCGGTCCGCATATTTTACTGGGCTGTCGGCTTTCAGTATATTGGGATACTGTGGCTCACTGGTCGACAAACTAATAAAATAAATAAGTGTAAATAAGAATGAGAAAGTAAAGAAAGTGAAAAGTGAATTGTGAATGTGAAAGTAAGTGGTTGTGAATGAAATGAATATGAAGGAATATGAGTTATGAGTTTGTGTATGAAAAGAATTGATAAATGCAGTATGTGGTTAATTTTAAAATGAAAAAGTAAAAGATACATGTATTAATATGAATAATATGAAGTAATTGTATTATGAAAGTGATTATTAAAGTAAAATACAGTATGATATGAGTTGTTACACCATGGAATTGTGTCGATGAACTACCCACCCGCTATTTCTGTGGAAATGGTGGGAACTACCCGCCTTGGCATAATTCGCAGGGTGAGTTGGCATAGTATTGGTAATGAATAATGGAAATGAACAATAAAGTAAAGTGAAGATAAAAAGTAATTGAAGTAAAATTATAAACGAGCTATCGGCTTGAGATGTGATGTGATATTACCCAAGGTCTACTTGGGGTGCAGTGATTATTACCCAAGCTATCGGCTTTGGAGTGTGATATGTGATTGCCCAAACTATGTTTGGGATATGGAGTATATTGTGATGAGGATGAAAGTGAAGTTAATGGCAATTTGTGTTATAAGTGAAAATGATAGTAAGATATATTACTTATAAGAATGAGCAATAACTAAAGTGATATAACGGGATGAGAATGCGTTATAAACATGCTTTTGATGCAATAAGAATGAGCATTCAAATAAGTGATATGATAATGATGTGATGAAATGCTAGTAAATTGCCATGTGTACTGAGATATTATGTTTTGTGTTATAAGACATGAATTAATGTGATATTATGAGAATGAATGCATATGTTTATGATGCGATATGTGATGTAATACAATAAAATAAACACCTGTAATATGAGAGTGGTTATGAAAATGGTTATTAAAGAAAAGTATGTTGTGATATGAGTTTGTGTACCTTGGAAGTGTGTCGAGGAACTACTCGCCCGCTGTTTCCGTGGGAATGGTGGGAACTACCTGCCTTGGCACAACTTCCAGGGTGAATGAGTGAATTACTGATGTGATACTGGTAAATGAAGTGCGTGTCTAAATAAGTACGAAGACAAGATGTAGCAGCATCGGGTGATTATATATATAAAGAGAACAAGAAATAAAGAAAGTGCTTTTGTGTGATACTTGTGTGATACAATATTATGTGAATAAGAAACAATTAAAGTATATATGAGGTTAGTGGGATGTATATAGTGGAGTTATATATAAATATAGTTGGATGCAGATTCGAAACATATTTTGATGTAAAGCAGTAATTGTGATGTTTTATATTCAGATTCCCGGTTGAATCTTCTTATCTTGGTATTTGTAAGTCCAATTTATTTTCTTTATTCTATTAATTTATTTGTTAGACTCTTTAAATTATACTCACACCAGAGATGGCTAACCCCTGTTGTTTTCTGGGAGTTAGGGGGTCCCTCCCTGAGGGTGGACAACCCTAACTCTCATGCAGGTTTGCTAGTAGCCCTGTGAGATAGATATAAAGTTAGATATTATATTTTTGTTAAGATGATAGATTACCTATGTAGTTAGTATATGAAGAAACGTGGACAGTTGATGTATTATTTTGTATTAAGGTGAAAATATATATATATAGTGTTGTGATGAGGTAAGAAAGCCCGTACCCACCTCGTTGTGGAGTATTGGGTTCTGTGTTAGGTTTTTGGAAAGTTTTACTACAGTTTTTCTATTACTTATATAAGTTTTTAAAGGAAATTTATGGTTTTTAATTTATAATTGATATTATGTTATGAGTTTTTCCCCCAGAGCATAGTATTTATATTGCCTGTGTGATTTTGCTCATTTTGGCCTGGGGAGCCCATGATTATATTGCATGTGTTGTGAGCTACGAAATTTAGAGCAGAATTTCGTAAGCTTTTTGTGTTTCGGGGCAAAAATTTCAGGAGAAACTCTGCCAAAATATTATTTGAAATATACCTATCTTAGTTTATGTTTAAAGTGATATTGGAATTGAAAGAATTGATTTTAGAGGTTTATTTTTCAAAAAAAAATGGGGTGTTACAGAAGCTAAGCGCACCGGGGTGAGCAGCTGGGGTAGGGTGATCGGGAGAGGCAAACGGGGGTAAGGAAGAGTGGCGGCTAGGGTTTGAGAAGGTGAAGGGATATGAACAGTCGGCTAGGTATATATATCGGGGGATGGGTATATTAGGTTTTAGAGATAATGTACAGGAGGAGGTGAGGTGGGTTTCGGGTCTTAGGGTGCAACCGGTTAGGGATAAGGTTAAGTGGATTTAGGATAATAATTAATGGGTTAAAGGGTCTATAGGCGTTTAGAGGATAGGATTAAATAGGATTTGGGTATTAGCTTAGGGTTTGATCAAAGAATTAAAAAGAGATGAGAACAACATGGAAATTAAAATGGGACGTGAACAAAATAAAATAAAATAAAAATAGTGGGGATCAAAATAATGGCCCGATCAAATGGAACGAACAAAAGACGGACAAAAAGAAGTAAGAAGATCACAAGACGACAAAAAAATTGAAAATAAAAACAAAATGAATATATTGAAAATAAAAATCCGATATACGGTCCAAGAAGAGATAAAAAGAAGAATACACCCAAAATATATAAAATGGAAAACAGGGGTTACAAATCCTACCCACATAATAATAAGAATTTCGTCCTCAAAATTCAAACAAGAAGATACATAAGGTAACCCCGAAAAGAAAAGAAAGAACAAAACAAAAAGCTATTCAAATAAATGAGGAAACTTTTGCTGACTTTGCTTCTCCAGCTCCCAAGTTGACTCACCGGGCGAGTGAGGATTCTAAGAAATACGAACCAGCTTGATGACCTTGTTCTTAAGCATTATCTCCCGCCGATCCACAATAGCAACTTGCGGAATCTCACAAGTCAAATCCATTCGCACAATCAACTCAAAAAAGTCGATCACGTGACTCTCATCATGGATATATCTCCTAAGTTGTGAGACATGGAAAACATCGTGCACTCCTGATAAAGCTGGCGGCAATGCAAGACGATATGCCACCTTGCCTACTCGCTCAACAATATCAAACGGTCCAATAAATCTAGGGCTAAGCTTGCCCCCACCACTAAACTGAATGACACCGCACCAAGGTGATACCTTTAGGAAAACATGGTCAGCAACCTCAAGTTCCAAAGCTCTCCGATGGACATCGGCCCATCGCCTTTGCCTATCCTGAGCTGCCTGAAGATGCTTCCGGATTTGAGTCACAACATCAACTGTCCTGGTGATCAACTCCGGACCCAATAACTTCCTCTCATCAAGTCATCCCAGCACACTGGTGATCTGCACTTCTGACCATAAAGTGCCTCGAACGGTGCAGCTTTAAGACTGGCATGAAAGCTGTTATTGTACGAGAACTCTACGAGATGCAAGTGGTCCTCCCAAGATCCACCGAACTGCAACATACAGGACCGCAACATGTCCTCAAGAATCTGGATAGTCCTCTCTGACCGTCCATCTGTCTGGGGATGAAAAGTTGTACTGTACTTCAACTTACTTCCCAAACTACTCTGAAGACTCCCAAAACTGAGATCTGAATCTCGTATCCCTATCGGATACAGTACTGACTGGAACCCCATGAAGTCTGATAATTTCTTACATGTACTTTTTAGCTAGACTCTCAGTAGACTGACCGACACGGAAGGGAATGAAGTGAGCACTCTTCGTTAGTCGGTCGACAATCACCCAAACATCATTGTGACCCTTAGGACTCCTCGGCAAAGCGGTCACAAAATCCATGGTGATATGTTCCCACTTCCACTCCGGAATGGGAAGCGGTTGAAGAACTCCAGCGGTTCTCTGATGCTCTGCCTTAACCTACTGGCAGATCAAACACTGAGAAACAAACCGAGCCACATCCCTCTTCATACCATGCCACCAGAAATGAAGCTTCAAATTACATCTTGGTACCTCCCTGATGGATAGAATACAGAGTCTGGTGGGCTTCCTCAAGCAACCTCTAACGAAATTCACCCTTCGGGACACACAACCTGGACCCAAAGCGAAGCGAACCATCAGCATGAATAATCATGTCCGTTCGAGAACCATACTCAACCTCAGCTCGAAAACCCTGCAGCTGCGCATCACCAGCCTGAGCCTCTTTGATATGATCAACAAGAGACGACTGAAGTTGAAGCACAAAATATCTCCGACCAGAACTCGGCAACAAAACATCCAACTCCAACCTCCGCATCTGCTCAATCAGATCCCTCTGCTGAGTTAGGAACATAACTGCCGGTCTCCTGCTCAAAGCATCTGACACCAAATTTACTTTACCAGGATGGTATTGCAAACTGATGTCATACTCGGTCATAAGTTCCAACCAACATCTTTGCCTCATGTTTAACTCCTTCCGGGTGAAAACATTCTTGAGACTTTTGTGGTATGTAAAGATGTCCACTCGGTCTCCAAGCAAATAATGTCTCCACAACTTCAAAGCATGGATCACTGCTGCTAACTCCAAGTCATGAGTCGAATAGTTCTTCTCATGTGGCCTCAACTACCTCGATGCATAAGCAATGACTCGGCTCTTTTGCATCAGAACTGTGCCAAGACCCTTACCAAAAGCATCACAGTGAATTACAAATCCGCCTGAACCATCTGGAATAGTCAACACTGGTGCTGACATCAGTCTGCTCTTCAACTCAGCAAAAGCCTCACTGAAATCATCAGATCAACAAAACTTCTGATCATTTCCTGTCAGCTTAGTCAATGGTCCTGCTATCTTCGAAAAATCTTGGACGAATTTCTGATAATAGCCAGCTATACCAAGAAAACTCCGCACTTTGAAAACTGACTTGGGAATAGGTCAATCCTTCACAGCTTCAACATTCGAAGGATCCACAGAAATATCGTCTTCCGAAATAATGTGCCCTAAGAAAGAAACCATGTCGAGCCAAAACTCCCACTTGCTGAGTTCTCCATAGAGCTTATTCTATCTCAAAGTCTGCAGAATCACTCTAAGATGCACAACACGATCTTCTCGATTTCGAGAATACACCAAAATTTCATCAATAAAGACCACCAAAAATCTATCCAAGAATTGAGAACTGACCCTATTCATAAGACTCATGAATACAGTTGGCGCATTAGTGACCCCGAACGGCATCACAAGATACTCATAGTGCCCATATCTGGTCCTGAATGCAGTCTTTTGTATATCAGTTGCCTTCACTTTGACTTGATGATACCCAGAACAAAGATCCAACTTCGAGAAAATAGTAGCTCCGCTCAACTAATCAAACAAGTCATCGATCCTGGGCAACGAATACCGGTTCTTCACAGTAACACAGTTCAGTTCCCAATAATCAATGCACAGTCGACGACTATCATCCTTCTTGTTGACAAAAAGGACTGGAGCACCCCACGGCGAAGCACTAGGTCTGATGAACCCCAAATCAAGCAACTCCTGAATCTGCACCTTAAGTTTTGCTAACTCAATCGGTGCCATCTTGTAGGGACTTTTCGATATCGGCGTCGTACCAGGCTGAACATCAATACCGAATTCTACATCCCTATCAGGGGGTAAGCTAGGCAACTCCTCTGGAAAAGCATCCAGGAAATCCCGTACTACTAGAGGCGCAGCCTCACAGTCTGAGTGCAACTCCATCGCACAATCCATCTGATCAACTGCAGTTTTAGCTCGGCCAAGAGGAGACTCCCCGGCATAGAATTCAAACTCTGCCTGGCATAGGATTCTGAATATAACTTTCTTGGTACGGCAATCAATAATAGCGTGGGAATCACTCAACCAATCCATACCGAGAATAACGTCAAATCCTGAATTCCCAATTATAATCAAGTTGGCTTTGAAATCTGCGTCCCCAATAATCACGGAACACTGCCTACACTCACGGGAACAAATGACAACACCACCACCTGTCACAATGTTCCAAGCCTCTGACATGCTGCTACAATCTAACTGATGGTGAGCCACAAATCGAGAGGAGACAAAAGAATGGGTTTCCCCGGAATAAAAAAGAACATGGCAGGGAAAGAGCAAACAAGAATGATACCTAAGATGGAATAAAAAAGATAAGGAGAAAAAGAATAGATGATCAAGGGTGAGGAAAAAATGCAGGGAAATAACAGGAAAGAATAAAGCAAGAAAAAATGAAAGAAGCAAAAGAGAAACAACAAAACAACAAATGCAAAATACCTGCAATAACACCTTCAGCTGACTCAGTATCTATAGTAGTCAGGTTGAAAGCCTGACCTCTCCTCGGAACAGCGGTCCTCTGACCGATAATCTGGCGCTGAGGAGGAAGTGGTGGCCTAACAGGACCACGAGCTGGGGCTATTTGCTGAACTGGACTCCCGGCTGGAAGAGCCATCCCGTGCTGTTGCGGGCAATCCCAACTGAATGATTAGCAGCGCCACACCTACAGCATCAGCGACTGGCGCGAAAACAGTTCTTGCGCTCATGCCCAGATACCTGGCAGAATTCGCAAAAACCACCCCTCGGGAAACCAGCAGAAGAGTACGAAGTTGTCCTGATTGAATGGGCTGGGACAGGCCTCCTAATTGGCCCACCAGAAGACCTTGCAACAGCAGAGTGCGGAACAGTCCGCTGAGGAGTAGCCAAACCACCATGAGCCTGCTCCTGAGCTCGGGCTGCCTCAAGAGCCTCAATGTAGGTACGCAAGCGAAGTGAGACAAGATGTCTCTTGATATACTGCTCAAGTCCCATTGTGAATCTACGATCTCTATCCTCTTCGTTCGCCACAAGAACGGCTGCGAAGCGGCTAAGTCTAGTAAATTCTGTTGCATAATCATCTACAGACCTGGAGCCCTGTTCCAAGAAAGCCTCATGTTACAACATTGCATGCACAATGATGTAACAAAATTTCAAAATACTGTTTTAGGGCTAGGAACTATTGCTCTTTTTCAATCCGAGTACTGCTGGGGAATAAATTCTCCAAAAAGCTTATAGTGAAAGTGGCCCAAGTAATAGGCCGTTCAAGCCTCTCAGACTCGGCCATCCACCAAATATGGGCCAGATCCACCAGCTAGATGGTGACCACATCCACCCTGTCAGCAACGGCAACTCATGCTGCCAAAAGCAACCGCTTAGTCCGAATCAACCACTGTTCATCCTCCAAAGGCGTATCAGTGCTAGAAAACTTGTCGGGATGCAGCCTCATGAAATTCGTAATTGTTCCCGGATGAAGCGGAAGAGCTGCCTGTGTAGGCACAACGGGAGTCGGAACCCGGACAGCTTCCAGAGCAGTCATCACCAAATCACTATGGTCCTGCTGCATATTGATCAACCGCTCCAACACAGTGGCAACAGCATCAAACCCAGACTGATCTTCCTGGGAACGGAAAGTAGAACCTCTGGGAGCCATAGTCTGCACAAAATAAAAAACAATTAGCATTCTGATCAAAGTTGATAATGATTCAATTATGCATGCATGGTTGGTGAAATGTTGATCTGATCCTTGTACGAGCCATGCTTGTCTAATATATTAGGCAACTAATATATTAGCCAAACTTGAGCTCAGATAGCACTAAAAACCTTGTCATGTCTCGCTTTCCAAAAGGAGAATACGGAATACGGATACATGAATAATTCCAACGCGGGCGAGTCTCAGATTTTGAAAGCGGGCCCCTTTCCCGCTTTCAAAATCTGAGACTCAAAATTGGAATTCAAGATAATCTTAAGAGTCTCATCCATAGGGGACAATGGGACACTCGTTTTGGGGCCCCCAAATTGAACCCTATTATTTGACACAATATAAGACCAAATTCCCTATGACACTGTAATGTGTATTTTTGGTACAAAGTAGTCGGAATACCGAAGTTTCGATATACCGAACTTTTTGGTTGGTAACGGTTTGCATATTTTCAAACCGAAGTAGTTTGGTATGGTAATGGTACAATGTCAAAAAGTCTGGTACCGTACCGAGCCCACCCCTGCAGTGATTCCAAGAGTGAGTGCCACGTCACCGACGCAGTCCCGTCTCTTCTTCGCTGACGTCACGCCGCCTCAGAACTCGTGCCCCACGTCAGCTCTCGGGTTTCTTTTTTTTTTCTAATTTTTTTTTTATTTTAGCAGTCGTCACCTCTTTAAGTTGATGTGCGAGCCTGGTGTGTATTTATAGACAAACACGTAGGAGAATTAGGGTTTGCTCTTTGTAGAAAAATCTCCTCCTTTTTTATTTATTTCCTTCCTTCTTTAATCTGATCTTTATTCCTTTCACCTTTTTATTTTCTTTACTTTTTTTGCAAACACGTGCTGCATACAAAAAAAGTAATACCAAAAATTAGGGTTTTTGAAAATAAAATTAATTAGTTTAGGATTAATTAAACTAACTAAAAATCATATTAGCTCATCTAAACCCTTTTAAAATTATTTATCGCACTTTTAGCTCAATTAGCAAATTAATATTCAACAAAACAATAAAAATTAATAAATCAATAGTTTTGCTTTGTTTGTTGATTTATACCAAAATCTTCATTTTTTGCATCAAAAATCTTATTTCTTCAAAAATAATTAATTAATTGAAATCTTATATAAATAAGATGAATTATACACAATATAAACGAAAACAAGCAATTTTAATGGATAAATAAGTACAAATATTTATATAAAAATTAGACACATCATGCTTCTTTAAGGTCTCAACAACTGTTGGTAGTGTGCCCATAGTCTCTATGAAATTTGCACAACTTGTTCCAGTCTATTCTGTTGTTAGTTGTGATCATCTTGGAGGAATGGCGGATCATCTTGGGGGGGGAGAGAGAGAGAGAGTAAAAATTATACGGAAGAAGAGGTAGATACATAAAAATATAGAGATGAGAGATAATTCATATTTATCTTCATAGATTGTATACCTATTTTTTAAATTATACGTATTTATTAAATTATACATAATTTATGATAGCTTTAAATTTTAATTCAATTTTAACTTTTTAAATACGTGACAAATGTCAAATTTACAGGGTTTTTAAAAAAAAATCACATCAATTTTTAAATAGATGACAATGGCAAATTACCATGGCTCTTAAAAGATGCCACTTGACGAGTTTACATAGATGTGCAGTCAATTATAGTAATATAGGGTAAGATAAGATAATAATATGATAATAATATTTTATTTATTTATAGCTAATTCATGCATTTTTTTATTAACTAGATTTGCCCGTGGACGTGTCTACGGCACGTCTTCAGAACGATACAACATATGAATGTCGTGTAAACAGTAAAACAACAATTATGTAGCTCAAGTTTGAATAGTAAAACAATAATTAGTTGTAAATAAAAATCCATGTTTCCATTCATATATGTTGAAAAATAATTATAAATAGGGGTGTAAAATCCAACTTCTTAAGACTTTGAGTGTGGAAAATGATGAAATTTAACTCTTGATGAGATATTTGCTATTTTTAATGTAACATGAGTAATAAAAAATGCATAAAAAATCTGAAAATTTATAAACCTGAAATCTGAAAATATAAATTTATGAGTAAATAGAGATAGAATGAGAGAGAGAGAGAGAGAAATAATTAAATAAATAAATAAAGGAATTGTTTTGGGGGGATTTGAATTTGAGTTTTGGGGGGAAACTTTTGGGCGGAAAAATATGTTTTGTGAGGTTAGATCTGGACCATTGATTTCATCTCTATTGAATGAGAGCCACTTGATAGCTTTCTTTGTGTTTTATTATATAGATAACCTATATTTTTGTATCAATGTAATCTATCTTTTTAAAATGAGAAAAGTGAGGCTCATATTTGTATGAGAAAATTTTCCTCATACAAAGTGATTACTCACTTGGTGGGCCCTCATGGAAGATCCACTCCGTCCATCATATTTATCATGTCAATGGATATGTATTTAGAAAAAATCAAGTGATTTGGAGGTCGTTTACTCGTGCATCATGTGATCCAATTTGTGGTACGATTTGTAATGCTGTTGAAATCGTTCATTTTTCAACCACATGATGCATGGATAAACGACCTCCGAACTACTTGATTTTTTCTAAATACATATCCATTGACATGATAAACATGATGGACGGAGTGGATCTTCCATGAGGGCCTCACCAAGTGAGTATAATCACTTTGTATGAGGAAAATTTTCTCATACAAATATGAGCCTCACTTTTCTCTTTTAAAATATATATGAAAGGCTAAATTTGAGCAGACGTCCCTCGACTATATATGTTTCTGGAAAAAAACCCTCCACAATTTTTTGATTTGAAAAAACACTCAACTCTTTTCACAGTTTGATCCACCGAATTTTGGTTTGAAAAAAATCGCCCTAAACTATATTGATGATAAAAAAAACACCCCTGAAGTTTTAGTTGTGCTATAAAAAACTCTCCTCAGCTTTCATTAATGTTGAAAAAAAACCCTTGAACTCTAAAGGTGTGTTTGAATCGGGTTTTTAAAACAGTTTTCAGCTTTTAAAATCAAATCAAAACATAGGGTCAATTTTGTTTGGATACAATTTTTTTGAAAACTCATTTTAAAATTTCACACTCAAAACCTATGTTTAAAATGAGTTTTTTGAAAACAGAAAAAACTTGTTTGCTAAAATAAGTTTTTTTCATTTCCCAACAACATACTGTATTTGCATATGTATATGTATATATGTATACATTATGTATGTATATAGTATGTATACAATATATATATATATATATATATATATATATATATATATATATATATATATATATATATATATATTACTATTATTATTATTATTATTATTATTATTATTATTATTATTATTATTATTATTATTATTATTATTATTATTATATATATGTATACTATTCAATATGTTTATTATAATAAATTATTTTATATTATTATATATCAGTATATATGTATTAATATGTATGTATGTATATGCATTCAACATGTATGTATATGCATACAGCATGTATGTATGAGAGTATATATACTGCATATATATACAACCAAACACATATATACATTATATATAATACTATACATTATAGAATATTTATGTATATACATATATACACACATACAGATTATATATATACATATATACTGTATACAGTTTACCAAACGCCTTTTATACTTTAATTTTTCAAAAAATTATTTTTTGATAAAAGATGACCCGCATCATCGCTTCATTAATGATAAATAATGAAACAAAGTAGTACCAAAATACATTCATAAGTAGAAGCACAAAGCTCCCAATATCATCCGCCTACACATCCAGTAAATAGTCTATTACATTCATTACATAAAAAGCAGTAAAGGAAGGTGACCGCCTCTAAGCCTCCTCTCTCATCTTCATCTTCTTCCTTGCACCGACATATCCTGCCCAATCATAGATGAGAAGAAAATTTTATGCATTGAAATTGAGAATGAACACAAGTGATTGCGAAAGCATATAAGTCGTTCCGATCTAGCCATAGGTTCCAAACTGTTGCGACTACCGCTAAATCCTAAGCTGGTCTATTCTCTATCCTAATTAGGTTATCCCTCAATCTACCCCACACGTCTGTAGACGCATTAGGATGCTCGGCGCATCCAAACCCCCTACAGATAACTTCCCAAGTGTTTCTCGCCTTATGACACGTGAAAAAGATGTGTGACATTTTCGTTCGCCTCTAAACAATACTCGCACCTGACATCTATAAGCATATTTCTTTTCCTTATGTTGACTTTGGATAGAATAGCGTCATTGAAAATCAACCAACAAAACACTTTCACTTTTAGTGGAGCTTTGGTTCCCCAGATTATGTTTTGTTCTTTGCTTCTAATACCACCGTCAATGAGCCATCTGTACATTGACGACACCGAAAATTGTTTAGACTCGTCGATGTTCCAGCATCTTTCATCTACCACATTGCTCATCTGCCCTCCTTCTGCTTGAACGAACCTATTTAGTTCTTCGAACTGACGGGTGCTCTAAGGTGACAGACGAGCTGATACAGTCAACCTTAGTTTCCCGTTTCTTCAAACATCCGCCACAAGTGAGTCCCTGTCTTCTGTTAACGCCGCTGCCAGCAGGAAGAGGTTGTTGAAGGACTTTTTCCCGCACCACTTGTCTTTCCAAAATCTAGTATTCTTCCCATTTCCTATAGAGCACATAGTATTTGTGTTAAAAATTTCCCCTTGGTTAGCCACTCCTGAGTCCTCTCCAGAGAGGCGAAACCTTCCTACGCGCGCTTCTTCCTCCAAAACGATATTTCTTCCTTCTTCGGAACGGGTTGAAAGAATGGCACCACCACCCTTTCATAAAAAAACTATTTTATGAAAAAAAAAGTTTACCAAACAATACTCTATTTTCGTTTTTTTTAAACAACTTTATAATTTTTTTCCAAAACAATGTTTAAAATAAATTTTCAAAACAACGAATCAAACGCAACCTAAGCATTTTGTGGAGTATTTTTTGAGAAAAGAAAGTTGAGTGGTGTTGTTTTCAAAAACAAAAAAGATTTGAGTTTTTCTTTTCTTAAAAAAAAAAGAAATACATACAGTTGATGGGTGTTTTTTCAAATTTTGTCTATAAGAAATAATAAACAACGGTGAATATATTAATTATATTTCATAACAGTTGTCATTCCAAGTTCTCCAACATGATAGTGAGGGAAGAAAAAAACGTTTATATCTCTACAACTATAACTCAAGAATTGGAGTTGTGAATTTTGTAGGCAAAACAATTTAATTAATTTAATTTCATTTATATATTTTAGAATGAGAGTTATATGAACCATTTATCTCTAATTAATTAGCTAGTTATCATAATATCTTCAAACTTAAAACTTATTGACGACATAATTATTTACGGAAGTGACATTCATATAAGAAAAATGTTGATGCCGTTGGGAATAATTTGTAAAGAGATAGAGCTTTAAAAAATGTATGCATCACACGTACAAATTGCTAGTTCATATAATATCAATGTAAGTGTTATTGGGCAAAAGATTCATTTCGTTAGCTATTAGATGAGACTAAAGATGAGAACAACATCACCACATTTAAAAAAAATAAAAATAAATAAATAAATAAACACTATCATCTCATAACAGATACAATGTAGTTATCCTACTTGTTAACTATCAATGAATCATTTATTTCAAAAAAAAATTATAAATGAATTATGCATTCATATACCCAAACAACAAACTTACATTTTCTAATATTTTAAACTCTACAACAAGAACTATTGTGGGTTGCTGCCTAGTTATACCAAGCAACAGACAACAGTAATTACCTCGACCATGTTGACATTAACGATGATGCCCTACGGGGAAGAAGATACATGACTCCTTGTAGGACGTCAAATTCATAGACGTGCAGATTCTAGCTGCATGCCCAGGTGATTTCTTCATGATTTCAAAATTTTACTAACAAGTGCAGTTCCGCCTATTATTGGTTTCGAACTTTTTGCTTGTTCTTTTTCACCTACATACAGTTCCTAATCCGAGGGAAGGCAACCAAACAACTTTGAGAAACACAAGAAGTCAGAGCACCTTCATGTGTGCATTGCATCAAAAAGGCACAATTACTTCATTATAAGTACTTGATTTGTTTCTCCTCATCAATTTACTCGAACTATGTTTAGTGAGTACTGCTTTATTACAAGCGCTTTGTTTCTCCTTATTATTTTTCTCGAACTATGTTTAGTGAGTGCGGAGGAATGTATCTCACACTGACTTGCTAGCTTTGGTTACTCTCATGTAAGTTTATTTAATTTCCTTTTGAATTTATAACATCTCTATCTCAAGAGGAAATGGAGAACAATAACAACACTCCCCACCACCCTTCTTCCCATCGCACTCCAACATCCCTTCCTTCCCAAAGATCCAGACGTGATTCTCCCGAGCCAATGACGAAGCGTGGTCGAGACGAAGCTGATCTTCACCGTCCAAGCAAGCGTTAAGAGGAGCACACCAGTCTGGGGTTCCGAGAGCGTGAGCGAACCAGGGATGTTTCTCCAACCGTTCGCAGAGGTAGGGGTGAAGATGTAAGAGGAAGACCAGAGCACAAGGAACGTAGGGAAGACGGCCGCGGTCTCAGGGAGAATAGAAGCAAGTACTACGAAGTTCAACCACAAATACTGGATAGAGCTAACAGCAAGAAGCGACTTTCGTATGCCGACGTTACCAGAGGAAACCCTAATGTCGACGACGAACATAGAGTTCATCGCCGATCCCAGTCTCCACAAAAAAAACACAAGCTTACCAGAGAAGATGAAGAAGAAGAGTGGGTATTGGTTAAGCCACAAGAAGAATAGAAAGCCAAGCAACAGTAACAGTCCATCGGAGCTCTCGAAGAAAGACGACTGTTCTAACTGTCACAAGTGTGCTCGACCGGGGCACTCCATTAGTAAGTGCGACGCTGACTGGTTTTGTTATGTGTGTAGGCGTTCAGGTCATATCTCGACCAACTGTCCAGTCCGAACATTCGCCTCCGTCTCCAATTCGAAAGGCTTCAAGAAATCGGAAGCCGCAACGTCAGAGGGGAGTAAAACACAAGAAAGTGCAGCTGGGGATAGGCACGTCATTCACGCATCCATCACTCCTACGCCTTTAATGGCGGACTTTGAAAGGCGCTTCAACGGGGGTATATTGATTAAGGCACAAACGGGAAACCTAACGGCGACAGATATTTCCGATTTGTTAATCGCTGCTCTGGTTACTACTTCGACTCTGACTTGGGTCATTCAAGAGATCGCGGAGAATATGTTCTATGCGCATTGCAGCGACGACAAACTGGCGAAGGAGACTATTAGAGTTAAAGGATTGGAAGGGAAAGACGCCTCTGGCTTAGAGTTTTTTGTAACCTTTAACTGGTGGTCGCGAGAGTTTGGGTCTTTAAAAGCAACTAATTTTCCGCCAGTATGGATTAGATTGTATAATTTGCTGTTCCATTGTTGGGTTCGTTCTGCCTTTCAAAACATCGTTCGAAGCTTTGGATTGCTCATAGAGATCAATCGGCAGACTCTCACCCACTCCGCACGTAAATTTGCGAGAATTCGAATTAGGGTCGGAAACAAGAACGACATTCCCTCTAAGATTATCACCGACTTTGAAAATGACGTTTACGAGGTTAAGGTGATAGTGGAGGCACAAAAGAACGTTTCCTTTCGTGGGTTAACAATGGCGGAAAGAGCTCAAGCAAGTGTTGAGTGTGAAGATGACACAGGGCCGTCAGATGCTAGGAAAACTGATCTGCATACATCTCGGCCGTTGATTACTGAGCGCCAACTTCAAATGGCGACTTACTCAAACAAGTCTCCTGACGAAAACAAAGACAGCTGTAAAGGAGTGTACCTAACGTGCAAAGAGAGACAATGGCCAAAGCAAACAGAGGTATCTACTGTGGATCCAACATGTAAACAAAGGTCCTTGCTATGGAAACGTGTGGGGAGCTTGAGCGGCAAAGAGGATGGAACAGCATGCGGCGAGGGGACTGATGGGACGAGGACAACTGTCAAACCTGGTATATTGAAAAGTGCTCCAATTGCTGGGCTCGATGCTAGTAAGGAAATGGGATTACCGAGAGAGGAGTGGATGCGTTTTACACAGTCTGACATTGAAGCATCAGTTAAAGCAGCTCTTGCCGCTCTATTAGTTAGTAGGGGTCAGATGGGATGTGGGCCTCAGCCCATGGGCTAGGTGGGTATTGGGGAACAGGTAGGTCAAATCAATGGAGTAGTGAAACAAGGTAAAGAAATCGAAAGCTTCATACAGGGAAAACCAAAGCCATTTCAAATCGGGCTAATTCAGCGCGATTCCGAATTAGACAATGAAGAAGGTATTATTGGAGCGTTACAGGGTCTGCGGGAGGACAATGTGATTTCAGCTACGGAAACAGAATGTGAGGATAAAGAGGTTAGAGGAAGTGTGGGTAGTAACAATACCAAAAAATTTACGGAATACCAGAGGAAGGGAAAAAGACAAATGGACAGCGGAGGAATGCTAGAATTGGGATAGAATGGACTATCATCGAAGGGGCAAATAGCGACGGAGCCAGACATGACTGGGGAAGGTACCTCTACTAATAATTATTCATATCTTAACTCACTAAGCGATGATTCGCTTATTTATTTTGCTAGTCTTTACGGTATGGCCATGAGTTCCTCTAGGACTGAACAATTAATGAACGTAGCTCTAATTAGAGAGGACTCTAGAGTACCTTCCGTTTAAGCTTAATGGGTGATGGGAGTCGGAGGGAGAGGGTAGAAGATCTAAATAGTTTATTAATGGTATACATATTTTGGAATGTAAGGGGGCGCATCAAAAATTTTAAAAAAAAGAGCGCTAGGAGTTACTATTAACAAAATTAGACCTTCTATCTGCGGTTTCCAAGAAACGAGAATAGAAACTCCCACCAAGGAGGATTTCACTTGCCTCAGAGGGCTAGAAGATTTCGACTGGAGGTTCAAACCGGCGGAGGGATATTCGGGAGGCAGCACGGTAGGAGCAAACTCGAGACTTTTTGAGATTGTAGACTATTGCATAGGAGTATTTACGGTCTCAATTAGAATCAGAAGAAGAAGTGACGACTGGTTGCAGACGATTACCAGTGTGTATGGCCCTTACGACTCTAGAATGCGCAAAGAGCTATGGAAGGAACTTAGAGATATCAGGAACAAATGGAATGGACCTTGGATAGTAGGATGCGATTTCAACATCACCAGATCTCGAGATGAACATAAAGGGAGAGGTCATAGCTCGAACGATCAGGATTCGTTCAACGCGACTATTGATGATTTAGAGTTACTGGAATTAGAAATGACTGATATAAAATTCACCTGGTCGAACATGCAACGAAATCTGATTACGGCAAAGCTAGATAGAGTTCTGGTGTCTAACGACTGGGAGGAGGCATTCCCATTGACAAAAGTCAAATCCGCAATGAGATTTACGTCAGATCATCTGCCAATGGTGATAGACAGTAGGCAGGGAGGGAGGGACAAGCCTTGTTTCTTTAGATTCAAGAAAGCGTGGATCGTATGTGAGGAGACTAGACAAGTAATTCTCGATTCCTGGTCCATCAACACCAAAGAGGTATCAGCAGTGGGAATCTGGGTGGAGAAGACGAGGCGTCTACGTAGGAGATTAAAGTGGTGGGCTAGACAGAAAATGGGAGAGATTAATCGCACAAGGGATGCGATAGGCGGAAGAATAGTAGCACTGGAGACTATGCAAGAAATAAGAGATCTTCGGGAGCAGTAAAAAGACAAACTATTTAGTCTAAGATCGGAAGTAGCGAACATGGAAGATGTACTGGAGACAGAGATCAAGAGTCCAATGGCTAACGGAAGGGGACGCAAACACAAAATATTTTCATAAGGTGGCAAACGGAAGAAGAAGACAGAACCATATTACAGGCATATCGGTGGACGGCTCTTGGAATGAGAACGAAGGGCAGATCAGAGAGCACCCAGACAAGGAATTTCCTGAATTACTGGGATGTAAATCTGAGGGTAGATGCAAGTGTACGGCGGACATGTGGAGTTCATCTAAATTGGACGGAAGCGAAGGTATCGTGAGGTTCACAGAACTAGAAGTTCTCAATGCTATCAAGAATCTAGGCCAGGAAAAGGCACCAGGGCCGGACGGGCTTTCGATCTTCTTCTTTAAGACATATTGGCATATCATCAAGGAGGATTTAATGAACATCTTTCATGAACTCTACGTTGGGATGGCAAAGCTGGAAAGAATAAACCACGCCACAATTATTCTGGTACCCAAGAAAAGTCAAGTCTCCTCCTACGAGGATCTCAGACCAATCAGCTTGCTCAATGGGTCGTTCAAAATTATTACGAAAGTGCTAGCTCAAAGATTGGCACCACATATGAATGATGTGGTCTCTTCCTGGCAAAGTGGATTCATTCGCGGAAGAGACATTATGGATAGTATAGCATCAACCCACGAAATTATCTTCAGGGGCAGCAAAGCCAAAGCGGATGGATTTCTTCTAAAATTGGACTTCCAAGAAGCTTATGATTCCGTACACTGGGAATGTATAGACAAAGTTATGGACCTCAAAGGATTTGGGGCGAAATGGAGGCAGTGGATTAAAAAGTGCGTGCAAGGCGGGAAATCATTCGTTCAAGTTAATGGGTGGCAAGGTATAGAGATTTTCTGTAAAAAAGGCCTAAGGCAAGGAGACCCCCTTTCATCTCTCTTATTTGCTTTAGTGGCGAACGGGCTAGCGAAAATGGTTAGGAGGTCTCAAGAACAAGACATTATTAAAGGGGTAGAGATCAGGGGAATTGCACAGCCGATGTCGATTATTCAATACGCGGACGACACACTGCTCTTCGGAAAGGCTATAGAGTAAGAAATGGTCGCTATAAAGGCAGCTCTGATGTGCTTCCATGGATGGTCGGGACTGAAGGTGAACCTAAATAAAACAAGTATCATCCCAATTAGCGACCAGTTATCAACACCCGTCAGCAACATAACGGATATATTACAATGCGGGCAGAGCGAATTTCCACTAATTTACCTAGGGACCCCCATTAGATGAGGCAATCTTCTGAAGGAGGATTGAACGTTCCTATTTGAAAAGATTTCAAAGAAACTGGCAGGATGGAAGAGTCGCTTCCTTTCATTGGGAGGAAGGATCATTTTGTTAAATTTGGTTCTGAGTGCGATTCCGACATACCTGATGTCATTGTACGAACTGCCAAAGTGGGTAATTCAAAAGATCGACAAGCTAAGAAGAAGATTCCTTTGGAAATGAATGGATGAGGGGAACAAGGGACTACACTTGGTAAAGTGGGGAAGGGTTTGTAAGAGAAAGGAATTTGGAGGATTGGGTATCTTGAACCTCCAGGATATGAATAGAGCGTTGCTTTGCAAGTGGTGGTGGAAATTTGTTAATAAGCATAAGAGCTGGTGGACTTTGTCTTTCAACCTTTTCCGTAGGAGAAGAAAATTTAGGTTTGGTGGAAGAAGTGCGTCCGCAAAGGTATCACTGCTCTGGAAAGGAATTACGAAGCAAGGAGAGGTGTTCTTTACTAATACCACTTGTAGAGTAGGGAACGGGAAAAGAACAATCTTTTGGAAAGATAAGTGGTGTGGGGGCACGACGCTGCAGAACAGATTCCCCAACGCAGCGCCCTCTACATCAAACTTAGAATCCTCGTGGCAGATGTTCGGAAAAAAGGCAAGCTCAAATTTATAGTTACGGACAGCCTAACCCCGGAGAGTACAGCCGAGTTCGAATATATGAACAGGTTAATCCAAGCAGAAGGGGGACAAGAGAACAATACCGAAGACGAGAGATGGTGGGACATGGAAGATTCAAAGGTATACTCGGTCGCGTCCATGTATAAGTGGTTAAATGATGGAGGACTGAGAGGGAAGGAAGAAAGCATCATCTAGGGGTGTCACGTGCCTATGAAAGTAAAAGTTTTCTGTTGGTTAGTTCATAACGACGCGATTCTATCAAAAGTTAATCTGAGAAAAAGGAACATGATTATAGACGTTACATGTGGGCAGTGCTCAAACGAGGAAGAGGACGTCAATCACATCATCTTTATATGTCCGAAAGCTAGACTAACCTAGGAGGTAGTTTGTAAGGGTTTTGGGTGTTCCCAAAAGCCAATCTCAACTTCTGAAATTTGGGGAGTCCTAAGAGATGACCATATTAGGCTAGAAGATAGACGGGCTTGGGACTTAGCTATCGCCGCAACCATGTGGAACCTATGGCTAGAACGAAATGCTTTCATCTTTTGCAATAAATCATTCAATTTTTCTTCCTCAATGCAAAAAAATTTCCTTCAAATTCATGAATGGGCAGATGCAGTCGAGAACACGAAGAGGCTGAAGATCAATGAAGGGGAATATATAACAAAGGTGAGAACGAAGATGCATACATTGCCGGTGCACGGAGGGGAGTTTGGATTCTACATCTGTAATTAGAATTCTCATGGTGGAGTTGGTTGTACTCTTTGTATCTTGTATGTTTCTTCATAGACTGTTGTTCCTCTATTTTGACTTTAGTTACCTACGGGTACGTTGATGTTTCGTGATGCTTGTAGCTCACTGGTATTTTGTGTAACTGTACTTCTTTGTTTCGTTATTACGCATTAATGGAACGACAACGACTTTCATCTTTTTATCCAAAAAAAAACATCTTTATCTCTAATCTCTAATTTCTAATATTATAATGAAAGCAAGCCTCGTCATTTGTTACAATATAAAGAAAGTCTTAGGTTCAAATCTAAACTGCTTCTGAATTTTTATTTTAAAAAAAACTATATTTATTAAGAAGTGCATTGCACGTGTAAATCTATAATCTCTAATATTATAATAGGAGAAAGCCTTAATGTCATTTGTAAATCTATCAACGCGTGTAACGTACGTATAAAACTATTATGAAGGAGGTCTTAGGTTCAAATCCAGACTACGTCTGAATTTTTACTTTTAAAAAACTATATTTATTAAGACGTGTAAATTACTAGTTATTGATAAGCGAAAGACAAATAGTCATGCTAATCATTTGCTTCACCAAATTTCTTTGTGGTTGAGTACATTTTAGAGACAACCTGAGAGACACTAGCTACATGGTGATTGGTGGGCAGCGAAAAACACTTACCATGATAAAGTTTCACACCATGTCCAATGCGTCTACCAATGTCAATCCTTCTTCATTCCTGCCGTGTGAGGGCAACTATGCCACTTGGTACAAGCAGAAGGCCGACAATCCGAATGTTTTGGATGGTGCCATTGTCGATGACACTCATGCTTAGGGCCAGCCCTGAGTTCCCGGGACCTACGACGAAAAGCTCAAAAAATATTTTTTGGACCGTGAGGTAGGGTAAAAATGGCCTGGGGCCCAGCCAGGGCCCAGGATGGTTTTCACTCAAAGACGATCCAGCTCGGCTCCGGACCACTCCGTACCTCGGTGCCGAGCAGTAAATTCACCGCCACGAAACTGGCCTCCTCGTCCCGACGATCCGCCCCGACCTTCGGTCTCCGATCCTCGACCGTCCCCCGGGCCCTCTGCTCAGTCCGATAAGGGATGACGATGACCTGGCGCGACCTAGGCCCTCCGATTCTCCCGGGGACACGGGGCCCCCACGATCTGCCATGTCAGCTCCAAAACTACTTTGGACCTTGCCACGTATGCCCTAAACCCATTGGGCCTCCTGTCACGTCTGGCCCATGGGCTATCGGGTCCACCCAAGCGGATCCAAACCCGGTTGTGGTTATCTATAAATACCAGACCCTTACCCATCTTCAAAGGTAATCAATCTTTCACCACTTAAATCCCTAGTTATTGTTACTCTCTCTCAGAGACTGACTAGATCGTCGGAGGGTCTGCCACCGGGATAAACCCTGGTGTTCCCAGACCGTCTGCAGGTACTCAAGGCCAGCCGAGCCGACCCTCGAGCACCGAAGCGAGCCTCCGGGTCGCCGCCCGTTACCGAACTCTTCCCCTCTTACAAATTGAGTCCGAACTCACACCTGGTGCTTCCACACTCTCTCCAAAAACAAGCCGCATCCGACCCCTAAGAGCAACCACAGTCGTTGATGGTCAAAATATGCATATATGGATAAATGGATATAACAATTCACCGTTTTGCTGCAGTCGTTGAATACTATTTTTTTAGTTTTTTAATTTAAAATAATAACAGACGGCTTGAAGTGCCGTCAGAGGTGATTTTTTTTTTAAAAACATTAAAAAACGGTGGGACGACATGTGAAGTTCCGTCGGAGAGGAAAAAAAATCGAAAATGGTGGGACGACACTTGCCGTCCAAGGGAAAAAATTAGTTCGAAGTGCAAAAAAAAAATACGAAACAATTATATAAAATTACAAAAAAATTTATAAAGATTACAAAAACATTACAAAAAATTACCAAAGAAAATACAAAATTACAAAAAACCCCTGGGACGGTGGGACGACACTTCAAGTGTCGTTCGAGAGAAGTGTGGGTATTGCAAAAAAAAATTTTTTTGGAGGCACGACACTTCAAGTGTCGTCCGACCAAAATTTTTTTTTTTTTTTATTTAAAATTTTTTTTTTTGCGACGGCACTTCAAGTGCCGTCCGACCATTAAAAAAAATTTATTTTTTTGATGCGACGACACTCGAAGCTCCGTCTCTTATATATGGATATTTCTCATTTCGTTTCTCATTTATAACAATCTACTGTACCGAATTATGCATAATATTAATATGCATATTTGGCCAACGACTGCAGCGCGCTTTTTGGCCAAATATGCATATTTAGCAAACGACTACACATGCTCTGATTAAAATATAATCTTTTTACGCGTAAAATACGTACCTATATTTATAAGAAAAATATAAAATTGGGACTCCTACAATTGTAAAAAAATCGAAGGCCTGAGGCGGCTGGTTCACCGACCTTAAGGTCGGGCCCGACCCTGCTCATGCTAATGATAATTTCACCAATGAAATATACAAGTACGGAGGAGATTAAGGAAACATAACACATAACAATTATCCATTGTTTGACGTCCTTGGTTGAATGAAAGCCCAATCCTAACAATTTGCTACTTTAAGATACCTTTTCCCTTTGCTCTTGTGTTTGTTTGTGCCAGAGAAAATCTCTACTACTATAATCGGAGAAGGCCTTACAGTAATTTATCTATATCCTAATATGTGCAACACACGGTAGATTTTTTTTTTGCCCTTTTCATTCCCCCCCCCCCCCCCCCCTTCCAATTTTTCTCTACGTGCACATCACGTGTATAATACTAATAGAACTAAACTAGAATGGTGGTTTTCTCCACTTTAAAATGAATAAACAAATAAGATGTGGTATGACTGACATCTAATAGCATGAGATGATTTGGTTAGGCTCAAATTGAATAGTTGGGAATTTGCAAGTGATTCAAACTTTAATTTTAAGTTCACATTTTTATTGCACATTTAACTGAAATAATACAAAAAAGTTCAGAGCGATTTTTCATTATACTTACGACTATCGGTAGAACTCCAAATACAAATTGTATCTAGTGGAATTTTTCTTTAACCACTTCAGTTATATAATTTTCCTGAAAAACTAGCACATAATATATTTAGAATTCTTTCAGATCTATCTATACCCTGCACAATCTTCTAAAAAATCTTATGATGCAAGGAACACCATTTTAAAACCATATCATATAGTATAAGTCATACTAGCGTTACCCTGTGCAAATTGCACAGACTAAAATAATTTTAATGAACTCATAAAATTATATGGAACTTTAAAAAAATGTGCGAGAATTGAGAGAAATTAATAATTCAAGTGTATAGTTTAGTGAAATTTATCCAAAAAAATATGCTCATAGTTCGGTCTTTGTATACATCGTGACCGGCAACAGTCAGGCCTTGGCCCGTCTCATCTCAACCCTCCCCTCTCTTCTCTCCCCCTCCCAAATTCACACCCTATCAGATGCCTTATCCCTCATCTCCCGTGTCTCCACTGTCTTTGACCGCAACGAGTGCTCCAATTTCCTCCTCCACCTCTCCCTTCGCCTCACCATACTCTCCACCATCTACATCCATACCAAATCTCATTATTGGATTCGAAACTACAGTCATCTCAATCTTCAACCTCTTTCCATATTTAAATTTCAGGATTTCAAAAACACAAATTAAAAATTGAAAAGAAAATGAGGTAGTAAATTAGAGTTTAAAAAATTAGTACATTCACCATACATAGATACAATTGATTTAGTTGAGCAAAATTTTTCAAAACCATTTTCCCACAAACACATTGTGCGCTACATAGACATTTCATCAAACACTTAATGAGCAAAGCATAGTTATAGTAATTAAGTTCCATATTTATAGGTTTGAGGCTTTTATATTTTTTAATGAAAATGTGCGTTCTGCACGTGTTAATAAATGTGAATTCCTCATTTCGCTCTCTTTTCTTTATTTCAAAATAGAGAGATGAGAGATGTTAACACTCTCTCCTATTAGTATAATGTGATGCGCACGTGTTTAGGAAGTGCACATCTCTACTTTTGTTCTCCTTTCTCTATTTCAAAATTGATAAAGGAAATAGAGAGATGAGAGAGGTTAACACACTCTCTCCTTTTAGTATAATGTGGTGCGCACGTGTTTAGGAAGCCATCTTTATTTTTGTTCTCCTTTCTCTATTTCAAAATTGAGAAAGGAAAGAGGGGTAGGCCAATTAGCTTAAAATATAGTATAATTCTTGTAATCACATCAATTTTCTTCTTAGTCGATCATATATATTTCATTTTCCTAACTTAGACTCAAGTGGACCAAAATACTCTCAAAAATGTATTTACACAAAAAATTTCCAAAAATCTATATAATAAATTACAAAGAAAGCTATCAAGTGGCTCACAATCAATTTCCCTAAAACCAAAAGGCCTAGATGAAACCTCACAGAACATATTTTCCCTCCAAAATTTCAAACCCCAATATCAATTCCCCCCCCCCCCCCCCCCCCCCACCCCCCAAACTAAAAACTTATTACTTTATTACTATCTCTCTCTTCTCTCTTCACTTTTTCATATTTCTCTCTTTCTCTCTCTCCCTATCTCTCTCTCCATTCTTTCTACTAGTAACCTGCACGTGCGATGCATGCTCTAATCAATTTTTTTTTCTTTTTTCATAAAGTAATTAATAAGACGTAATCTGACCTATCTGACCTCAAACCCGAGTTAAGTTATAAAATCATGTAACAACATTCATCTTAACTCACAAAGGTTTATTGCAAAATAATATAGTATGAATACTATTTTCTATAAGTTATTACATGATTTTATAACTTAACTCATTCACCCAAAAAGTACTGATCAAGATATATATATCAAGAAAATAAGGCATTCATTATCAAGAAACCAACATACTTTCAGAGGATAAGCAGCTGAGAGCTAACGAATTTACCACTCTCCATGGCCGTCTATATGCTGCCGGCCTCTGGACCATCGGAACTCCTGCTCGTTCCAACTAACGCATCATTTCTTATCTTCCCTATCTCTGGATGAAAATTAATTGATCAATTTATGGTCGATCACTCATCCCAAATTACCTGAACCAGTACATAGATTACAAAACGAAGTAAATGAACAAACCATTTTATTATGTTTTACACAAACTACACATTATAATAGCTTTAAATTGAGTAATCCATTATAATAACTTTAAATCGAGTCAATAAGCAAACTAACTTCAATCCCACATCTTAACTGGCACACATGTTACTCACCTTGGAACAATGCTTGCATTTTAGAAACCAATCAAAACTACCATCCTTACAAACAATCAAAAATCTAACACTAACCTTAAGTTTGGTCTCATGAACTGTAAGCGCATTCGAATGCGGCTCAATCGTAATAATATCCTCCTCCTTCTTCGACACTTCTTTCTTATTCAGCGGCCTCTTCCTCACCTACATCCACTCAAAAATCAATAATGCAATCACACGTATCCACAACCAAACCCTAACTGCAAGAAATCAACCCATACCACCACTTTAATCTTTGCAACCGCACCGGCCTTCTTTTTCGCTCCCGCAAAACTCTTCAACACATTACTCTCCGTCGCAAATCTCCCCTCTTCCCCTATCTGCTTACCATTCCCATTTAAATTACTCTCCAAATCGCAACCGAAACTCGCAGCATTATCATAAATTCCCGGCACCGGCACCTACAAAACAAAACCCCAAATCAGCTACGTAATTACCTTTCATTAATTAATTTTTTAATAAAAAAAATTCAAGAAATTGATGAGGGCTTAGTCAGTTCGTGCATCTGAGAGCAGTTCGGTGTTGAAAAATGCAGATCTAGAAGCCCAAGACTGAGCTCACTCGGCGACGACATGACATCATCGCTGTTGCTCCTCCTCGAACTCAGCTGAGCTGGCGGCGTGAACGATGTCTCGCCAGATGAAGCCATCCTCCGCTGCATGCTCCTCAGCATTCTCGAATACTCCACCTAAATCAAATCAAGAATTTTTTTATAAAAAATTATATTAAAAAAAACACAAAATTTGGGGTTTTGTAGATCGGGATCGAGAAATGAGTGACCTTTTGTGAGGACTGTGCCCACTTGTTATAGGGATCGAGGGCGAACTGGTCTGAGGAGAACTGATGCTGATGGTTACCGGATCGCTGGCGACCGCAGACTGCTGCTTCGTTCATTGTGTTTTGCTTTGAGATTCGCATCGGTCTGATCGAAGTAGGGTTTGTCTGGCGAAAAGAGATGAGAATAACTCAATAAGAAAGGGCAAGGGACCGAGGGTGTTTGGGGTTAAATTTTTTACAATTAATTTTGGTAGTGGTTCGATTTCAGAAAGTTTGAAATGGTAGGAGGGGACGGTGAATGCGAGGGGATGGTCCGTCGTATCTGGATTTTTGCTTGAAGAGTAGTTCCTTCACTTCTTGGGGTCGGAGAGGTATGGTGGGGTCCACAGGGTATGTCCCGCTTCGGCAACATTGATTCAAATTTTTAAACTTTGACAGATTTAACCCTACATTATTTTTTAGGTGTGTTATGTATATGGGGGCATTATAGTAAAAAACTGTCAAAATGGAGCTTTGCTTAATAATAGTATAGATATTTACTTAGAAATTTATTAGATTTTCAGAATTTTAATATTTTGTTCTTTTACATGTTATATTGAAAATAGTAAATATCTCTTCAACTCTTCACTTAAAGTTTTAAGAAATTAGATTTTATACCTCAATTTATAATTATTTTTCAACATATACTAAAGTAAACATGGATTTTTATTTACAACTAATTATTGTCATACTATTCAAACTTAAGCTACATAATTGTTGTTTTACTATTTACAGACATTTCGTGTTTTGTATCGTTCCGAAGACGTGCCTACGGCACGTGCCCACGGCCAAATCTAGTGTATCTACAAAATATCATTAAAACCCTAAATTGATTAAACCATCTCTTAGAAGCCTACACAAAATGGGAAGGTTGCCGCCAACCCCACTATAAATAAACCCATAATTTCCGCATTTTCCTCCCTTCTCTCACTGTCTCTTCTTGCACCTCCAAAACCCTAAATCCCTTTCCATTAAAAGAAAAATCCTAAAACCCCCAAAAATCCAAAACCCTAAAAATTACTTTTTTGCTTCCGATCGCAATGGGGGCGAGTCGGAAGCTACAGGGCGAGATCGATCGGGTTCTCAAGAAGGTCAACGAAGGCGTCGACGAGTTCGACGCCATCTGGAACAAGGTACGGTCTTTTCCCCTCTCATTTTCCCCAATCGCTTTAAGATCCGTGCTTGATCGGTTGGTGATGGTGATTTTGGTCTTTGGTCTTAGGTACACGATACGGAGAATGCGAATTTGAAGGAGAAGTTCGAAGGGGATCTGAAGAAGGAGATCAAGAAGCTGCAGAGGCACCGGGATCAGATCAAGACGTGGCAGCAGTCGAGCGAGATTAAGGACAAGAAGGTATAAAGATTGCGATTTTGGTTTTGATTTTGATGTTGGTTGATATGTGAATTGTTGTGAGTCAGTAATTTGGCATTTATGTTTTTTGTAGAGGGTTTAATGGTTTGATTTGTTGAATGTGTGGGTTTTCGCCCTCTCTTTGTATGCAAAGTGAAATGTGGAAATAGATTGTAAATGGGAGAATAATGTTAAAAAAGAACCCTTTTTACCATTAAAATGCTTAAAATGCTCCTTGAGGTCCGCCAATAATATAAAGATACTAGGACAATCTTTTCCAACCTAAATTTAATCAAAAAGTGAGAAATTTGCAAAATAACATTAGTTAGTGTCTAAGAAGGTCAAACACTTCAATACGGAACCCTTGTGTGTCCCACACATGCTGAATGCTCGTGTCAGATGTAAATGTCAAACACCACAGTTGCTATTTTGATATAGTTTTTCAATTCTTTCCCATATTTTGATATATGTTTTCAAAATTTGCCCGTATCAGTGAGTTGTTTCGTTGTGTTCATGCATCTTAGGCTGACATGTATGGTGGACCCACCTCAATTTCTCATCGGATTTATATGAAACCAAACATAAGAATTGAAATGGAGAAGGAGAGGAGGGAGGGCGGCACGGGGGGTATGACCTGATGGGAGATGATTAGTTACAGCTTTCTTTCGAATTTACATTGAACCAAACAACCCCTACCAACCCCTAGAAGTCTCATTTATTTCTGTCTCTATGTATAAATCATGTGTGCCGCACATGCTAGCCATTTCTACATGATCTCAACTTATAGTTATAATAGTATAGATGTAAATGGATGATATATGTCAGCACAAGGTGGAATTTAGACCGTAAGGTTTTTTTTGTGATGTAAATCCTGGAGGGTATTTGTAGGAAATGATCCTTGTATAAGGGAAACTAGATTTTAAAGTTGCTTCACTTCTTTGTTGGCAATGGTAACTAGTTACCCCAGGGAACATTGGAAATTGGTTTCATTATTTCAGTATGAAGTATTTTAATTGGTAGTATAGAAAGTTCACTTTATTAGGAATAATATGCGCATGGAATGAGGGTCACAATTGTCAATATTTACTTAAAAAAAAAGAAAAAAAAAGAAAAAAAGAAAAAAAAAGAAAAAAAAAAGTCATACGTATTGTAGTTGTATATTGGCTTCACACACCTTTGGTAAGGCTTGCTTCATACCTTCTTATGTTATAGTAGTAAAGATATTTGGCTGGTAAATTTTCCATATTCAGCTTTTGTAAGAGTGTCGAACATACATGCAACATATAACCCTTTCTTGAAATGAGCCAAATTCTTCATGCATATCTCAGTTATCAGGGCCGGCCCCTGCCTTGAGGCAGGGGAGGCGGCCGTCTCGGGCCCCTAAATTTTGCGCATTTTTAGGGCCCCCCATATTTTTTTCTTTGTATTTTTATATACATATTTTGCGCGTAATGTTTTCCTTGGGGCCCAAAATTTAACTTTTTTGGGCTTTTGTTTTTTAAATTAGTATTTGAACCAGCTTATTTTAGTTGGGCATGGGTTTATATGGAGATTTTTTTTATAAAATCCCTAAATCTCCATCTATTTCATCATATATTTTGGTTTTTAAGAATTGTAGCCAAAAATATTTTCCAAATTTTTTTTACCAAATTTTTAAAATAAACAAATATGTATGGGGCCCCATTTTGGGAGTTCGCCTTGGGCCCCTGTAAAGTCAGGGCCGGCCCTGCCAGTTGTAACCCATTCTTTAAAAATATTGGTAGTATAATCTCTTGAACTCTCAGATTTCATTTAAGACCATCACATTTTTGCTAAAGCAACATCATTTCGCAATAGTAAACTATGTTTCCATATGTCTCTTTGCATTGTGTTATTTAAAGTGCGGAACAATTACCGTGGTGTAGATAGCCAAATGGAACTATAGACAGTCTTTTTATTATTTTTAAAACTTAGTTGTCAGAAGATAAGTTTCACTGTAACTGTAAACACGCAGGGTGCTGTCTATTTTGAGTAAGCAAATTTGTAATATTAAATCTAGAGAGCGGAGTTGTGCAAATTGTAGATAACCAACCCACTTCTAATCACATTTCTAAGTTCGAGTTATATCAACCATCCATCCACACCACTGAATTAAATATCAACGACACAATATAAAGTCAAAACTCAACCACATCTTTAGACTGTGTAGTCTCTCACGTGCTAAACAACCACCATTAAATGTTATTAGTCTTTTATGCATTTAATGTTAGAGATTTGTCCTCATCTAGTTTCACTGTTCTATGTTAATTATAAATTTCCGTACAGTTTCAGGCCTCTTTTATTTGTATGTTTGCATTATATATGATGCGTGTGTGTGCACCATACATAAATGGATGAAATTTCCCTCATGTCATGCATAGTTTGAAGGGCAAGAGCGTTTGTTCCTATTGTAACAAAAGTCATCTTTGACTGTGAAATTTTCTTTTATAATGTTCTCGAAACTTCAAGGGGATCCTGGAATTTATTTTCTTGTTTATATCCTGTCCAAATAGGTGTTTCTAAAAATATTTAAAAGATGCAGCATGAGAAGTTTTCTTGGTATGGGTGTGACTGAAAAATATGAATTAAATTCCCAGCGTGTATCCATATTCTTTCTTGATGCAACCTCTAGGAGATGTTTTTGTCGTCAAACATATTTGTCCATTTTTACTGGAAGCAGTCATCAGCTGCGAAAAGGAAAATAATGACAGCCTGTACTTCAAGTGCTTGCTGCAACTTTTTAACTTGTTTATTACCTGTTTAAGTAGGCGTTTCTCGACTTTTTTAAACATGTAGCATGATAAACATTATTGTTACAGAGTGCTCGTACTGTACCCATCTACAATACTGCTATATGTTCAGAATACATTCTATCATTTTGTCCAGTTGCTGATATAACAACCTCGATAAAATTGTTTTTTATATTTTTTATCTTTTGAACGTATATGTTCTAAAATGAATTATCTGGATAATTATGTTAGCTCTCACTCGTTCTGCAAATTTACTGTTATAATCAACTGAACTGAGTAGAGTATATAAAAAATATCCTTTAAATGAAGAGTTGTGATTCTGGTTTTGACAATCCTGTCTGATATATGTTTGACATAGGTTGGTCCATCTTATGAGCAGGCTCTCATGGATTCACGAAAGCTTATAGAACGTGAAATGGAAAGATTTAAAGTCTTCGAGAAGGAGACAAAAACAAAAGCCTTCTCCAAAGAGGGGCTTGGTCAACAACCCAAAACTGTAAGCCCAGCTCGACTCTGTATTTTCTTTCTTACAGCTAGTCTTCTATATCATCCCCTCAAAAAAATTATTGGGACTCATTTTTGCGTGATAAATGGTTACACCAAGTTGGATTCACATAAAATATGGTCAAGAAAAAAGTAGTTTAGGTTGTTCTGCATCTTTTGTTTTGTTAGGTTTAGGCTTGTAGTGTAGTCTTTGCAGATTAGTACTGTAGCATATGGAAACATTAGGCTTATATGTTACATAGATGTATACCATACAGTCATACACACTCCCCACTTGTGCTGTACCTTGAGGATAAACTGCTGGACTGTTAGATTTTCATTAGAAATGTTTCCCAAATCTTAATCAGTTTCTGAATTTATTAACTAATTCTATCATCGTATTAAATAAGCTTTTAATATGTTTACCCAAAATAAAAACTTTTAATGTCAGTATTTTTGTGTTCAATCTAATTTGTTTGTGACTGTAATTTACCAGATTACCTTGTAACATTTTCTAATGTTGGGGATGTTTTTAAGTCTTTTTACATGGTCTCATTTGAGTGTTGATGCTTATGTTGTTTCTGTCTGTTTTTTCACAGAAATAGACATTTATTTAGTTTTCACCCACCAGCTCACCATGTTTTCAAATTCTGTTGTCCAAGTTGTGATTTCCCATCCTTTTGTTTGATCAATCTGGTAGGACCCAAAGGAGAAGGCTAGATCCGAGACAAGAGACTGGTTGAACAATGTGGTATGTTTTAATCTTACTTTGTGTCTGTTTCTCTTTTTTGCGTTTTGGTTCCCATGTTATATCTTACTAGTTTGTTAGCATGTACGTTGCACATGTGTTACATCAATAAACTATTCAAACAAAACCACATAAAGAAGCTCAATGCCTCAATGTATGGTACATTGGTACCAATTCCACTATTTTAAAAAAATCTAGTCGAAAAGGCATGTCCAACACATGGAAGTACGCATGGCTACATCAACCATCCAATTGGAGTTACAATAATCAAGATTTAAATACATATTTTCTACGGTATGATTCATGTGAAAGGTTACATATTTTTTACATTCTAATTCTAATTTTAATTTCCATTGAGCTGCTTATATGTGACCTTTCATGCTAATGTTTCGTTGCTCGAGGATATAAGCAAAGGTGCTCAAGGGATTAGTTAGTGGCATGTTTCAAATATTTAAAATACCACCTTATGTGCTCTTAAAATTATTTACAATTCTTTCTGTGTGCCATATAGTGCCACCATATTGTTGGAATGCTTGCTCAGTATTTAGGATTAACAGTATAACACTGATGAAATATCATAAACATTTAATGTTTTAAATATTTGTACATGTTATTTTCTTGGTATGTGTTTGGATTCTTTTATCTACATTATCCATGAATCCATTCTTACATGCTTTTACCATTTAGAAGAACATCACCGGAACATGAACTTCTTCATTGGTACGATTAATTGTCAAATTTAAGTAATGCAGTTTAGAGAATATTCATTCGTGACAATATCTGGTTATCATCAAATGCTCTCATATGATGGTACATATAGTGGATACTTATTATTATAGCTATCTTATAGTTCACTTCATTGTCAGGAATGTGATTCCAATTAGTTATTTGGCTTATTTGGTTGCAATTTTTTTGATTACATTACCATAGAATATGTGAAACCTAACATTTCTTTTCGTCTTGTATTTATCTGGATGCTCCAGAACAATATTGTGGTTGATATGATTAACATAATTCTGCCAACTTCTGGATATTGATTCAATATTCTCACACTTAAAGTAGCTCATGAATTGTAACTGAACGAGACTGGAAGTTCTGTTAGTTTTGAAGCACTGATTCAATGTAGGGGTTGTTTGGTTGCAATTTTAGATGGAAGAATGTGAATAAAACAAAAAGGAAAAAAATATTTTTAACATCAGAAGTGTTGGAGCTGTGCTTTTCTTCTACCAACAAAAGAATAAGTGGGGCCGCTTGTGCACAGAAGGAAGCTTGGGATCAATTTCATCGTATTTTACTGTGAACTGGGGGGAACATGAGAATTTAATTAGTATAATTTTAAATATGTGGGCTCCACATATTAAAAAAAACTAAACAATTTGTTTTAAGATTATTTTTGAGTACTTTCACCATACAAATTACATGCTACTTTTATCAAAACCAAACGCAAAAAAACTAGTCAGTACATTCTACATTTTAATAAACAAACATCATTTAAAAAAAAGAGATGATTCTAACCATTTTATTTCTATGCTTTCACACTTTTATAATCAAACACCTTTTTCTGCATAATAGTTGTTTTTTGGTGTACTGTTTTCAGCCATATTGCATAGCTGTAATGAAACTGTCAATGTTTTTTTTAATATTACTCGTTAATCTTCTTATAGGTTGGAGATTTGGAAAGTCAGATAGATAACTTTGAAGCTGAGCTTGAAGGGATCTCTGTAAAGAAAGGGAAAACAAGAAACCCTCAGCTGGTATGATCTGAAAATCTGTCTCAGACAGACTGTATAACTGCAGAAACAGCAACAACAACAAAGCCTTTACCCCGAATTTTCGTGGTCGTCCGTGTATTCATTTTCCTCCTTTTAGCTGTGTCATCCATCTGTCGAATTAAGACTTATCATGTCCTTCATAATTGCTTGAAGTCAAATATATTGAGTTCCATTAACTCCAGTCTTAAGCTCGTACCCCTAATTTCTTCTGGATGTGCCTGTTCTTCGGCTGTTCGATTTTAGTCTCTTGCCACTCATGACTAACATCTTCAGTTCAGCTACACACTTTCTCACGTATCATTTGTTAATTGCCCAACATCCAGAATTGTTAAACATAGGTGGTAAAATAAATGACTTAGGAAACCACCCCATTAACTTCATGGGTATTTTGTATTCATACCTCCTTAGCCCCCTTTTTTTGACTCTATGGACAACATCAACTTTTTTTCCCCATCATATGAGCTTACGAATATTCTACACCACCCTGAGATAATAATCATATAGAATATAATTTACAAAAAAGTTCTTATTTTTTGGCTTATTAATGTTAATTGTTTGTGTAGACTCATTTAGAGACATCTATTGCTCGGCACAAAGCTCATATCATGAAGCTTGAGTTGATTTTGAGGCTGTTGGATAATGATGAATTGAGCCCTGATGAGATCAATGAAATTAAATATCTTCTAGATGAATATGTTGAATGCAATCAGGTGGGTATCTGTTCAATAATATGCTAGAACAAAACTATTTGGAATATTCTGATTGTAACTTTTATAATAATACATCAGGTAAACTTTGACCAATATAGTGACATCGATGAGTTGTATGCCACTTTACCACTCGACAAGGTGGAAGCTCTTGAAGATCTGGTGATACAGGGCTCTTCTGGTATAGTTAAGGTAATCTCTTCATTTTTATGATGTCTTTAATTTTTCTTAATTTCTTTGTTGTGTTTTTTCTAGAAACTAGTGGCCTCACATGGTCACCACCACAAGGCTAGCCTCAGGGAAAAATTAGGGTTGGTGGTCTCACACCCTCAGATGGGGTTTGTGGCCTCACACGGTCACCACTTAAAAAGAACACTTTAAAGGAAAAAAAAATCAAGCTGATGACCTTTTCAAGATTCATCGTCTTGAATTATGAGCCATACCAATCTTATAGAATGCTGAATATGTGATTGCATATGAGTATATGGATCTGCATATTTTCTTATTTGGTCACATATCCACTATGTGGGTTTACATCTGTGTTCAATGAAGCCAATCCAATGTAATTTTATTCTTGATTGGTTCATTTTTATACCTTCTCACAACACAAAAGAAATGGTTTTATGCTGAGACATCATAAGATTTTGTTTAGAAAATCATTATTGATGTTGTGATTCACATCTTGAGGATAATCTTTATTGCCATTTATTTTTATTGTTTGGTCTTGGTTTGAGGGTGTTGGTTGACATTTGGTTAGTTGTGGCTGTATTTTTTAATGATGGATATATTAGAACTGGCTAATTGAAGCTAGGTGTTTATTGCTTATTACTTTATCCTGTTACTTTTTTTAACTTCTCGCCCTTTTTCTTGTAATCTTGTTAACTTGTCAAAATGTTTACTATGTTATTTGCATCATTCCTTGTACATGCAATTATTGTCAACTTATGTTTTTCTAATGCTAGTGCTTGACTTGGCACTAAATGCCTTACACTCGCCATTTATGTTGCTTGCTAGGTGTTCACGATTTTTTCATCTGATTAGATTTGGATAGCCAAATAAATTATCTCTCTCTCCCTCTCTAAATATATATATATACTCGATCTGCCCGTGGGCACGTGCCTATGGCACGTCTTCAGAACGATACAACATATGAAAAGCCTTGCAAGCAGTAAATCAACAATTATATAGCTCAAGTTTGAATAGTATGACAATAATTAGATGTAAATAAAAGTCCATGTTTTCATTAGTATATGTTAAAAAATAATTATAAATTGGGGTATAAAAGTCCATGTTTACATATATATATATACATATATATATATATATATGTGTGTGTGTGTGTGTGTGTGTGTGTGTGTGTGTGTGTGTGTGTGTGTGTGTGTGTGTATAATTAAATAAATAAAGGAGTTGTTTTGGGGATTTGAATTTGAGTTTTTTTTGGGGGAGGGGGGAATGTGTTTTGTGAGGTTAATCTGAGCCTTTGATTTTGGGGGAATTGAAGGAGAGCCACTCTAGCGCTCCGAGTTCCGTATACTGGTAACTCGTGACACCAACCAGAATCTTTTACTTCAACGAGTACACAACACAAAAAAATCTCAGGAAATTTAAAAAAAAAAATTATTTTCTTACCTTAATGCCTTTCTTCTTGAGTATGAATGCCCAACTCCGGTTAAGACTAATATCGGGTGGTCCTGCAATCTGAAGATAGGTGGGCACGTTAGTTGAATGCAATTGACGTAAGCTGATAAAAACAGTGAGCTTCACTCCTCAACACTCATCACAATTAACCAATATTAAAATTTACATAAAGACAACATGAAATGTGAAAAACAGGCAAATAACAATGTCAGTGTGTCATGACCTAAATCTAATGCATAAATATAAATGCACATGATGCTCCTATTCTAATACAAACTTAATTTGGAAACATATGCATCCCATACTACATATTCCCCAAATCAAGTTCGTATTCTCCAGATAATAGGGTTCAATCTCTCGTCATGCTAACTACTCTTGTATTCTTTCCTGTCTCTGACATTCATCTAGTGACTGGTAAGGTTGCAGCCGCTCGGTCTAGTTCCGTCGCTGCAATCAGAATCATTGGTTATGCCATTATGTATGCCGAGACCCTGTGGTCCTATGCCACCCCCCGGTCATACTCCGTCCGGTCCCTGCGGTCCTACGCCACTCCCGGATCTTACCCAAAAGTTGTTACGAACACAAAGGTGACCCTGCAGGTTCTACCTGCTCCACCAAGAGTCCTAGAGCGATGCTCTGCTCCCTGTTCGCATTAAACAACATAGAACCTTAGGTGGATCTTGGATGGTCCATCCCCTAACTTCCACCATATAGTCCTTATCACTAAATCCCAGAAATTAACAGACGAGACCATGCCGCACGTGTCCCAGACGAGACCACGCCGCACGTGTCCCCTTGACAGGAGAGTACAACGCCCAACTAGTGCACGTCCTTACCAATTATCTTTAATCTTCTAAGTTAAAAGACTCTTCGGAAAAGCAATAATCATATGACAACTTTCCGAAATGTTCCACTAATCATTATTCTTAGACAGAATACTAACTTGCACATCTCACAATCACAACACTATCATTTGGGACAACATACCCATATGTATTACAAAAGTCCTTCATCGTATTCATCGTATAACACTCTTTTATGTATAACAAAGAACATCGTTTAATACATACTCCTTTCATACATTATGTTGTTTAGACATGTATGTGTGAAATCACCAAATACTCACTTACAAATTCATTCACAAGATTTGTTAAGTTTCTAAACTTTTCTAAAGCATGCATTTATTTTATTTGGTTATTTATGTTCACTTAAATAGAGATAATAAACTACCAAGTAATCAAACAACATATTACTAACAATCTAACATCTTACTATCAAAAACAAATTGTATGATTATCTAAATAATCATACCTTCTCTCTTTTCTACTTTTTTTCTTTTTTTTTTCCGTTTCTTTTTGTTTCCTAATTTAGCAATGTCAAACATACACAAAAACATGCATTCATAACCATTTGTGTTCTATTAACACTTCAATCTACATTAATTTTTTTAATCTATTACTACAACAAACCATTAACAATTACTACAACCATCACCAATTTAAACTTTAAATTTTACTTCATCAAGTAATCCATACCTTCTACCAAAATAATCTATTAACAACCATTCTTCTCCTTTGCTACAAATAAACTACTATACAATCATGCTAACAAACTACTACTCAATTATTTAAATATAAATAACAAACTATTAATAATCAAATAATCAAACAATCAAATACTAAAAATTTAAAGAAACATACAAGGAGGAAGATCACCCACCTTAAACCCTTGCTTTATCCTCTTTTGAAAAACTCCTTTTGATATCAAACTCCAATATCTCTAGGAAATTGGTAGCAAATTAATTAGAATTGGAATATAGAATAAAAAGTGGAGCTAAGTGTGAACTAAAGCTCACCTTTAGCTTACTTGGCTTCTTGCTCCAAGTAGTAGTATAATAGTAGTGGTAGTAAAGTAGTATAGTAGTAGTTTGAAGTAGTAGGTAGTAGTAGTTGTTGGAAGTAGTTAAGTAGTAGTAATTATATAGGAAAAGAGAAATGGAAGAAAGCTACTTGCTGCTGTTGTTGTCGGCAGTAAAAAAAAGAGAAGAGAGGAGGAGAAAAATGTAGTTAGTAGTAGTAGTAGATGGAGTAGTAGAAGTTAAATACATATGTATATATAGAAAAAGGGGGGAAAGCACAGCTGTGCTGCTGTCAGCAGTAAAGAGAAAGAGGGAGAAAGATGTGGAAGGGTGTAGAAGGCTTAGGTGTCCTCATCTTTTGCATTTACCCCCTTAGGTTTTCAATAATTGCACTTTACCCCTAAGTCTTATTGGATTGGGCTTTTAAGAGAGGGAAAGTTGGGCCTTGTATAAAAGAAAAAGTGGACAAAATACATCAGGTAAAGAAATCTTACCATAGTGCATGCTAACATTAACAATGCATATATATATATATATATATATAAAATCAATACATACATATATTTTCATTGTAAGGAAGAAAGAAAAAATTTACATACTAGGGGTATTACAGCCACTTGATAGCTTTCTTTGTGTTTTATTTTATATATATGTACAATATTTTTTTATAAAATTTTGCCTTAACCCGTCGTTGGAAACGGCAGGTTAAGGCAAAATATTATAAAAAAATATATGGGAGATCCAACGGCCCAGATTAAAGTTCGCACGGGTCTGTGCACACAAACCCGTTTGCAACCGAAGAAGCCTATATATATATATATAGAGAGAGAGAGAGAGAGAGAGAGAGAGAGAATTTATTTGGCTATCCAAATTCTCTCTCTCTCTCTCTATATATATATATATATAGGGACCTATAGTGCACATGGCGTGTGCACTCGGCCTTCCCGCCTTCGTATCGACGATCCGAACCGTTCACATTGATCTACACATCTAAATTAGTCTAAATATGTAAAATCAAATTATTTGGAATTCATTTGCCCATCAATTGATGTGTTACAAAATTGTATGGTTGAAAATCATTATTTTTTATAGTCACATGATGGATGGGCAAATGAATTTCAAATGATTTGATTTTACATATTTAGACTAATTTAGATGTGTAGATCAATGTGAACGGTTTGGATCGTCGATACGAAGACGGGAAGGCCGAGTGCACACGAGTGCACATGGAGGGGTGGTGCACAATGGAAGATTTTCCTATATATATATAAATAAGTTTCACATTTTTCTGATTTTTCTCTACTTGGAATCTTTTTTCATTTTTTTGAACCAATATTATTTCCCCTTTCGAAATGGCATGCCCCACATATAAAGCTTGTCTGCTGTGGCATTAGTCGTATACTAAACATATAATCTATATAATAAAATACAAAGAAAGCTATCAAGTGGCTCACCTTCAATCCCCCCAAAATCAAAGGCCCAGATCTAACCTCACAAAACATATTTTTTCCCCCCAAAAGTTTTCCCCCAAAACTCAAATTCAAATCCCCCACCCAAAACAACTCCTATATTTATTTAATTATTTTTTTTCTCTCTCCCTCCCTCCCTCCCTCTTCTATTCAAAAAATTAAGAAAATAAAAATTTTATTTTATTTTTAAAAAAATTAAAAGTTAAAAAACTAAAAAAATTAAAAATTTCAAAACTTTAAAAATAATTCAAAAAAATAAAAAAAAATCATATAATATGTTTTATTTTGGACCCCAAAAGTTTCTCATATAATATGTTTGCTACTTCAATTAATTTGCTGGATCTTCAAAACTATTTTATATGATCAAACAATGTGCACCATTCCGAAGACGTGCCGTAGGTACGTGTCAACGGGCAAACCTAGTCTTGAACAAAATACATTAGAGCTGTATTATGTGCATGAAGTCTGATTTTTGAGTTTTACCTAAGGATTCTACAAAATGTCAATAAATATGATAAAGCCGAGCTGCCTCATAATTATTCTATTTGGATGAGGGAGATATATCCTAGGTTTTGTCACTCAATCTGTGCTTTTGTTTTTATTATTATCCTTGGTTCAATTCATCTCTCAATGAATTTCAATAAGTTCCTGTGGTTATTGGATATTTGCCCAAGAATCAAAGTTTAGCTTGTGTTGCACATCTTCTTCGGTTACTGGATATTTCCACAACAATCAAATTTTGGCTTCTGTCACACATCTTTTTTGTATTGTTGTCTTTCAAACTTATGTCTGCTACATGCACTTGATCAGGGTCAGTACCTGCCATTTTTTATGTTGAGACCAACCTGTCATCCTTCATATGTTTATCTCAAGCAAGTATATTACTCCTGTTAATCTAAGATATTTCCCCCTAAAAAAGTGCTTGGTAGCCATTTCTTGAACCTGCATTTTATATTGCTCTGTATTAGCCTCCACTCCTGGTGCTCTTTGATGGTCATGTAACTTTTAAGACATTTGTAGGCTATTCTTGATGATTAAAATTGTCAACCTTGAGGGATTTGATAATCATGTGTGATGTTTCACACATTGTTCACATATGTGGGCAGCCTTTTTTCTTAGATTTTTACTGAAGGGCATGCTCTGATGTTTGGGAAAGAAAGATTATATTCACCTCAATAACCATGGCATCACAAAAACCTGGTATCCTGTTTCGACATAATGTGATTATCTACACTTAGGAGTGGAGACTATCATTTGCATTACCTTTTCTTCCCATTAATGTATAATGGAGTGCAACGAGTCCACTAAAACAATTAGTGATTGAGGTTCATAATTAATTAGGGGTTCTTGGTGGTTTACATATATTTTCTTAAAGTTTTTTAGAAACGAAGAGATCCCAAAACTTCCCAAGGAACAAAAGGTGTTTTAATCTGTAGAAGAAAATCCATGTATACACTGGAAGTAAACTGCAAAAAAGATAGTTCCCTTGACCTTGTTTAAGCTGGAGCTATCATTTTTATTAGGAGCTTTTGCCATTCTCATCTAAAACTAAAATTCCTTTTGCACTTTCTTCATGGTAATACTTCAAAAAGATACCATTATAGTGTTAATTAAGTAGTTATATTCACCTATAGTGATAAATAACCTTTGTACTCACCTATTTAAATTCAGTTCTCAAAAACATTCTGTGTAGCTTGTTTTACTCAAACTTTTTCTTTGACTGCAACATGTATTATTTTGTTAAAGCAATTCAATTTTTGGCTGTCATCTTTTTGCTTCTAACACCTGAGATAAATAATAATTTGCTGATTGTTGATCAGGCTGCTTTGTTATCGTCCGCTCCGCAGAATGCTGATCAAGCTCAAAGTGATGAAATAACTTATCAGGAGAGTAATTTGGAAACCGTTCTTAAACCTGCATCTCCTGAAGCTGGAGCTACAGTGCCTACCGTTCCATCATCAGTCCCAGAAGGACCTAGTTTAGCTACTATCTCTAATGCTTCAGTTCATACATTGCTTGAAGGCCCAGCATGTCCTGCAGTACTTTCTGATCCAGCATCCATTCAGAGTGTCCCTGCAGAATCTGCTGACTCTGCAACTTCATCAATTCCTAACCAATCCAACGCAGTTGAGGACATTAACAGTTCCTTCCCTGCCTGCAGTGCTTCAATTATTGCCGATGTTGCACCAGAAAAATGTATTAGCAGAGAGATTTCTAATCAAGATCCTGTTAGTGTTCCTTTGAGTTTAACTTCAGTTGGTGCGATTTCAAGTAATGGTGGTCTTGATTCAGTTCCTGTAGTATCTGATTTGTCCAAGAATTTTTTTTCAAGAGTTGATGAGAGAATGATTGGTGGGATTACTCCATCTGTGTCTTCCCCTTTAAGTACCAGAGTCCTATTACAACAGGGCCTCAGAATAAATGATGGTACAAATTCAAATGATACTCATAAAGTTGGTGAGGATCTGGCTATTGGCGGAAGGGTCTTTCCACATTCAGTTGGTTCAACAGAATGGAGTCCTCAAACTGCAGCAGCATTCAAGAATCAAAATGAAGTATTTTCCACTTGGCTATTACTATCTTTGGGCGAATTTTATTTCTCATTTTCTACCTTCCTATTGGTTTAAATACTGAAAATTTTTATGACATTATCTATCCTTTTTGTTTTTTACCTTTTCCTTTTGCCTTTGTTTTTTTCTCTTGCTCCTAATTATCTTCTCTTGTAGAGAAGTGACTGAATTTTAAGATTTATGAGCAGTATTGTTGTTCGTATAAAATTTGCCACTAAACTAATATATATTGGCTATTAAGGGCAGTACCTTTATGCACATGTAGCATAATTGTCAACTCAATTTCCTTTCTGTTCCTATAGGATCAATAGAGTAAGAATTTTTCAGCTATAACATTGCCTTCCTTTCTCTTCTCAGGGTCAAATTCGCACACGACCTGAGATTTCTCCTGATCAGAGAGAAAAGTATCTGCAGCGACTGCAGCAGGTACAGCAACAAGGTCATACCACTCTTCTTAGTGTGCCTAATCTCCCAGCGGCAAATCACAAGCAGTTGCTTATGCAGCAAGAGAATTCAATCTTACAACAGGTTTTTTCTTGTTGACATAGTACTTGTATTCATTTTATTTGTATTTTTTTATATGATTTAAGAGGCATGTCTTTATTTACTCTGCAACTCATATGTTGGACAACATTGGATTCTTTCTGTTTAGAAGGAAGTTCTCATTGATTATTGTGAAAATGATGATGTATGATTAACAATACCTTTCCTTTTTCTACCCGTCTTCTTCTCTAAACAAGTATTATATGTATATTTGGAGATTGTTGTTATTAAAGCAAAAAGAATCGATGATAACCTGAATAGTGTTTTAAATATCACCCGTTTCAGCCGCTATAACGGTTTGGAAAGGTTAACGTTACCGATACTAGTGTTTTAAATTTTATTGGTATATTTTGGTCATTATATAAGCATATCTGGTATATCTACCTGATTCAACACCGGGCGTTATAAAAGAAAATACACCATAGACCTTTTGGTTTAGGATTGGACACTAACCCATCATATATACGTATCAAAAGAGAGAAAGAGGTGAAAAAAATAAGCTAAAAAAACTCTCTCATCCTTATTGCTTCCACTCCCAATAATTTACTACACCACTCTCGTTTTTATTTATTGTGCACATGAAGTGAGATGTGGACCTAGGGTTTTCTATCTATTGAACTTGTGAAGAAGAGATTCACTCAATCTCTAATTATATTGGACGATATTGAGGGTTTTGTAATTGTAGATTAGAGAGAGATGAGAAAAATCAAAACTGATTATGCTGGAATAGGTTACAGAACTCATCATATTCATATTCTAATGGATCTCTTTGACTCTGTTTATACAAAATTACAAATTTAATTTTATGTTCACTATATCCATTTTTTATTAGGTTAATTGCTTCTATGAGTCTAGGATCTCCATAGTTAATAATAAATTAAAACATTTTTTTTAAAGTAGCGCGAGTGAATTTTTTCTATGGAGTGAACATAAAGACTTTCCAACTCCTTCAAGTTTTCTTGCAAGATATTCCTTACACAGTTGTCTTGTCTTCAAATCTTTAATATGCTGGTATCTTTCTTTTATATATAGATTTTATGTAGGTGATTACATATATTTTTGTCATAATTACTTTTACTTGCATTAGGTTTTTGTATTTGTGATATATAATGTGTAAAGGTCAACTGAATCACATTTAGGATATTTATTTTCGTCCAATATGTTAGCCCGATGTTTTACCGATATCTGGTATGTGATATGAAAATTTGTCTTCCGATACGATACTGATATCCGATATTCTAAACATTGAACCTGAACCTGCTTTGGGTTGGAACAGTTAACAAGGATATGATTGTTGCTGTTTGACTGAGGAGATGACTGTTGAATTCTTAATAGAGCTGAATGGAGAAAAAGAGTTCATATTTGTATTTTAAATATTCTGTCTAATGTGGTCATGTCTGGACTTTCATCCTGCTTGATTGTACAGATGATATAGCTAATTGTAAACATTGTCTTGTCTTGTCATATTCCTGGCTAGCCATTATAGCAATTTTTTCATTGTAAACCAAAAATCTTGTTTATATATATGTGGCATTTTACTTGGCATCTATTTTCATTTCACAATTATCTTCCCCTAACTGCAGTTGAATTCTCAATCTGTGCCACCTCAACTCGGATTGGCACTTAATGTTCAATCCTCGGCTCTTAGTTCTGTCAGTAATGCACAGCTTCAATTCCCCATCCATCAATTATCCTCTCAAAATCTGCAGATCTCAGCTGGAGCGAAGGATTTGGGTTAGTTCAATTTTTTGCCACGTCCGTTGTTTGAAACTTATCCAGTATCCAATTATTTGCTGAAATATTTTACTTTATACAGATACATGTCACTCCAAACGAGAGGAGCTGCAACAACAGCAAAGTTTTTTTGGTGATAAGAATGCGGAAACTTTTATGAATTCTGGTTTCACTAAGATCATGAGCGACGACAATTTAAGCACTCCGCTCATGGTAATTTGTCTTCACGTTAAACATTCTGCATTTTCGTTTTTTCATTTCTTTTCCGACTTTGCTTATCCATTTCATTTTGTTTCTTTTGACAAAACTGATTGTTTATGAGATAAATGCTATAATTTTTTATTAGATCTCTCATATTTGATCCTTTTACATAATTAAGTAAATAATAGTTTTTGTGAGATAAAATGAAGCTGGTGATGATGATGATGAAGTAGATTTTAGCTCTGGCTGTTGTTCCTATGGGCAAATGGAAGCTGTTATCTGACCTTGATTTATTAGGATACACATATTAAGTTCATGGACTGACATTCCCACCCTTTGAATAGCCATCTTCACTTGTAAGTGTTCGCAAATACTCTTTCTTTATCAACTTGGTTCTAGAATTTTAGTTTTGTTTACACTTCAATATACATGAAGATAACGAATGTCTATGTTTCCTGATATATACACATTCATATAATTGATAGCCTTTATCCAAAATCTTTGGGATAGACCACATGAATCCCTTTTAACTAGCTTTGTTGAGGGCCATCTTTTCTATCTAACACATATCCTTTTTAATTGACTCAATCCGAGTCTAATTAGTATTTCCGACATTATTAGCTCCCTTAAATACCATCGTATCATCTTTCTTATAATGCCATCATTAGACTCCATTGCACCTGCCAAACAATCTCCAGTGGTTATCCCTCCTTTTACCTTCAATTGGATGGAGCTGCCTCTAATTTCTCACTTATGCACTCATTCTTTATCTTTAGGACTGTGCCTCTCATCCTCCCTAGCATTCTTCTTTGGCTTTGTTTGGATGCATTCCTTAGTTACCCAACATTCTAAATCAGAAAGCATAGCTATCGTTTAGCTATTTTATGAATTTTTTTCCTTCAATTCCATATGTGTTTTGTGATCATATAGTACTCCTGAAAGATTTTTCATTTGGGGCATTCCACTTTGATTTCATGGATAAGAGCATCCACAGTCGTTTGCTATATTTCTCATATTCTCATATTATGAGAATAATATGAGAATGGACCCTCTGCAGTCGTTTGCTATTTTGTCAAAAAATAGCAAACGATCTACAGTCCATTCTCATATTTGAGAAGTGGGCTAGCGAATATAGAAATATAGAGGACGATACATGATGTATCGTCCCATAGGTATAATATTTTTTTATTAAAATCGGACGAGACAAGTTGTCTCGTCCCGTAATATATTTTTTTTTAAAAAAATGCATGATGTATCGTCCTTCCCAAATTTTTGAAAAAAAAAATTTGTAAACTCCTCCAACGGGACATCATGTCCCGTTTGATCACTGATCGGCCGGGACATCATGTCCCGTCCGAGGTGTTTATATATATATATATATATTTATTTTTGGTTTGTTTTTGGATTTATTTTTAGGGACGATACAAGATGTATCGTCCCACCCAAAAATAAGAAAATTTTGTCAAATAACGACTGCAGACGATACAATCTATTCCATTTCTATACTTTTCATTTTGCCAAAAAATAAGAAACGCCATTGTGGATGCTCTAACATTCTCAATCTTAAATTGCAAAGCTGGTGACTATTTACCAACCATCAGTGTGATCATTATCCTTATTTCTGTGCACATTCTAATAAATTTACATCAGCCATGCTTGGGTTTGAACCACTAATTCAAAATCCTTTATATTCCTTCATATGTTATTCCACTTACTTCAGTTTTGAACTACTAATTTGAGATCCTTTATATTCTAAGGCAGGTCTACTTTCGTATTTTAGAAGGTCTGTATCAAATCTTACCAACTAATCCAATACATCATCAAATAACATGTGCTGCTCAAACTATTTTTGAATAGGCCTAGTAAGCTTATGCCCTCATTTCTTCTCATATATCAACTTAATTTGCACCCTATTTATTCCATTTTTTTGTCTGTTTATTTTTTGCTTAAGTTAAAAAAACACCCCTCAACTTCCATTTTCACTTTGGTCCACCATTCTTTGGCTCACCATTGTCACTTTGGCACAACTCCAGTGGTGGGTTAATGTGGAAATGGAAGTTGAGGGGTGTTTTCATAAATTTAGCCTTGTTTTGTAGACTCTGAGGCGTCTCCCTACTTTTCTAATTTAGAAACTCTTCCATTTCAAATCTCATCAAACAAATGCACAATGAAACCTCATCTTAAATATGCATAGTACATTAACTCATGCAAGAGATGAGGACTGATCCTGGAATGATTAGTCTACACTTGGTGCAACCCTATGGTGATTAGGGAATGATCATCTCCCCTCCAGTTGTGACAACACTAGTTACTGCTCCTTAATACGTATCCTTACCTGTAACATAGCACCTAGAGACTTGCTTCTTTTTTGAAACCCACTGAATACTCTCCTACTGGACTATGTCCGGAAACTTTTAAAGATCAATGAAGACCATCTGAAGATTTTCTTCTGCTTATATCTTTCCATCAGTTCTTTCAGTAACTAAATCACTTTTATGGTTGACCTCCTAGGCATATGAAAGCTATTTATCTACTTAAAAGTTGATTAAGAGAATATACCTTCTCTGGAAGGAAATGTTAGCTTTAATTATTTATTGATTGTGGAAAATCTTAGCTTTAAGTTGTGACATACTAAATACCACACTTGCAAGTTCTCTATATTGTGACATATATAACTTATTTTTGTGATTTAAGCAGTATAATTATACTAGATTTGCTCATTTGATGCATGTGTTTACTTTTATCATTGTCAAGAAAATAGAAAATAATTCACCATCATTTAGGTTTGGTTACACGAGACATTTCATGTTGATTAACTATTGAATATTGTTGCATGAGGTATTCAATCACGTTACCTGATTTTTAATTGAGTTTGGCCTCACAGTAATCTATGGAATATGTCACAGTAGGTATCCAGATAGGTACGGAATAAAAATTTCCATGTTCTCTCTGGGTTGAATTCTATTTATTATTTTATTTATCTATTTTGATTTTAATTTTGGCGAAGATCTGTATTTTCCTTTTTTGATATTGATTTGTCATTTAAAAATATGATATTTAGGAATACTTATCTCTCTGTGCTGCCACGAACCCAAACAGCCAGGCATAATTAATATAACCTCAAGTAAATGCCACGTATAAATATAATTTATTTATGGTTTTTTTTTGTATGTTAGCCCCTTTTAAAACATGTATTTCTAAATTAGTCCCAAATTTCATATTATTTATTACTAGGCCCTTTAATTGATCTAATAATTATGAAATTAGTCCTTGTGACAGATTAACCATGTATTTCTCCTCAAATCATCGTCATACTTATTAGAAATCTTTTTCATTTCCGTAATACCCCCTTTTATTTCCACCGTCTTATTCCCAACAGCTAGTTTACACCAACTCCATTGCGTTTCTTCCCCAAAATACCACAAACTTTACCACTCTAGTCTCACCAATGCAAGATATGAGGATAAGTTGGTCTGTTGTCATACCTAATTAGCCTATTAATTATGATTAAGTTGGATTTGGATGAAAATCACCAATGAGAGACCTATTTAGTTTGACGACCCTCAGTTAAGGAATCTAATAGCAAATATTGTGAAAATAGGGACTAATATCTAAAAACCCTTTATTTATATGATTTAAGTAGTATAAAATTATACGAATTTAGAAATTGAGGATATATCCATATTAGATTTCACTGGATTTTCAAGGAAATGGCTTTAAAAAAAACTACAGATTTTTTCCATGCATAAATTACTTTTTATCCTTAAACATAATGAGTAGCCTAAGACAATGGGCTTCCAAGCACGAGACAAACAAATTATCCCGTGTTCTGTTTGGGTAATTTTTCTCCATCAAGTTTGCGTTAGTTGCAAGTGTTTGTTGGGTGGTTGCGAATATTGAAGTTTGAAAGATCTGCTTGCAACGCAAGCAACTAAGAGGTGTTTTTAGATACCATTTTAAAAAAACTAGCCAGATTTGATAAATTTTCCTGCAGTGACTTTGTTTCATATATTATATTTAACATTTATAAGCACAGAAAATTTTCAAAATCACCCATATACTCGTCCATATATTTTCTATTGTATTTTCCTTTTTGAGTAACAGTGGCCAAATCTCATAGGTATACTTCGAGTCTTCGAAACATTGACGTTATACTGAAATATGGAAGGAAAATTTAATCGATATTAGTGATAATCCTGCAAAATGAATTATTTGAGGATTGGTTAAGTATGTTCAATTTTCTTTTGCTAAGAAGATTTTGTTTTCAGTAAAAAGGGAACATGGTCAGGAGGGTAGCAATAATTTCTGGAGGGGGACTGGGTGTTGGTGATATAGACATGTTAATGTTAGTAGATTTATCACTGTAGTTATTGAGAGAATACTTTTCACTTTAGGAAAACACATGCAACTTTCCGTAGTTTCATGTGTGCATCTTTTACAAGTATCGAGGGGGCGTTTATGCAGTAATCTGAAAGAGATTCCTGTCAGGATTACTGTGTTTAGTATGACAACTATCAAGTTTGACGGGAAGAGGGGTTCTTATTGGACTCAAATTCCCATGATAGCGCGGAGTGTGATTCCCATGGATGAGCTTGGGGATGTTGAATTCCTTCCCTATTAAAAAATTTCAAAATATCAATTCTGAATCCCATGTGGATTACTATCTATTATAATAAGGCATAATAAGGTATACATGATTTGGGCTGAAAAGTCAGTGGGTTTTTCCAATGTTTAGCCAATGCCGAATTGTATATAATCATGTTTTATCCGTTTTACTATATGTTATTTGATAAATAATATAGACCTTCTCGTGTAACGTTCCTGTTTCCTTAAACTTGCATGAAAACTCTTCCATTGCCTTCTATTTAATGGCATGAAAATCAACCTTTACCCTGCGTAATAGGGTTAATGGGTAAAGGCTAAACCAGTTTACCATTATTCATTTTCATCTCTGGTTTGATTATGCAATTATTGCAACGTTTTCATATGGAAATTTTTACTGAAGATATGCATATATTGTGTTTCAAATAACCAGATTGGAGGCTCTTCCATAATGACTGGAGGTAACCAATTAACAAGAGAAAATGATCTCTTGCCTGGGCAGCTACGGCAATACAGTCAGCCTTCAGCTAACCATGGTGTCATTGGTCGAAATGTTTCAAACCATTACACCAGTGGTGATAAACTTAGGGGTTCTGTTGGGAATTTTGGTGGTTATGATCCAGCCTACAATTTGCAATTGCTAGAAGCTGCACTTCATCATCTTCCTCAACCCAAGGACTCAGAGTTTGTAAAAAGCTATGTTCCGGTATTTATCTTTGACTTTCAATACTTGACATTTTAAAAATGAAATTTCTAGAAATTCTAAAGAAAAAAAATACATTCAGAGGCACCCTGCAACAACTCCTGCAAGCTTCCCTCAAACTCAGGCTGAAATCATAAACAATCCTGCCTTCTGGAAAAGATTGGGTCTTGACGAATGGGGCACTGATACATTATTCTTTGCATTTTACCACCAGCAGGTATCCTAGTTATCATTGTTTTGTACTTTATCTGCCAGTGGCAAATCTTTATATATGTTCTGCAACTTATGCTAAATATAATGCTGCAGAACACTTATCAGCAATACTTAGCTGCAAGAGAACTGAAAAGGAACTCATGGAGATATCACAATCAATATAACACATGGTTTCAACGGCATAAGGAACCAGAAGATGCAACTGATGATTATGAGACAGGAACATATGTTTACTATGATTTCCATATTCAAGATGGGTCTCCGCAACAAGGATGGTATGCAATCTTCTTGAAAAGTCTTCTAATTGAGTTTGAATCACCTACCGCATATTTAAGAGAATATCATTAAAAAACATTTTGATATTTGAATATGGTTTTAGAGAGTATCTCATCCTCTTCGATGTGTTTGGAGAAACTACGATACTTATGCTACTCACAATTAGCCAAACATTCCTAACTTTATTTTTCGCTGTTGTATCATTCTGTTGGAGCCTGTAAGATAGGGTTCAAAAATCACGGTATCACTTTCTATATCAGCCATATATTCTTGGTATCAGTCTAGGCGCCCTCGAAAATATTGGGGTTATCAACTCTGAGTATTCGAATTTTTGGTATCAGCTTTTTGAGTGTTTAAATAATTTTTTGAAAGTTATAAAGATAGTTAATTATTTTTATGGAAACATTTACTCACTATTTTGTTACTTTATACCATATGTTGTTGTTATTCTGTTAGTGTTTGATTTTGAATCTCTTCTACAAAATATATTATTTACATATTTGTTTTCGTTACAGAGAATACTCTGAAGTAACTAATTTGAGTCCTATGGAATGCTACAACACAAGCATTTTTAAACTATGAAAATGCATAAAGTATATTTTGTAGGACTCTGAAGTAACTAATTTGAGTCCTATGGAATGCTACAACACAAGCATTTTTAAACTGTGAAAATGCACAAAATATATTTTGTAAATATTTCTCTACAACACTCTTTCCCGCATGTGCTATTTCAATCATACATTGTCTATCTTGTTCTCTCTTGTTTGGTGCATTACAGATAGGCTTCGATAGCACAAACATCATAAATAAGTTCTATGATTGCAGGTTTCAAACACGTACAATTAAATTTTTTAGGGTTTTTTTTTCATCCTTGGTAGGCTGTTACCAAGTTTTTAGTCAAAATTGTATCTAGTAGGTCAAAACTGAGACGTTTTAGAATATTGTCTGCATCCTGGCTGATATTTACAGTTATGATCTGTGAGATCTCAAGTTACAAGTATCGATTTTATGTGTCCGAAGTGAACCATGTGTTGGAAATCGGTTCCATCGTATTCTACTCATCAAGACGTATAATATGATGTACTCACATGTCCAAAACGGATTTCAAATGAATGAAAAATTTGCCTCCGAAGTTAGCTTGTTAAAATGAAGAATTTGACTTTTGCTTGATATGTGACATTGAAAGTTAGTCCCATTTCGGAAAGGAGCAAAAAACAAATGAAGTTATTAGTTAAAAACTGAGCCAAAAGGTTGTGCCCTTAGGGGTACGAATATTTTCTCCGGAGGGAGAACACACCCAACTTGGGCGTCGGTGTGCAACACGTGCGTGCCGGCTTGACCGGACCAGACCCGAACTTGGTCTTGGGCTTGAAACTGTAAACTTATTTTTTGCAAAATTCAGTATTGATTTGATACGGGCTGGATACGGGCAGTTGTAACTGTCATGACAGTTTTGTCTGAACAGTTGCAACAACTGCCAAGGGTTTAGGGCTATAAATAGGACTGGATTCTGATCAAATCCGAGTCTCATTCATATCTTCCCTATCACCCTGTATCAGTATAGACATTTCTCAAAATGCTGTCATATCATTTCTTGACCGAGTCTCCATTATTCTAGGGTAAGTTAATGGAGTTTTGATTGTTGTATCTTGGGAGATGACTGCCGCATAACCTGTATACACCGTAGCAGTGACAGAATTAAACGTCTTAAGGATATTGTTTCAACAAGCTTCAGTCTGTCTTTTTTTTCACCATATTCAAGGTCGGAATTGAAGATAACATATCTTCTTGCTGTGCTTTGTGTACAGTGATATACGCTGTTTGCGAAACAGTCCATTTAATTCACGATTATCAAGGTTCGAATTGAAGATACAATATCTTTCTTTTGTTCTTTGTTGATTGTGAATTATACTGTTTGCGTAACAGTATAATTATTATTAAATTTGAGTAGGAATTTAATTCGTTATTAATTTTTCATTAAAAATTAATTTTGTCTACTTAAGGTATAACAACTTAAGACGTTTAATTCTTTTTTTTCTTTTGTAGACAACAATATGACTACCAAAACAGAACTCTTGAAAATGGTTAATAGTATGCACAACAAGCTCGAGAATTTCAAAGGGGCTGACTTCAAGACTTGGCAGAGCAAAATGCTCTTCTATCTCACAACTCTTCGGTTGGATAGGTTCCTCGAGGAGGAGGAACCTAAGCCCGCTGAGGGGCAGACTCCGGAAACTCACAAGGAGACATTTGCAGTAGTGGATGCGTTGAGGCATTCAGACTTTCTTTGCCGGAATTACATCCTTAATTGTTTGGATAAAGTTCTGTACAAGATATACAGTTCACTCACTATTGCAAAGACCTTGTGGACCGCTTTGGCCTACAAATACAAGACTGAGAATGCCAGCTTGAAGAAATTTAACATGGATAAATTTATGGACTACAAAATGGTGGACTCTAAGTCCGTCACTGTCCAGATGCAGGAGCTTCAGATCATTATTCATGAGATTGAAGCCGAAGGCCATAAGGTTGGCGAATCCTTTCTAGTCGAAGCAATCATTGGAAAGTTGCCACCATCTTTGGAAAGACTTCACGTATTACCTCAAGCACAAAAAGAAAGAAATATCCTTGGAAGATCTTGTTGTCAGGTTGAAGATTGAAGCAGACAACCGAGGAACAATCAAGTTCAAAAGCGAGGAGGCTAAAGTACATGTTGTGGAAAGCTCCAACTCCAACAACAACAAGAAGAATTCCAAGAAGAGGAAAGCTTCAGGTCAAGGATCAAGAGATAAGAAGCCCAACAGGAAGTTCAATGGAAACTGTTGGATTTGTGGGAAGTCTGGTTATTCTGCCAGAGACTGCCGTTTCAAGAAAACTGGCGGCACTTCAGAAGCAAATGTCACTGAGAACATCACTTCAAGCATCGATGACCTACTGTTGTTTCTGAATGTAACCTAGTTTAACATCCCGGACAATGGTGGGTAGACACAGGTGCTACTCGGCACATATGTTTCGATAAGTCACTTTTCTCGACTTATCAGAAACTGGATCACGAAGAAAAATTTAATGTAGGCAATTATGCTGTGTCGATGGTCGAAGGCTGTGGACAGGTTATCCTGAAGTTCACGTCTGGCAAGAACGTCATGCTGAACGATGTGCTTCACGTGCCAGACATCTGCAAGAACCATATTTCTAGATCTGTGCTCTCCAAGAAAGGCTTTTGGATTGTGATTGAGTCAGACAAGTTGGTGCTGACCAAGGCTGGGGTTTATGTTAGGAGGGGATATCTGTGTGATGGATTATTCAAAGCTAATGTCGCCGTAATCAGCAAAAACCCAATGTATTCTAATTCTATGATTAATAAAAAATCAGTTTCTTATTTGCTTGAGTCTGAAACAATTTTATGGCATGATAGATTAGGGCACATAAATTTTCGAAAGATGAAAAAACTTGCAAATTTAGGTTTGATTCCAAACTTTAAATTTGATAAAATAACAAGTGTGAGACTTGTGTAGAAGGAAAAATGGTCAAGAAACCATTTAACACAGTGGACAGGAGTACTGAGCCGTTATGCTTAATTCATACTGATTTATGCGATTCCAAATCCTTACCCACGAGAGGTGGGAAAAAGTATTTTATCACATTTATCGATGATTGCACTCGGTATTGCTATGTCTATTTACTAAATAGTAATGCAGCATTCACAAAATATAAGGCTGAAGTAGAAAATCAGCTTAACAAAAAGATCAAAGTACCGAGGTCTGATCGAGGTGGAGAATATGAGTCTCCATTTGCACAATTGTGTGAAGAGTGAAATTATCCACCAAACAACTGTCCCATACTTACCTCAGTAAAATGGAATTGCAGAAAGAAAAAACATAACGTTAAAAGATATGATTAATATCTTGCTTATAACTTCTGGACTACCTACAAACTTGTAAGGGGAGCCTTATATATGTTGAATCACATATTAAATAGTCTCACACAAGAAAACTGATTTCATTCCATATGAGTTATGGAAAAGACACATGCCTAATTACAAATACCTCAAAGTGTGAGGGTGTTTGGCTAAGGTCTCGGTTCCTCTTCCCAAGAGAACCAAACTTGGACCAAAAACTGTAGATTGCTATTTTCTAGGTCATGCTGAAAATAGTAGTGCATACAGATTCTTAGTCTTCAAGTCTGAAGTACGTGACATTAGTGTAAACACAATCATTAAGTCAAGAGATGCCATATTCTTTGAAGATGTGTTTTTGCACACCAAAGAAATGTCGAAACCCTGATCTCAAAAGAACAAGAGAAGTGTCAACTGAGAAACATGATGAAACTTATCATGAAAATGGTGAATCCGAACCAATAAGAAGTGTAAGACCTAAAACCTCCAAGTCTTTTGGTCCAGATTTTCTAACATACATGTTAGAGGCTGAACCTCAGACTTACAAATAGGCAGTCTCATCCTCAGAGTCTCCCTATTGGAAAGAAGCTATCAATAATGAGATTGAATCGATTCTAAGCAATCACACCTGGAAGTTGGTTGACCTTCCACCAGGTCATAAACCAATTGGATGTAAATGGATCTTTAAATGGTAGATGAAACCAGATGGTTCCATTGACAAATACAAAGCTAGATTAGTAGCTAAAGGGTATCGCCAGAAGGAGAGCTTAGACTTCTTTGATACCTATTCATCGGTTACGCGGATAACCCTCATAAGAATGCTGATAGCAATAACATCTATCTATAATCTTGAAATTCATCAAATGGATGTCAAGACGACATTTTTAAATGGAGATCTCGAAGAAGAGATCTACATGGAGCAACCGGAAGGGTTTGTTTCAAAGGGAGCTGAAAATAAAGTATGCAGACTTGTTAAATCTCTATAAACAAGCTCCGTAACAATGTAATGAAAAATTCGACATTGTCATGATGAAAAATGGTTTTCGAATTAATGAATGTGATAAATGTGTTTATTACAAACAAATGGGACAGTCATGCACGATTGTTTGCCTGTATGTGGATGATATGCTAATCTTTGGTCCTAATCTGGAAGTCATCAAGACTGTAAAGAAGATGGTAATCAACCACTTTGACATGAAAGACTTAGGTGTGACAGATGTTATTTTGGGTATCAAAATAATAAGAACACCTAGTGGCATTGAATTATCTCAATCACATTTTGTGGAAAAAGTGCTTGACAGATTCAAGGAACATGCGATTAAAGGAGTATCAAACTCTTTTTTACCATCTATAGTTTTGCACAAAAATACTGGTGAAAGTATAATGCAACTGGAGTATTCTCGTGTGATAGGCAGTTTAATGTATCTCATGAACTGTACAAGACTAGACATTGCTTATGCAGTGAGCAAACTAAGCAGATACACAAGTAACCCAGGAAAAGGTCACTGAACGTTACTACTAAGAGTACTTGGGTATTTAAAGAACACCACAAACTTTTCACTGCATTATGGTATATCCTGCCGTTCTTTAAGAATACAATGATGCAAATTGGATTTTGGATTCGGAAAAATCAAAATCTACAAGTGGTTATGTCTTTACCCTAGCAGGTTCTGCTGTATCATGGAAATCTGCTTATGCAGTGAGCAAACTAAGCAGATACACAAGTAACCCAGGAAAAGGTCACTGAACGTTACTACTAAGAGTACTTGGGTATTTAAAGAACACCACAAACTTTTCACTGTATTATGGTATATCCTGCCGTTCTTTAAGAATACAATGATGCAAATTGGATTTTGGATTCGGAAGAATCAAAATCTACAAGTGGGTTATGTCTTTACCCTAGCAGGAGCTGCTGTATTATGGAAATCTTCTAAACAAACGTGTATTACCCGATCCACAATGGAATCCGAGTTCATTGTTTTAGATAAAGCAGGTGAAGAAGCTGAATGGCTTCGCCACTTTTTAGAAGATATTCCATTTTGGCCTAAACCAATGACGGCCATTTGTATCCATTGCGATAATCAAGCAGTGCTAAGTAGAGCGCACAATTCTGTATGTAATGGCAAATCACAACATATTCGTAGACGCCATAATAATGTTCGACAGTTACTCTCCAATGGAATTATTTCCATTAGACTTTGTGAGGTCACAAAGGATAACTTAGCGGATCCATTTACTAAGGGATTATCCAGAGAGAAAATTAACTGTGCATCGAGGGAAATGAGGTTAAAAGCCTAAAACAATACGAGTTACCTTATACGGAAACCTAACCTGGTAACTGGAGATCCCACGGACCAGGTTCAATAGGACAACCAGTTATGAGTAACTCAAACAATAATACATTCGGACTCAGGTCCATCTCATTCCTATGGTGCAAAATAAATGCATGCCTACAGAAGTATTAAAAGGTTAAGCTATGCTTTTAATGACGTCCATATCTTGAAAATCACAAGTGGAGTATTGTAGGGTACTCTTTATTGATGCGGTCACCTATGTAAGTGTGAGCTGGGTCGGCTCTATGAGAATTTAGAAAGCTGGAGTTTTCTAAAAGCACTCGCAAAACTGAGATTTGTTCAGGGCCAAAATGAACACAACCGAGAGATTGGATGTGAAGAACACAATGTTGTGTAGAGTTTATTGTTTGGGCATACACTAATGGCTGACTGTTCAAGATGAAATATTTTACCGATTAGCTAAGTATGTCCGATAAACTTTAACTAGGAAAGGTTCAAAGTGAAATATCTACCTATCCACGATGCGACATTATTTCAATTGCATTCTGTGACATGTACCTGTTGTAAGGTGGGAGACGAAAAATTATCATTCATGTGGGGGATTGTTGGAAATCGGTTCCATCGTATTCTACTCATCAAGACGTATAAAATGATGTACTCACGTGTCCAAAACGGATTTGAAATGAATGAAAAATTTGCCTCCGAAGTTAGCTTGTTAAAATGAAGAATTAGACTTTTGCTTAATATGTGACATTGAAAGTTAGTCCCATATCGGAAAGGAGCAAAAGGCAAATGAAGTTATAAGTTAAAAATGAGCCAAATGGTTGTGCCCTTAGGGGTACAAATATTTTCTTCGGAGGGAGAACACTCCCAACTTGGGTGTCGGTGTGAAACACATGCACGCGTGTCCGGTCCGGCCGGGCCTGGCCCCGGCTCGGGCTTAAAACAGTAAACTTATTTTTTGCAAAATTTAGATCTGATTTGATACGGTTTGGATACGAGCAGTTGCAACTGTCATGACAGTTTTGTCTGAACAGTTGCAACAACTACCAAGGGGTTAGGGCTGTAGGATTGGATTCTGATCAAATCTGAGTCCCATTCATCTTCCCTACCACCCTGTATCAGTATAGACATCACAAAACGCTGTCATATCCTTTCTCGACCAAGTCTCCATTATTCTAGTAGAAGTTAATGGAGTTCTGACTGTTGTATCTTGGGAGACGACTGCTGCATAACCTGTATACACCGCAGCAGTGGTAGAATTAAACGTCTTAAGGACATTGTTTCAAAAAGCCTCAGTCTGTCTTTTTCTTCATCATATTCAAGGTCGGAATTGAAGATTACATATCTTCTTTCTGTGCTTTGTGTACAGTGATATACGCTGTTTGCGAAACAGTCCATTTAATTCACGATTATCAAGATTCGAATTGAAGATACAATATCTTCCTTCTGTTCTTTATTGATAGTGAATTATATTTTTTGCGTAACAGTATAATTTTTATTAAATTTGAGTAGGAATTTAATTCGTTGATATTAATTTTTCATTAAAAATTAATTTTGTCTACTTAAGGTATAACACCAAGGAGTTAGTTCCCATGATTGCTGTATCTGAGATGTGAAAGGCGTTTAATTTGTGGTTCCCTTCATGCAATTGTTTTGTTTCATGCAATAACTGAAAAAATTTTGTTTGTAAACTGAGAGGTGGGGATATACACAATTGGGGCATATTGATGTTATAAAAACAAAACATTTTGTGACAGTAGTGATCCACGGACAATGACATGTAGATGGCCTAAACTCTTATGGCAAAACCGAATCTTATAGGCATGAGTAGTTGTACTTCTGAGCTGTGCAAAACTTTTGCTTGTCATTCTTTTTTCTTTTGCGCATCATTGTTTTTGTAGTTTGATTGTTCCTTAAATGAGAAGATTGAACAATTTAAAAAATTTGTTAGTTTGCTTGGTTGGTATAATAATCTCCATTAAAGTATATGGATTAAATTATCAAAGCAGGAGGATGAAATTAACGAAAAAGTTAACTATTGGTATGCATTACATTCCGACAATTTTGATGGTAGTTTCTTGAATCATCCAAAATATGGGTGTCTTCATTCCAAAATTTTTATGGCATTGGATGTGATCTACTCATCTACAATACATAAACTGCATTAAAATTTAAATCGAATGATTTTATCATTTCTTAGCCAATTCATACTGGCCAGAAAGGACAAAAGTAATAATTTGATATAATCTTTCTTATATTAGAAAAATAAAAGCCTTTTTCTTTTCCAATAAATTGTGCCACCATTTCAAATATGGTATTAAGGGTTGGGCATTACTACTGATTTCAAGTTCCGATGTTGTTTCCTGTTTGAGCAAATATCGCCTATGTCATGTATTGCATAATATCGCCTATAGCATATATTGCCTAATATGTAAAACCATAGTTGTCAATATCTTGCATATCTTACGATATGTATCTCGATACGATACAATATTTGATGAATTTGATACGTATCTCATGCAATTTATCTATAGCTTAAAATATTTCATTTTATCGTATGCGGTTCGATACGTTTTGCACCGATATACGATACGATTTGATATGAAAAAATAGGATACATATTTTCTAGATCTGGGTTTGTCTCATAATTCACCCGAAAGTCCATTTTAAAGCCCCAAACCTTGATCTTTAAGATATTGTGCCCACACAATAAAGTTTCTTCTCTATTTATTTCACTTTATTGATTTCTTCTTTTTTCTTCCGCTTCGTTCATCTAAGTTCTTTAGGTTTATCGCAAATAGCTTGTTGGTTGTTTCTTCTTTGGGAGTACTCTCCGATGCTGTTACTCGCTTTTTCTTCTTTTCTTCTCTCTTCCCTTTCTCTTTTTTTGGTTAATTATATGTTTTCTCAAGTTTTTTTTTCACGGTATTTTGAGTCTTGATTCTTCAATGAAAATTTTCATTAGAATTATAGATTCCAAATTTAAATTCAAAACTAATAATGCTGGAGTAACTGTTTTCCTGTAGTATCAGGCAATCTCATATGTTGTAGCTTTTAGTTTTCCTGGCTGAAGTCTTTTGACCTGTCAGGGGTTGCACATAGGGCAATCTGTAGCATACTATAGTTGAAGGCTTAAAGTCTAAGTGTGGTGCCTCTCCAAAAAGCATAGACAGGGACGCACCAACACATACTATGAGAGCTAACATACTTCAAATAGGTATTGCCGTACCAACACCGCAAACTTCCAAATATAAGTGCCACTGCTCCTATCATATTGAATATGTATGGAGGAAACAACACAAACTTCCAAATGTGTCACTGCTTGTTTGGGCATGGAAATTTGTCGGTTGATGTCCAAGTTCTAATCTATTTTTTGTTATTTGGGCATACCCACCTATGGCAGATGGGATTTCCAACATCTCAATTACTTCTGCTTCTGGCTGAAGTCAAATCTTTGAACCCCTGAACTAAGAGAGGAAAGCCTTGTCGTTGCACTAAGTGCTTGGCCTAAAATGTCCAAACCGCCGAGTTATCCTCAGCCTTTTTTGTGTTTCTCTTCTTAATTCTCGATGTGCGCTGCTGTTATACTCTTAGAGCCTTTTATTTAAACATGAAAACTGAAATATTTCATAAAACCACATGTTCCCATTTCATAAAACTCTTGAACTGATTTTTAAATTAAATTTATAGTACATACACCTTCAGAAAGTTCACTTCTTCGGGGGTATTTGGTACTTGGAGAGTCGGAGTGGAGGATTCATGATAATTAATGGAATGTGATGGTAGAGAATTGAATTCTAAGTAATCTGTAATCCTCCATTTTTGTGTTCGATGACACATTATTACTGGGAATCATCCATTACCGTGCAGTGGCAGTGGTGGGCGGTGGTATTGACATCAGTGATTTCAGTGGGGTGGCAATGGTGGCAATAGGTGTTAGCAGTGACAGCACTGTTTTAAATATTGATCGATTCGGCCGATATTTCTTTCTGTACATCGGCTTTAGGGTTGGGCATTACCACTGTTTTAAATCCGCTTCATTTCGTCTGGGATCTCAATCGAGATCTCATCTTGGCACCTTTATTTTGGAGAAAATCTCGTTTGGAACAACTTTTCCGAGATCTCGGCAAAAGATAATGAAACACCTGATAAGCGATATTTCGTCATTTCGTTTTCTTTTATTCTTAGGTTAGTTGAAATAATCCCTTGTTTTAAGACCTCTTACTCATACCCATACTTGAGAAGTCTATTTTTTTTCCAATGAATGACAAAATTCAAGTATAGTTATACTGCATTGTCTCTACATTTCTATTAGGTTCTAGGACTTTACTTGTATACATTCTAGGCAGTTAAAATCGGTTTTCGGAACTAATCGGTTTAGGAGCGATTAGTGATTAATCGGTTAATCGGAAAATAATCGGGAATTAAATCGGAAAAATCGTTATATATATAATTAAAAAAAGGATATATAATCACATTATCTAGCAACCATAAATCCTAACATAAAACTATTATGAGATTATCAAATAGGAACATATAGTTATAGAGAAAAAAAGAGTATTTGGTTTGAGCTAAGTTTGGATTTTGAATGTGGGTCGGATCGGATTTGCTGGTCGGTTCTATCAAACAAAATCAATCGGGGAGGAGGAGCAGTGCGAGCAATAAGAGGAGGTGCAAATGCGGGCCGGGTCAAGTATGCGACGGTATAGGGAGAGCAACGGCGGGTCGGGTTTAGGTTTGCTCGAGGAAGAATAAGAGAATCAGTTTGAGTTTGAGTTTGGATTTGCACGAGAAAGAAGAGAGTGGCAATATGTTGGTTTGGGTTTGCGCGAAGATCAGAAGGGGTTTGAATTTTGAATTTGAATTTGGGCCGGATTTAGCCCAAATAATGCAAACGAGCATGAAAATTAGAGGAGATTTAATCGGTTAATCGGCCACATAAAATCGGCCGATTAACCACTAATCGGCCGATTATTTCCGATTAAATCGCTAACTATTGAAATATTATAAATCGCTAAAAAAATAATTGCTTAACTTCCGATTAGCAATTAATCGGGGATTAATCGGGCATAATCGGGAATTTTAACTGCTTAGTATACATTATTTTCAATAGTAAGTGACATCTGAAACATGTATCTTTTGTATAATAGTAATTTAAATAAGTTTGAGTGTCCAATATGAATGCTCAAAATGCTACCGTCTCCCGGACATACTCCCATATCTCCTTTACAAGATAAGAAACCTGTTGACCAGATGAGTCTGTGTCTTGTCATTTAAGACCTTGGGAATTACCTCTTTTAAATTTCCACGTATTTTTTTATTTTTGAACATATATCGCTAATATATTGAACAAAGCTGTATATATAGACCGTTGAATGAGACATATTGGCTGATATTTGAAACAACTTTTTAATGTAGTATCCATTGTCAGAGTACTTCCGCTTCAAATTAGCATATACAAAACATACAAACTTAAGACCCCACAAGTGGAAGAGTAGAAATAATAAGTTTCAGTTCCAGTAGTTGCATTTAATGCGAATTAATCCCCTCTCATACAATATACGAGCATTTTTGTCATAGATATACTTTACTCATTATGTTATTAGTATGTTTATCTTTAATATTTAATATGTTTCCCTAATGTATTAGATTGCATGTGATTTCATGTATACAAATATATATATTTGGGTTTTGATTGCTTTGCTTTTATTAGAAAATTTTAGTTGTGAAATCTAATGTATATATGGGAAATTTGAATCACATAAGATTCATATTTTCTGTCTGATATGACAACCCGATATGGAAAATTCCCATTCATTATGATAACTCCATGTCCGATATCCGATATTTAGAAGTTTGGGCAGCGGTGGTGCTGGTGTAGTACGTGGGTCGGTCAAGACAGTGGTGGCAGTGGGTGGTGCTGGATAGCAATGGTGGTTGTTAACATTGGTGTTGGGGGCTGCAGCAGTAGGTGGTATGGTTGTGGTGGGCGTTAATGGGCGGTGGTATTTAAAGGTGAGAGCATTTTGGCTGTCATAGGTAGTGCTAGCAGCAGTGGTGGTGGTACTGGCATTGATGAGCAGCAGTGGTGGGTGGCGGTGGCGGTGGTGGCGGCTGCAGTGCTAGTGAGGGTGGTAGGTGGTGTTGGGGGCAAAATAGTCTGTTGCAATTTGGTTCCCGCACAAATTTGGGGGGGGGGGGGATGGAAATCCCCTAAACGGGGGAATGTGATTTCCGCAGTAATTAATCATTCCTACCTCATTATTAGTCAAATGGGTTAACCACAAGAAATGGAGGATTCCCCTGGGTCACTACTGTGTACCAAAGTAACCAAAACCCCATTGGATTAATGCTTCACACAATCACACTTGTGCGAGACCCTCAGTAGCCTGTCTTTTCTCTCTGGCAACAAAACTGAGCTAGATTCTACGTTTCTGTATGTTAGCAAACTTTAGAAAACATGGTTCTAGGTTTCTGCAAAATTGTTTAGGTTACAGGCATTACATATACACCTGCTCCACAGCTCTAGTGTACGGAAAATGCTGGCTTAGGGTTTTGGCTCTGTCTACAAAGTTGGTAGTAATATTGAATTCCAGTCTCTTTGTTTGTTCCTCAATCATATCATGTCATATGGAAATCCACACATTTTTGTCTGTGTTGTTGACTCGATTTCTTGTTGCAGGTGCCAAAGGATCAAAACAAATTTCACATTTGAATACAAGTACCTAGAGGATGAGCTTGTGGTGTAGAGATGCTGAACAGTTGTGATACGTAGCAGAATTTTTGGTATGATTTTTGACTAGTTTAGTTTACAGCCTTAGAGTAATTAATTGAAAAAAAAAATTGAACTAACTAATGCATTTGTTTATATAGTAAGACATTTCGTTATTGGAGACCTTTGAACTCGGAATATATTTTGCCATTTCTTTTATGGTTATAAACTTTTTTTTTGATAAAAGATGACATAGTCATTGCTTCATTAATGCGAAGTTAACGAAAGGAATAATTACGTTATAAACTTTTGTCTGTGTGTCCAGCAGTTCAACCTATTCTTCAGGTTGCTTTTTTGATTTTTTTTCAAAATTGCCGCTTGAATGCTAAATCTTCCCATAGTTTCTATGACCTAAATTTTTTGAGATTCTAAATCTTATGTATTTGGCTGATAACATGTGGGATCATATCCAATATTCCTTACCTTATATTATGACATCATGTGTTATAACATTTTGTATTCTTTGTGCATTTTCTATACTACTGTTCCTCTTGCTTTCTCCTGTTACATTGTTTCTTCACAATTTCCAAGTAATCTGTCGCTAAGTTGTTAAAATATCAATGAAATTGTTTCGAGTATCAAAATAACATTCCTCAGGACCCTCCTCTGATTTGTCAATTATTTTTCAATATTTCAGTGAAAGCCATGACTTCCAATTTGTCAGCAAAATTAAGGCTATATCAATGTTGAATCTCAATTCAAAAGGATGTTTTAACAACACCAGCTGTTTGACTCACCTGCAGTCCACAATCATCTATATGTGTATGTATAAGAGATACAAAGCTGAGAACTGGCTGGAGAAGACCTTTTCTTCTCTAGTTCATGAACACATAGGGTATATCATGTCTTCATGATCTCAAGACCCAAAAATGTTCATCTTTGATTGGACATAAGCTACCATAGATGAATTTGTTTTATTATATTTTTGAAAAACTATTCATTTTGCATGTGCTTATGATAGATGTCCAAACAACATGATGACATGAAATTCTGTTAGAGACGTCCCAAAGCATGTAGATTACGATAAAGGGTGGTTGCTTCACTGTTATTCTCCATATGGTTCAAATTATATACTCATCAAAATGCTTGAATCGATGATCTGCTACTAATGAAAAAAATATTGTTCAGTATCTTCTGTCTGTTATCTAATTTTATAGTGATTATTTTGTAGGTAGTTCAATGAGGAAGTTGAAGCATTTTATCAGCATGAAAGTTACAGAGGAGTTAATGTGACTGTATAGGCAGCATAGAGCAACTTTGAGATCAAATTTTCGTCTTCAAAATTGTTGATTGTAAATGTAATGGTTACTTAATTGTCATGTTCAATTAGATAGTATCAATTAGATTTACCCATCTGAACATCTCAGATTGTGGTACAGAAACCAACTTTAGTTTCTTCAACTGTTTCAGTTAGTTGGTAAGAGGACATTATTTAAAGTGAATGGTATGTGTACATGAATTTGCTTTCAATCAAACTAGAGATATTGGGGTCACTGATTGTGTTCTAATGTTCTACCTATGAGAAGTAGTTATGTGATTTTCTTTTATATATGGGTATGCATTGCATGTACATAATTAATGTGTGAGGCCATTGCCCGAGAGGTATCAGAGGTGTGATACTTGTATGGGATTCGTCTCTTGCATGTGTCACTGCTGTTGCGTTGTCAGCCTAAGCTGCAGTGATTGGACTTACAAAATCTATAGTTGTGCCCAAATTCAGAGTTTGGTACCTACTTCAACGTGTTTGGAGTATGTTTGCTGTATGGTTCTCTGGGCATGTAGCTTTTGATGAGCATGTGTTTCAAACCTCATTCAGATTTGAAATCCCCCCCCCCCCCCCCCCCCCCCCCCCCCCCCCCCCCCCCACACACACACACACACACACACACACACACAAAAAAAACCAACTTCCATGAGAATGGTAGCAACTCTGCTGGAAGGAGGGGCACGTGGTACTGGTTCGGTCAAATTTTCTCTTGGTGGCTATATTATAGTTTGTTATGACAAGTAGTTTTATATTTATTTTGAAACTGCTTATTTGAAAATTGTAATTTTTTAAATATGATGAATTTTTGGATAATTAATAGAAAATATGTAACTTTATTATGCTTAATTATTATATTTGGTTGTGAATTGTCTTATTATATATGATTAGCGTGAAATTTGTGAAATTGATTGTAAATTATATTACATACGGTTAAAATTATATTATGAATTGAATTGTATTAATTGATTTTTCTGAAAATTTATTTTGAAAAAGAGGAACCCAATTTAACCATTTATTTTAAAAATAAATTTTATATGGAGGCCCAATTTCCAGAGTTTGCCTCGGGCCCGTAAACTCAGGACCGGCCCTGCCCCTCCTGCCCTGGTGGTTAGTAATGTATTGTCCATTGTGTCTGACATACGGTTGTGATTGTGAACTCACTAAAGTAGGAAGTTTTTCTGAATTTGGATATGGCAGGAAAAAATACGTCGCTGAGAAGCCCACAAAAGTCTACAACAGAACCGTCTAAAAGCGCATTTGGAAGGGGGAAAAAAGAAAATATATATATGTACTAGATTTGTTCGTGGGCATGTGCCTACGACACGTCTTTAAAACGATACAGCATATGAAAAGCTTGTAAACAGTAAATCAATAATTATGTAGCACAAGTGTAAATCAATAATTATGTAGCTCAAGTTTGAATAGTATGATAATAATTAGTCGTTAATAAAAGTCCATGTTTCCATAGAGAGAAATAATTAAATAATTAAATAAATAAAGGAGTTACTTTGGGGGATTTGAATTTGAGTTTTGGGGGGAAATTTTTTTTTTGGGGGGGGGGGGGGGGGGGGGGGGAGGGGTTGAAGTGTTTTGCAAGGTTAGATTTGGAATTTTGATTTTTTGGGATTGAAGGAGAACTACTTGATAGCTTTCTTTGTGATTTATTATAGAGATGCTTGACAAAAAAAAAAAATAAAAAAAAAGATTTGAGAAGAGAAAGGAATATATTGCCTACAGAGCAATTAATAAATTGACAAGCTAAAAACAACTGCAGTCAATCATCATCAAACACCAAACCCTTTGGAATCCTTCTGGGTAGTTTAATGCTGACCGTCAAACTCTTCCCATTTGACCTTTTTGGCTTCCCATAATATTAGGATAACTAATTAGCTTGTTTTTTAATCTTCATTATCTGAACTACAAGTCTACAACTCGGTACTTTTATTATTTACAGTATCATGCACGTGCAATGCACGTGGAGGAAGAAGGAAAAAGGAAAAAAAAGGAAAATAATTTCCAAACTGATCCACTTTCGAAAATATTTACCAAACTGGTCCATTTCGAAAATATGCACGTGCGATGCACGTGGAGGAAGAAGGAAAAAGAAAAAAAAAAGGAAAATAATTTCCAAACCGATCAACTTTCGAAACTATTTACCAAACTGGTCCACTTTCGAAAATATTTACCAAAGTGAGCTGGCTTCAAAATGACAGAATTAAAAAAAAAAAAAAATTAATGACAAATACCACTAAGGCCTTCTCCCATTATAATAGTAGAGATGTTTCATGCTTTTGATCATAAGGCTTAAAATCTGTTTTGGGCTCTGTTGTAACCGAAGCTTTTTAATGCTTTAGCCCTTGTTACTGCTTTTTTCTGTGTGAGAGTAATCAGGTGATGTGAATTTTTTGGTGGAACAATCAAGAATCTGACTTTTTGACATTCGATGGCATTGACTGTAGTGACCGCTTCCGCTTGACCTGCAAAACGCTTGAAATACCGGGATTGATTTCGGCGACAGCCCCTCCGATGCTCAATTCAGGAATTAAGAAGAATATGAGAGAGCTTTGTGGAAAAATATTGGTTACTTTTTTTATGGTGGGGGTAGAGGAGTATTTATAGTCGCCTTGGGATCAGTTTCAAGATAATGATTTATCTCTACTTCCCGGTGTTTATGGATAAAAAGCAGAGTTTAAATCATTTCATGATAAGAGAGGCGGTTTAAACCGCCTCTTAGTAATAATCATACATTTAAATTACTCTTTAAATGTCATGGGTTTGTTCATAATGGGCTGCCACCCTGACCAAGTGAGACAGACCCGTTTTTGGGTTATTGGGCTTGAAAAAAGATTCAGTTCCCATTTTCGGACCCGTTTGTACTGGAAATTACCGTTTTATCCTCTGAAAGTTTTGAGATTGGTGCCCGATTTGAACGGTCCCGATTTAGTTCTATTTTTAGCCATATCAGTCATGTTTCACATTTTGTTCAGATTGAATCATGGAGTATATCAGGAACTTTCTTAATTTTCACCTTTTTTTAATTTTTTTTTTTTAAAGGTTTCTTATTTTTAGTTCTTTAAAGTTTAAACAACCTAGACACTCTTGGCTGTTGAAGCTTCACTAAAGCAACTAGAGCTTAACTCATAGAAGTAGTTTATGTGACATTACGAAGCTTCATTATTTGCATGAAAAGCATCTAAAATTTTATATACATTGATACCTTTGGCTTCATAGTGGGTAGTTAAGAAGCATTACAACATCAAGCATCTAAAGAGAACAGGGTTCCATTTGTTCCTTACTTTATGTTCATAAAAAGGATTCAAACATTAGGTAGAAAGTGCTACAACTTGGAACATAATACAAACAGTATTGAATTAAAATTGTCAAAGTAAATATGAATTTGATTCTGTACAGTATGTGATTCTTTAAGATGGGTTAGGTTCTAGTGTAGCTAGCCCACATAAGATAATGCAGACAATGAGCTTAACAGGGTTCATCTTCTTTTCTGAGCCCCTCTCATTATTGTTTTGTGAAGAATCAGTAGTAGTTAAGACTGGATTGATTAACTTATAGACCATGCTCTCACATCCAACCGAACACCCCCTAACAATTGAAGACAGTGAAGTAATCGAACTGATTCAATGGCTTAAGAATTTGTAAGCCATGTTGCAAGAACACGCTAAGGAGCTTCTATATCAAGTCTTCAGGACTTGGTTATTAACTATACGGTAATTTCCAACGAAGATTGCAAAATTCATAACGTTCGTCTTCACGACATCTTATGTATATGTTTATGGCTGTACTAAAACAGAGTAGTGCGGAAGAACATCACCCAACTGCTCTGAAAATGCTTCCTAGATCAATCGTAAATTTAGCTGGTACAGTTACAGTCAATTATGTTTCAGTTCGAAGAAAAACTTCTTTTTTATACACTATTTATATAAATTTATGTGGATTGGTTATTCATTTCTCCAGCTTTTCTTTAGCAAAAAGCAAATCCTTGACCTTCACCAAAAAGTACAATACTTGTAGTTCCTCGCTAAGCTACTAACATTTTGGATAATTTCAGCAAAGAATCTTTAACATGAAAAAGTTGCATTTACAAAGCTCCATGTATTTTTGACCAAATCAAAAGTAATTAAAGCCACTAAGAAAAAAAAATGTTTATGAAAGAACTTTTAATTTTGGTGTAGCTTTCAGCTTGTTAAATCATCATGGAGTATAAAGGTAGAACACATGCAAATTGAAATTGAAAACAATCTGTAAAGCAACATCCATCACATGTCATTTGAACTTCAAATTTTTGATGAAAACACTGCTTGTATTTCCTCATAATAGATGAGATGATATTAGAATACAAACAGAAATGATAATAGCTAAATAATTTGCAACAAAAGCATTAGATAAATGAGAATAAGCATTGCTTGTATGCTTTTGTAATTTGTTTATCTGCATTTTCATTTGACTTTGGTTATTATCTTTTTTTTTCGTTAACGGTGGATCAAAATTCCTCCGCATTCCCAATACCTAGACTACCTCTCCTCCTCCCTCTCCCTCACCTCCTCTTAAACTTTCCACCCCTTCTACCCTTTCCACTTGTCCCCCATCACCATCGCCCACCCATTCACTTCTCTTCTGCTCCAAAACCTCAAACTTACCGTTTTCTTGACCTCTCCATCCTACACAAATTCACCAGCTACAAATCTTCCTTCTTTCCTTCCCTTCTCTTCTCTGTGATGCGGGGAGATCACCAGGGGAGAGAGCGCGCGGGGGTTCCACGCGAGCACAGTAGCGACGAGGAACGTCGCAATCCACGTGGTTGGCTGAACCAGCGTGATGATCGTAGGGAGAGCCGCTGAGAGAGATCTCCGAGGAGGGACACACGACCGTCCTTGAGGAAAGATGCTGGAAGCCAACGGCGTACGCGCTCTAGATCACCTGAGACCCATCGTCAACAAGTGGATCTTCGGGGTAGGAGAGCTGCGGAGGGGGAGCGAGCGCTCAAAAGCCCACACGATCCTGCCAGTAGGGTGGTCCGGCAGGTAGTGAGCCCCAGGGTGACTTTGAGGTCGCCTACTCAGTGGTCTCCAGTACAGGGTCCTAGGCTGCGTTCACCAGCGGGCAAACAGTCGCATTCTCCGTCCACTGCTAACACAAGTGCTTTGAACAAAACTAGATCTCCTATATCCGCAACGAACTTCACTGAGCACGAACTCTTGGCAGCGTTGCGGGAAGTGCGGAGAAGGGAAGACGAGGCACAACTGGCTGTCGATGACGGAGGCTGGGAGACTTATCACTCTAAGTCGGCTAAGAAGCGTGAGGCCAACATTGCTAAGACGAGAGAGGCACAATGCGTATTCTGCGGTGATACACATCGCAAGGAGGAGTGTACCATTGGTGTGTTCGTGTGTTTCGAGTGTAAACTCCCAGGGCACAAAGTCAGTACCTGTGCAGTTAGAGGCGAGAAGAAGAGGGTTCGGCAGGGGGCAGAAGCTAAGACTTCTGCTAAGGGGGGTGATGTGCCATGCGCTGTTGTGACGGTTACGGGGGTGATGCGTTCGAACAAGGAGGTAATCAGATCCAAGATGGGAGTCATTAGGGCGGTAAGAGGGTGGCCTTCCGCTGCAGAGATCGTCACTGGTCTCAAGAACATGTCCGAGTCTTTTAATCGTCGTTCATGGGAGCTCCACCAAGTGAAAGACTTTTGGCTTGCGGAGTTCCCATCTGCGGAAGGGATTGCGGCTCTTGCGAGACAAATTGAGCTGAAGATCAGTGGTGGGCGGTATGGCATTGCTATCAGACAGTGGGTGGGTGATGAAGGAGCTATTTGCCATGAAGAAGACAAAGCTTACTGGATCTCTCTTATGGGTTTACCACTCCACTGTTGGGAGATAGGAGGATTCCAAGATGTGTTAAGGCGATATGGGAATGTGCTGGAGGTGGACATCGCGACGGAGATGAAGAGAGGTGGTGCTGCACGGGTCAGACTCGCGCACAATGGCCGGACGGAGCTACCTAGCGTCATTAAAGTTATGGTGGAAAATTCTTCCTTCATGGTAGACATCACGGTGGAGGGGGAGAGCTCGGGGGAAGGGCAGGAAGAGATGAGGAAAGGGAAGTCGGTGACTAAGAGACTCTTCGGAGAGGAAAAAAGTACTTGTTATACTAGGAGTTGGTCGGACGTCGCTGCGGGGCCGTCGAACAGGGACGCTCAGATGATGGCGTCGATCACGAAGGGTCCAACTGCAGTCGCTGCGGGGCTGTCGAACAGGGAAGCTCAGATGATGGCGCCGATCACGAAGGGTCCAACTGCAGTCCAAGAAGAAATCCAGCTCAGCTCTGATCCACCGTTGATCTTAGGGCACAGAGAGTTAGTTGATGATCTAACGGCTGGTGAGTTTTGTTTTGGTAAGGGTAGCACTGTTCTCAAAGAATGTCTCCTGCCAGCTAGTACGATGGGGATGGATGTGCCCACTCAGATTTCAGAGGGAGGGGCTCTAGGTGCTTCGTCACTTTTTCTACGAGCACTGCAAAGTACAACACAGGTTGTGGGGCCCAAGACTGTCATCTGTCAAAGCAAGACCTCTCATAACGTGGGGCCCAATGCACTCAACAGTGAGGGTCAGTTTCAACAGAGCCACAAAGGTACTCTTGATGTGCTTGTCATGCAAGGAGATAAAGGTGCTGATAGCGGCATCAGTGGGCTTGGTCTCGGGGGATTTGAAAATTCTCAAAAGGGTGCCAGTTTGAACATTCAGAAAAACAAAGCAACCTTGGGTGTTGTGGAGTTCGGTTTGGAGAGGGGTCATGAGGAAAAAGGTATAGGACAAAAGGAGGTACAACTTGTGCACGATGTGTTAGACCATGAGGAGGTAGTCAATGTGCAGGGTGTTATTGAGCCGTCCATAGCGACTAGACAAACTTCCGAGGTTCAATATGATAGGGAGGTGGCGGATATGGTGCAGGTGGAGGACACATTCGAAGAGGGGAAGGCTAAGATGGAGGAGCTGCTAAATCACGAGGTTGAAAAAAGAGTGGAGCGCGAAGTTCATAAAAGAATAAAGGAAATGCTAGGGAATTGGGCTTCGAGCAATAAACAGCGAACAGAGGTAACTTCAGAGTCGGATTCGGAGTCTGACAAATCCGAGCAGCATACATCGGGAGATGAGCGAGCCAACACAGATGAGGAGGCAGCGACGGTTAAAGCGGGCATGAAGAAAACAGTGCCGAAGAAAAATGAGGGTTTCCGGCGCAGCGTCAGGCAGAAGAGTAAAGGGGATAAGCCGATGACCGTCAAAGAGATCTATCAGAAGGTGGGAAAAAGAAAGGCCTATGAAAACATCGCAGGTACAAAATCGAATATCTCAATCTTTGGTTCTATTCCTGATTATATGTTAATTCAACTTGCAAATGTCTACGGCTTGAACTTACATCATAATACACACTGGCATTATTGACGATATTCGAGGTAGGGAATTAGCTAATATTGCTAATGCTCAAAGGGATAGACAAGGGGGGACAAGCATGGATTGCGTGTCCCGAAACCTGGTAGAGTTGGATTCAACTCGACAGGTACAAGGGGGGAAGACATTGATAATGTGTAACATCCTATTTTGGAATGTTAGAGGGCTTGGCAAGGCGACCAAGCGTAGAATGGTAGGCGAAGTTATTAGAGATAATTATATAGATATTGCTTGTTTGGAGGAGACTAAATTGGCTCAACCAACGAGTAGGGTTCTTAGGGGGCTAAAGGCTGACCATTTGCAGGAATGGAGGGTAAGGGACACTATAGGTGCGTCAGGGGGTGTTATGGTGGGGGTCAATACCAGTAAATTTGAACTACTGGATGACTGGGTTGGGGAATTCACGGTTTCGGTTATCTAAAAAGAAGGCAGGACGGTTGGCAACAAATCATCACGGCGGTTTACGGCCCAAATGATAGAATGTGGAGTCTACCATGGGTGGTGGGGGGGATTTCAATATTGTCAGACACACTTTCGAAAGGAGTGGAGGGATAGGGAATGGACACGATATGAGAAAATTCAATAGGGTGATATCAAGGTTGAGTTTGATGGACATCCCTATTAATGACAGGTGCTTTACGTGGTCCAACAGACGTAGGGAGCCAGTTCTTGCTAAGCTGGACAGGATTCTTGTTCTACAAGCTGGGACAACAAGTTCCCATTGGCTTTGGCAAGGTCTTGTATTCGGAATACATCGGATCATGTTCCTATCATGATCGATACGGGTGAAACCGGTAGTAGAAGAAAGAGAATCTTTCGATTCGAAAAAATGTGGCTGAATAACAAGGATTGTCAAGAAATCGTGAGGAAATGTTGGGAGGATGATCTAGGGCTGACGGAGTCAGCTGCCAGACTTAACAAAAAACTGGCTACCCTAAGAAAGAGGCTTAGAAAGTGGAATAAAGACACTTTCGGGAATATCTTCAATAGGAAGAAGGTTATCCTTCTCGAAATTGAGGAACTAGAGAAAAAGGAAGAATCTGGTGCCCTGGATGATAATCAATTCCAAAGATTAACGACATGCAGGCAAGAGATCCAACAAACTTACATCGATGAGGAAATTATGTGGCGACAGAGATCGAGGATCAAATGGCTGAAAGAGGGGGATGCAAACACCAAATACTTCCACAAGGTCGCCAGTATGCGACGAAAATACAACTACATCCACTCATTGGACATTGACGGTATCTCGGTGGTAGACGAAAGACTGATTGTCGACCATGTAGATGCCAATTTTAAGGAGCTATTCGGACAGAACAGGGTGGGACAATGTGAGTCCAATGAGAATTTATGGGAGGTATTGCCAGGAGATACCAGGAACAGAGTTGAGGCACTGCAGGACCCATTCACGATGGAGGAGGTGAAGGCAGCAGTGTGGGGGATGGGACAGGACAAGGCACCAGGGCCGGATGGTTTCCCGATCTTTTTCTACAGGCACTTCTGGGACATTGTGAAGTTTGATATTATGGCTATCATGCATGCTTTCTACGACGGTACTTTGAATCTGGAGAGAATCAACTATGCTCATGTGTGCCTTATACCTAAAAAACAAGCCGCGAGGGAGGTGACTGACTTTAGACTGATCAGCCTCATTAACTGCTCAGTGAAAATCATCACCAAGGTTCTCGCGATCAGATTAGGAAAGATCATCGGGGACATTATAGAGGATTATCAGACTGGTTTTATATCCGGGAGAGACATCCTTGAAGGTGTGGCATTAGTACAGGAAGTAATACAGGACACGAAGAGACGTAGGAAGGCGGGCTTTATGTTAAAATTAGATTTCGAGAAGGCTTATGATAAGGTAGAATGGAAATGCTTGCTGGATATCCTTCAGAGACGAGGGTTCGGTAACAGGTGGATAGGCTGGATTAAGACTTGGTTAACTACTTCTAAGGTCAATGTGCTAGTAAATGGAGTACCGGAAAAGGAAATCAGACGCAGGAGAGGGCTCAGACAGGGTGATCCGCTGTCACCACTTTTGTTCACCTTAGTGGGGGACGGACTGCATAGAATGCTACATGCTTACCGAGAGAATGGTCTGATCAATGGTCTAGGTATGAGGAGGGGTATTTCTGCAGTTATGAATGTTCAATATGCGGATGATACGGTTATTTTTGGTGAGTGCGATGTGGTACAAGCAACTCTCCTCAAGTGGGGCTTGTACTTATTCGAAGAATGGTCGGGACTGAAAGTGAACTTCAGTAAAAGCTCCATTACTTTCTTAGGGGAGTCAGAGGTAGGATGGAGCACGATAGCTAATATTCTTAACTGCCCCATCCAGAAATTACCAATTAAATACCTGGGACTCCCGATTGGAACAGGAAATATTAGGAGGATGGATTGGCATGGTATCATAGACAAAATCGCGACCAGGCTCGAGGGGTGGAAAGGAAAAATGCTGTCTCTCGGAGGGCGTCTCATTTTGCTAAACTCGGTTATTAGCTCTATACCTTTATACTTTATGTCCTTTTATCAAATTCCAGTGTGGGTGGTCAAACAAATTGACAGACTGAGGCGACGGTTCTTATGGCATGGGGCGGGGGAAGGGAGAGGGTATGCTCTTATCAAATGGGGTATTGTGTGCAGACGCAAAGAGCATGGTAGACTAGGTGTGATCAATATTCGCCAAATGAACCAAGCACTTCTCTGTAAATGGTGGTGGAAACTAAAAATCAAAACGAAGACAAAATGGGGTACACTTATAAAGGCGGCCTACCTTAAGAATGGGTGCATGCATCAACAACAGAAAAACAAGGATTCAGCTTCCGGGTTTTGGAGAGGGGTCACCAATACTAGAGACATCTTCATCTCAGGGGTGACTTTTTCGATCGGTAATGGTGCAACGACATGTTTCTGGAAGGATAAGTGGTGTGGACCGATAAATCTTAAGAGGAGATTTCCGGAGGCATACAAGTTTGCTACTGATAAATATGATCGGGTAGCTAGAAGCTGGCGGAATGAGGAATGGAGACCGAGACTTACGAGGGGTCTTACAAGCGAGGCTAGAAGACAAAAACAGGAGCTCATTGCATTCTTGCAGGATTGGAAGCCAACCGGAAACGATAATGAGGATAAAGTAAAATGGGAGGCGGAAAAAGGGGGGGTCTTTTCGGTGAAGTCTGCAGATAAAAGGTTAAATGATGGTGGAATTCGGGTAAATGACCCGGTATGGAAGGCACATGCCCCACTGAAGGTGAAGGCCTTTAACTGGCTAGTTTGTAAAAACGCCATCCTTACACGGGATAACTTGGCTAGGAGACACTGGCAAGGACCGATTAATTGCGTTATGTGCAACCGGGATAACGAAACGGTGGATCATCTCCTACTAACATGCAGCTTCGCGCAGCCGATATGGGGAGATCTTCGAAATAGAATAGGTATTTCAGGGCCAGGCCCAAGTACGATTCTTGAAGCTTGGGGGGGGGGAAGGTGAATGGAGAGATGGCCACATTCATAGCAACAGCTCCTGCGCGTGGGATATCGGGGTGTCTGCTATATGTTGGGACATATGGCTTGAACGGAACAGTAGAATTTTTAGAAGCACACACAGACACATCATGCATCAACAATTGTTCTTCAAGATCATTGCTAATATTATATTCTGGTCTACAACGGCAGGTGAAGAACAGACGAAGAAAATCAAAGAAATGTACAAGGAGATTGCCACCAATCAAGCACAGTCATAGGAAGAGGAAGACACAGCAGAAGATGGGTGATTGCTTGGGGGGAGAACGGGGGAGGGAAGAACTGTCACCAAGGATACTTTTGGGAGGTTTTGGTTTCATGTTTGGGGACAATGGCTCGTTGTATTTTGGGTCCATGTCGCTTTCTTTTTCCTTGTTGGTGTTTTTAATTGTTCTTATGGGTCTTCTATGATGTAAAGGGGGACTTACATTTTGGTGGACAATGAGTATCATGGCCTGTATGTAGGACACATGAGCATCATTGTCCGTTTTGGAAATTTTTGTTCTGTTTTATTAAAAGCTTTTTAATGAAACAACGGGGGGGCGTATGCCAACCTTTTATGATCAAAAAAAAAAAATCCTCCGCATTCCATTAAAAAGAGTTTAACTAAACATACAACGAAAACAAAAGATGGAGTATGAGGCTCATGAAACCCGGCCCGCTGTGTCATAATACTCATTCTCCATAAAAAAGAGAACTCATCACATATTAAGAACTCTTATTTCGTTATTTCTCATTAATGAAACACGGTGATATTGGTCACAAAAGCATGGCAGATTAAATAACACAACAAGAGTACATGATTATTATTGATTAATTAGTTGAAATGACGTCTAACCAGAAAAAAGGAATAAGCACAGGAGAATAAGTTATACTAATCTACATAGTGCACAACAAAAATAAAATATATGCTTACATGGTTTAGAACTTAATGTAATTCCTGATCCTCTGCCTCTAGTTTTCTACATCAGGAATTGGCATCAAATCATCAATTAAGTAGAAGAAAAAAAATGATCTCTGCAATCACAAATTTTTTTCAAGCTTTTCCGGATACTCTAATAGTGATCACAATCAAAGAACTTTGCTCCATTTAGAAATTATACACAAGCCTACATCAAGGAGGAAGAAGACTAGCTACATAAGTAACATAACACTAAAAAGAAACAAAAATTAAGATTGATAAATATTGGATCGATAATTCAGTAAAAACTAAACCTAGGCATCCTCAGCTGGTACCTCCATTATACACTCCAAACTAGGACTCCAATACCCTTCATGGTCTCTTCCTTTCTCTTTGCCACTCCTCTCTCTGCCCATTTTGACTAGGACTTCCTTAAGCTTTCTCCCTCCTCCCTCCTGTAACTGAACCATTAGCCACTCGAGTTCGCGCTTCGTCAACACCATCTTCACTACCTCTGAACCACCATTCTCTCTTTCAAGACCAACGCTATCTTCTTCATCTTCAACTTGTTGCTTCCTTGAGCGAAACTTCAAGCAGTTGCCCATGTTAGAGATTTGGAAGAGGAGATTGAAGCTCTAAGTTTGGTTACAGCGTGATGTATAAAAATGTGTTAGGACCCTATGGTTTGTCAAAGCTAATTTAGTAGGAGGAGGATTAGGAGTAGTACTAGTATATATGTTGGTTAGTAATAGTTAAGAGTGTTGGGTCTTGGATATTTGAAGTAGGGAAGTCATGAAAGTGGGACCAGGGTTAATTTGCTGTTAGAGCTCCGGATGTGAATGAAGAAAATGGGGTGGTGTAACGTGTGAGGTCTTTGGTTTGAGGCTTAGATTTTTGAAGATTTTGGAGAACAAACAATGATTGTTTTCCTTTTCAATTGAGGAAAATTTCAGTCTATTCACATAGAAAAGTTGCATGTGGTTAATTTGAACAATTCATGGAAGAATACCGATATAGTCACGTAAGTTCTTTACTAGCTCGGATTCAAATACTCTCTGCACTTGCAAGAAAAGTTGAGATACTGCTTACACTATTGATAAAAACTTAAGCTCTATGATTACATTAATTGTACCTGCTCTCTTAACATTTTATATCAGGCCATGTCTACTTGTGCTTGTTTCGATAGAAGACAAGATTCCCAGTAGTTGGGTTACCTCTACATGAAGGCATGTGCCTGATCATATTTTCTCCTCTATGTAAAATAAAAAACCCAAACCCTAATTTTGAGGGTAGAACATCCAATAGAGAGTGTAGCATGTTAAAGTCCAACTGAGAAACCTATAAAGAATTACAATGGCTAGCTTCATTGAAAACCAACTGAGAGAGTTGAATTTCTGTCATCTAATCACTCCGAACAACAATAAATTTATGTCATCTCATGAAATTAGCATATATTGGAACACTCTGTATGTGAAACAATTCTTCAATAAATTTATAAGAACTAAAGAACACTTAAACCGAATTTTATTTTCGCGGAAATATTTGGACAAAAATGTAACACTTGTAGTAATTGAATCATTACAGAACTGTATCATTCTGTCACAATATACTAGTTTTCATTCATTATACTGATTTTATTGAAATGAGATGGTTTTCATGATCAATTGAAGTTTTTTTTGGGTCAATTAAAAATAGTTTATGTGGTATGTAGTTTGATGCATGTAAAACTAGTCAAAGAAACTTGATGCTGTTTGTTTTTTTGGGGGGTGTAGGGGCAGCAGGTGTGAGTTCTTGTAATTTGTGAAGTGGCAACGGTGGTACTGGCGTTGACCCGACCCTGGGGAGTAGGACCGGCTCGGGAGTAGCAGCGGAGAGGGAGAGGCCGGGTGCTCGGCTCGGATGAAGTATTCGGCTCGGCCTTCTGTACCTGCACACTGCCTAGAAACACCGGGAGAAGTCCCGGCGATAGGCCCTCCAACGATCTAGTCAGTCACTGAGAAAGCAACAGTAACTAGGGTTCAGGTGGGGAAAGATTGATTACCTTTGAAAGTGAGGAGGAGGTCTGGTATTTATAGGCAGGGGTAAACGGGTTTGAGATCCTAGCGGACCGGGTCGGACCCGTTTGCCTGTGGGCCTGAATGGGCTGAAGCCCGTTGGACCTGCTTTGACCTGATGATCATGAAGGAGCGAAATTTGAGGAGATCTGAGGATCCTGATTGCGCCACTCTTTCTATCCTATATCAAAACTAATTATGAAAAACCACTGTCAACTATTAATAATGGTGCATAACAAAATTTCCACACCGAAATTAAACTAGATATCATGGGTCAAGGCCTATGCCTCCTATCGATATTGACATGCTCAAACTCAAAGCGATGTCCTTAAATTATGCCGCCGAAATGCTAATCACATTTCATTATGAATTAGTTAATTTGGACAAAAAATCATGGCAGGTGAAATGTCTTGATCAAGAAGGGAAGGGAAACAATATGTAGGCATGGCTCCAATGCTCAATTAATAAACATTGCCAACCTACGTACTACATAAACTATGAGCGAAAAGAAGAGATGGAATCCTACAGACAATAATCACATGCAATTGAAAGTCTGAAACTGAATAATGTTTCAAATTGTCGGCAGTGTAGCCTGATTACATATTAGAAAAAGAAAAAGAAAAATATCCCGAATATTGTAATAATTACATGCAAAGGTGAAGGGCCATGTAAATTCACGACCATTAGTGTAAAAATGGTGAGGATCCCATATGCATTGACACCGTACGTACAAATACGCTCTGACATAGAAATAAAGCCACATATATATATGACCCTTCAATCACATACGCTAAGCAACCGCCTCGTTGTAGAATTGGAGTTGTACGTGCAATCATCTTGATGTGTCTCTTACAGTATTTGCATTTTGGGATGTGTTAAGATGCATGTCTAGTTTTGATTAGTTGGTGCTTTTGTGCTCGTTCTACAGGGCAGGTGTGATGTCGGATTTTTTTTGACATTTGTTTGATTCCAATTATTGTAGCTAGGTCCGCTGTTTGAAAAGGGTGGAGTGACTCATCTACGTTTTGGGGAAAACTGGGATGAAAGCTCTGAGCAAATTAACAGGTGGATTAATTTACACCAAAAACAATCATGTCATATCATTAAAGCTTTTCGTCATCAAGATGGGGTTGAATAAGCAGAACACCATTTCGTGAAAATTTAGACACAAATTTTCATCTGACAAATAACCCTCAATTTGATGTCAAGTTCTTGGCCAAGAAAATGATTGGTCGTAATTAAATCCTATATAAAGACGCAATTTGTCGAGTACGAAGACCAGTCAACCTTATTAGACACGCAGGTAACCTACACGCAGGTAACCTTGTGCGACCAATAGAGAAAGAAGCTACACATGGACAGGAAGTAGTTGGGCGGTACGACCAAGAAAAGGGGGACGACTCTTATTTTGTGATTCTTGTATTTATATTTTCTTTTGATTCATATCTTCTAGACTGATAGAATGCGAGATGATTGTACTTTATTTGTTTTGTATTATGTTCTACTTTGTTTCGTTAATCTATCATTAATAGAATGATGACAATGTCATCTTTATTCTCAAAAACGTGCAACCAAAACCAATCTAAACAATAATGATTTTGTAAAAGTTTTGCGTTTATATCTCATATTCTCAAGCCTCCACCTACATATGGCTACGTCAAAAGCTCACGGTATTCTATACTACACTAATTCTATTTCAGACATAAACTTAAAATATGCTCTGTGTTAATTTAAAATATATAAAAAACATGTACAGAACAATAAAAAATAAAAACCATGGTTGTTAGATATGCGAAGAAGTGTATGGCGACATAGTCTCGAATGTCTGGAAGGATTATAATCAAAAGGGTGCATGGGCATGTTTGAACATACCCTTATAGTACCAGTGGAAAGCTCTCAACAAAGGAAGATGAAGTCGTGGCTATCGGAATGTTATTGAAGTGCTTTGAAGCGTGGGCAGGATTGAAAGTTAATCTCAGCAAGAGTTCTGTTATTCCATTTGGGGGTAATCTATCCGCATCAATTACGGATATAAAGGATTACTTGGGTTGCGAAATTGGAGATTTTCCAGTTGTTTATTTAGGAACACCTATTAGACCAGGGGCAATGCGAAAGGAAGATTGGTATCCTATAATCGAGATGGTTGAGAAGAGATTGGTTGGATGCATGGAAAGGATGCTTTCTATCTCTCAGAGGAAGAATAACACTACTCAGTTCAGTCCTTAGTAGTCCCCCAACGTATCTTATGTCCATATATGAGCTTCCGAAATGAGTGATTACAAGAATAGATAAGAGTAGGAGAAGGTTCTTGTGGAAAGGTGCGAATGAAAAATAAAGGTTTCCATCTGGTAAAGTGGGGTAAGGGTGTGTAAGAGAAAAGAGTTCGAGGGACTAGGAATTCTGGACCTAGGTGATATGAATAAAGTGCTAATGGGTAAATGGTGTTAGAAGATGAGTAGGAAGCACAATAGTTGGTGGTATAAATCTTTCACAGCCTATACGAAGAGGAAGAAATTCAGTATGGTGGGAGAAGTAAGCAAGGTAAAGCGTCGTTCATGTGGAAAGGAGTGGCAAGAGTGGGGGAGGTGTTTCATGTCAATACCAAGTGTAAAAATCAGGAATGGACACCGGATTTTGAAAGGACAAATAATGTGGTGACAAACCCTTGTTAGTCTATTTTCGGATGGAGCCCTAGCGAAGGTTAACATGGACACATTGGTGACAAATGTTTGGCGTAATAATACTCTCAGGTTGGAGGTTCGAGCACAAGGGTGTTAGGGATTTCTACTAAAAACCCCTCTTAGGATCTTGTTGAGTTATTCGATGCAATCAACCCAAACTATCAAGCACATATGTGATCATACCAAACACACCAAAGCACACACCAATTTGTCCCGATTGGGGCTTTCGCCTTCATCTGGGGGAGAAGAAACTCAAGATGTTATTCAACTAGAGAAGATACAAGAATATTACAATTCTCACCACGACCCTCTCTAGGGGCGGCATTCGGTCCTCCCGAGTCGGGCCGGGCCGGGCCGAAGCCCGGCGGGTTTGACACGGTCCCGGGCTAAGGCAGGCCAGGCCGGCGATGAAGGCAGGCCGGACCGGGCTTTTGTTGGGATATTGAGGCTCGGCCCCGGCCCTTGGTCCCTAGCTCGGAGGCCGGGCCGGTTCGGGCTTATTTTCATTTTTAAATATTTTTTTTAAAATATTTTAAAACTTTTTAAATTTTGTTCACAATTGTTAAAATCATATAGATAAAAGAGATATTCAATAATTATATTTATGAATTACAAAGTTTAATATGTAATCAAATAATTGAGTAAAATTTCATTTCATTCAAATAACTTCAAATTACAATACGAGGGAAACATTTGTATTTAGAGATCAAGATGGCCTCTATTTAAACTAGTATAATGTATGTGCGATGCACGCCTACAAAAAATATAGATAGATAGGAGGCGTGATCGATCTGAGTTTTTTGGTGGGAGAGAGAGGGAGTTTCGGGAGAGATGGAGAGGAGGGTGGGTTTTTTATTTATTAAATAATTAATTGGAGTTTAATTAGGTTGGGGTGAGATTAGGATGTGTGGTTTAGAATTAGTTAGGTCAGGGTTAGATCTTATTGTGTGGTGTCGATTTACTTGAGAGATTTAGTTAGATTAGGGTTAGATCTAATCTAATTGTGTGGTATAGATTTAATTGAGGTTGAATGCATACAAATCACAGGTTGTCTACAAATAAAAACTCTCCCATTATAATATTAGAGATTGAAGAGAAGGCAGTGGATTATTATTGTGCACTTCTACTTAACCTAAATATAGAATCTCATCCCCCTAAATTTTCCCAATTATTTACAATACATTATACAAATTACATTCTACTAGATGTTCACTCGTCGCTACTTGTTGATCCATTTTGTGCTTCTTGTAAATCTTGAGGATGTTTGACACTTCTTACAAATTTTTAATCCTACATTCTTATCATTTTGTGAAGGGACATAGTCAAAATATTTGTATACTTCGGATGTGTTCCCTCTTGTTTTAAGGGATTGAGATGGGCCTTGTTCCAATGGTTGTGGTTCTATGTATTCTATTTGTACTTGATCCATGTGTGTTTCATGACAATCGAGAATACTATCATAATTGTAAAATGTTTCTTCACTATCAACATATGGAAGAGGAATGGAAGGAATGCGGTGACTACTAGTGGACTCTTGGCTACTATGTCTACCACGTGATCAGTTAGATGCAATCTAAACTAGTGTATGTTATAAATAGTGTATGTTCTAAAAATTAATTCTAATGTATGTTTCAAAAATTAATTGTAGTGTATGTTTTAAAATTTTAATTCTACAAAACAAGTAAAGATAGATAAACTAGTGTATGTTATATAAAATTATTCTACAAAGCAAATAAAACAACAACTATTAAATGATTATTCTGGTGTATGTTTACCAATTTACCAAAAAAAATCTAAAAAGATGAAGAAGAACAAGAACAAGAAAACCCAATCTAATTATGAGAAATAAATGATAACAAACAACAATGATAATTCTAAAAATTATATAAATACGAAGATACCGTATAAGTGTAGAATGTAGATTGAAGAATGAAGGTAGAGAGAGTTGGGAGCTTGTAGTGTTGTTGTTGATTGTTATTGGATATTGTTGATGTTGAATCTTGAAAGAGGATAGTTGAATGTTGTTGATGTTGAATCTTGAAGGAGAGTATTTGAATGTCGTTGATGTTGTTGATGTTGAATCTTGAAAGAGAGTAGTTGAATGTTGTTGATTTGTTGAGAAAATTGAGAGATAGTAGAGAGAGTTGAGTGAATTTGTGAAGAGAATTGAATGAAATGAGGTTGTATATATAGAATATGTATTTCTTCAATTTTCCAAAATACCCCCAAAAACTAGCTAGTATAAATCCGTTGGGGATATTTTGGTAATTTTACTTACCCTTTTTAATAAAATATTTCTGGAAAAAAAACACCAATAGCAGCCAATTGTTGGCTCGTGGGCAGCCCGGGTCGGTTCAATCCGGTCCTGGGTCAGTGCGGGCCGAGCCGCTATCGGTTTCCCCCCCTTTTGTGAATCGAACCAGCCCCCATGTTTGGGGCAGTCTGACCCCGGTTCAGCCCGGGTTTGGGCAGGCCGGGCCGAGCCGTTCTTGGGCCAGCCTGGACCGAATACCACCCCTAACCATCTCTCAAGCCTCACCAGCAAGTACTAGTTGTTTACAATTAGAGAATCACTCAATCTCTCTTTCAATGAAGTACTCTCTTTCTCTCTTGGATCTCAATGGATGCCAATAACTACAATATATAGAGATCTAGTGAAACCCTAGCTTGATATCTTGATATAATAACCATTGGATATTCCTGAAGAGATAACTCTACGATAAAAGTCGTACGGTCTGACTTGAAGAGCAAGTTGGGCTTCTTACGAATCGCCAAGACTCGACCCAAATAATCCATCAGCGCCGCATTCGGTCGACCGCACCCCAAGGTCGGTCGACCATCCCCATCTCGGGAACTTCTGTATAGTAGGGCGGTCGACCGCATCCAAGTATGGTCGACAGCAACTCCACCTGCTGCTACTGCTGCTGACTGTTTTCCTTGCTTCCACTCCGTCTCCGATCGTTTCGATTCCTCCATCGTCTCATCGTTTTCGTATCCAACATAGTATGCAAGACATAAACCCAACAATCTCTACCTTCAATTGCATATTCCTGAATCCACACCTATGTGATTTAAAACCTTCTAGACTTTTTTCCTTCTCTTCTTGCAAACAACTCATTTCAATGGCTTCCTCTGCTAGTTGAATCTATCTCCACCTGTTTTTCTCCCGCTGTATGCCCCCCTCAAGGGCACGCCCCAGTAGATGTAATCATGGAGGTGTCACCCTCTACACGAACTCTACCTACCTCAAGGCTCTCTCCACCTTTCGATGATATTCGAACGTCGCAGTCTCGCTCGGATGATTCTAGTGACAGCATACTATATAGTGCTTTAGGAACAATGGGCTTCAAACCACTTGGACAAGGTTTCTTGTTCCTCCAAAACTGGTAGAGGTTGTACTGACCCTGCTCAATCTCCCTCTTACCCTTCATCACCTTGCGATAACTTTCCCAAACGGAACGAACTCCACCTGGATCTATATACCTGCAGTCCCGAGCTTCGAGAGTTCTCATGGATATAAGGTTCCGCTTCATCAAAGGAATAGACATGCCCTCCTCTAGTGTTCTCACACAATGATATGAGGCAAACTTGTAAGTAGAAACCATTAATTCACAAATCTTATCAACCTTCATTCTCACACGATGACATGATGCAAATTTGTAAGTAGAAACCATCTCCCTCTCAGAGCAAACTTGAGATGAACTAACCTAATCAAAAGAACAACTGGAATTCACATCTAAAGAACTTGAAACAAAAGCACTGCTTAAGCCATCACCTAATTCAGTGGCACTGTATTTGGCACCCCTCTGACTCAACCGCTTACAACAGTTTCTCATGTAATACTCAATCCCTTTGCACTGGTGGCCACGGACCTTACCCCTACATACACTTTCCCTTCCAATCAAAGTACAATCCACCTCCAAGCAACTCATAGAGGTTGACGCCGATTTCTGACTTTCCTTTCTAAGTGCATCCTCCTCCAACCCCTTGATCATACCTGCTATGAAAAACTTCTCCTTGGTAGATTTCTCATCTATCACGGTTATCATGTTGGATGGATATGGTGGCGAATATATCGAGTTGGAAACCTTTATATCATCTGCGTTGAATGTCTTCAGTTCAAATAACTCCATATTGAACTCCACTTCATGATTTAGAAGAGCGGTACTTTCCGTTACTGAGAAACCCCACATCTTTCTTTACTGGTACATCCGACCCTATGATGACGATCCCGAGTAGTAAGTTCTGAATCTTGCCCAAAGACTCGCTGTGCTTCTCCCTTACCTGACTTTGCCCGTCGATGACAACCAGATTAAACCCAAAGCTTTTGAAGATATCTCCTTCCACTTCTCTTACTTTGTGCCGATTGGTTTCCCTTTATCTCCTTCTAGAACTAGATCCAAGTCCTGTTGAACCGATGTTTCATGCATGTCCTCCTTCAAAGATCAAAGTTGATCTCGCCTTTGAACTGCTTGATCTTCATGATCTGATCTGACATCTTCTCCAAGGAACTCGAACAAACCCTTGAACCTGAAGCTCTGATACCAATTGTTAGGGATTTCTACCGAAAATCTCTCTTAGGATCTTATTGAGTTATTTGATGCAATCAACACAAACTACCAAGCACATATGAGATCATACCAAACACACAAAAGTACACACCAATTTGTCCCGGTTGGGGCGTTCGCCTTAATCCGAAGGAGAAGAAACCCGAGATATTATTCAACTAAAGAAGATACAAGAATATTACAATTCTAATCACGACCCTCTCTCAATCCTCACTAGCAAGTACTAGTTGTTTACAATTAGAGAATCACTCAATCTCTCTTTCAATAAAGTACTCTCTCTCTTGGCTCTCAATGGAGGCTAATAACAACAATATATAGAGATTAGAGAAACCCTATATTGATATCTTGATATAATAACCATTAGATATTCCTGAAGAGATAACCCTACGATAAGAGCCGTACGATCTTACTTGAAGAGCAAGTTGGGCTTCTCACTAATCGTCAAGACCCGACCCAAATAATCCATCAGCACCGAGTTCTGTCGACCGCACTCCAAGGTCATTCGACCGTCCCCCTCTCGGGAACTTCTGCATAGTAGGGCGGTCGACCGCACCCCAAGTATGGTCGATCGCAACTCCACCTGCTGTTGCTATTGCTGCTGACTATTTCCCTTGCTTCCACTCCATCTCCGATCGTCTCGATTCCTCCATCGTCTCATTGTCTTCGTATCCAACATAGTATGTGAGACAAAAACCTAACAAAGGGACCCAAGAGAGCTTACATCAGCTACAGAACCTTAATAACTTCATTCGAGCTAACGAAAAATGTACACAGGACCCAGAAGATGAGAGAACATGCATTTTAGGATTGACTGAAACTTTTTTCGTGGCATCAATGTATAGGTGGCTTAACGATGGAGGAATCAGAACTAAGGAGGCTAACATTGTTTGGAATACCAAAGCTCCCAAAAAATTCAAAGCATTTCTTTGGTTGGTGCAATGACGCTATCTTATCAAAGATTAACATACAGAAGCGAAGCTTGTAGATTGAGGTGAGATGTACTAAATGTGCCATCGAGGACAAAGAAACTAATCATATTCTATTTAATTGTCTGAGGTCTAGGTTATCGTGGGAGGTGGTGTGTCTAGGATTTGGGAGCACAGATGTCCCAACCTAGATTATAGAGGTTTGGGGTCATTGGAGAGAAAACATAGTTAGAAAGAATGATAGAGTAACATGGGATATTTCTGTGGCCGCAACCATGTGGGGCATATGGCTTGACCGTAATGAGCTTTGTTTTCGCAATATTAATATTAGATTTCCAGTTATGATGCATAAAATCTTTGCTTTTATTCATGCTTGGGTAGTTCAGACATGGACAAAGAAGAGATTGCGTATGGAGAAGGAGTAGTCCGGGAGTGGAGGGAGCGATCACCATGAGGGAAGAGTTAGCTTTTATGTATCTTCTTTTCAATGCTTGAGTAGCAGTTTGTATTGTCAATTTGAGTATTTTGGATTTTGGTTAGAGTGTAATTTGTAATACTTGTTTCATTAATATTTCATTAATGACGCGATGACGATATCATCTTTACTTTTTTTTAAAAAAAGCTCTCAACAAAGAATCTCCACATTACTCCCTTTTTTGACTTCGTTATCCGCTCTTTCTTGATTGCTTAATGCAATAAGCAAATCATTGTATTTTGAATAAGGCTGGAAATTAGCCCAAGTCCGAGAAATGTCTAATTAGGCCTGAGAGCATCTGTAGTGGTTGGCCATTCTGCCAAATTTTCCAAAATTTGGAAAAAATTGCGTTGTAGTTGTTGGCCATTTACCCAAAATTTGGGTTTCGAATGAACAGTCGTTGTCTATATTTGGGAGACGAAATGGCAATTGCCAAAATATAGTTAATGGTAGATAATTTATCGTCTGATTGATCGGACGAAAAATTATCTTCTGTTGGAGTGCTCGGACGGGAAATAATACATCGTCCCTACACTTAAAAAAAAATAATTAAAAAACGGTTGGACGGGAGATGAATACCCGTCCGTTCCATCTAAAAAAAAAAGAAATAAAGTGGGACGGGAGATGAAGCCCCGTCTCATACTTTTCTTTCTTTAAAATTTCTATAGAACCACTCCATAATGATTTCTATGGGTTAAACTTAGGTTTAAAATTTAATTAATTAATAATTAAAAAATAATTAGGATTAATTTAACATTTATTAAGGAATTAATTATGATTTAAAGTTTTTTTATTTTTTTAAATAAGACGGACGGGAAATCATTCCCCGTCCATTCGAATTTTTTCTTTTTTTTTGCATGGGACGAAAAATAATCTTTCGTCTGAGATTTTTTTTTTTTTGATAATGTGGATGGAGTCATCAGACTCCAGCCCGAATATATTAATAAAGGAGTTGTACAAAGCAAAAAATTTTACACGATTTAAAACTCGAATAAAAGAAAGGAATAATGTACAACAAAGATCGGTAAAAAAAGCAATGAAGAGCATTGCCTAACAAGATGAAAAGCTATCGAAACAACAAACAGACAGTGGATAACACAAAACAGAGCAGTGCAACACAGACAGAGAAATGATAGTAGCAAGAAGGCAGTGACGCTCAGTAGCTTAAAGCTGGCCCTGGCACATCAGGTCACCGAAACAACATCGAGACTCTGAGCAAAGGCAAAGTCAAGACCGAAACAACACAGCTAAAATCTCAAACTGGGAACACCGCCAACAGCAGCGTGCCACCATGCCACTTCGGAGGGCAGCCCTCGCAAAGGCACCTGAGCAGGAAAAACAAAAGCCCAAAAATATAGGAACCAAAAAAATCAAACCATACACCACAACAAAGCACAAGAATACTCCGCAGTGCGGCCAGTTTCGCCTGAGCCATCCAAACAAATAAAACTCGACGCTATCAATAACAGCCGGTTAACAGCAGTAAAAGCTAGCAAAACATGAACCAAAGAAAGAACAAAAACTAGCTTGTAGTCATCAGAACAGCGAACAAGAACAGAAGGCCCTTACAGTTGCATTCGGTAACAAAAATAAGTAACGGGGATCAAAAAATAAAAGTGCGATAGCAGCTAAGAAGTTAACAGAGCAGAAAATAGCAACCTCCACAAAAAGGAAAGGTACAAAAAGCTAGTAGCTAAACAAAACTATGGCATTTGTAGTGCCCACAGCCAAAAGAGGCTGAGGTGGAGGTGGAACAGGAGAAATAGCAACATCTAATCTCAGACCTGCAAAAAAGAAAAGAAAAGGGAAAGGATTAATAAAGCATAGCTAAGAATCAAGGAGGATGAAAATTAGAAAGACGATATAAAGCTACTGCCTCATCAAGGCGACATAGTTGAAGGGCCCCCACTTTCTCTTGCGAAAGAGAGGAGGCTCAAAAATTGGTGAAAAAAATTAACTTGTCAATGAGACTATCAATAGAACGATAGGTATGTGAGAAAATACGGTTGCTTGTTTCTTTCCATATGATCCAAATGAGAGCCATCATAGAAAGGTCCCAAGATAAGCAAAAAACTTTCCTAACAAAACAAGACCTCCAATTCGTCCACCAAGACAGAAACGAATTGGGGTAAGAGTTAACAAGCCAGGCATTCATACAAATCGTCCATAAAGGATGAATAAAAACACAATGCAAAAAGAGATTATCCGCATCTTCATGAAGGGTAAAACAAAGCACACACGATTGACCAAAGGCTAAATTTCTTTTGTTGAGGTTCTCAACAGTCAGAGTCTGTTGTTAATGGCAAGCCGAACAAGGATTTTAACTTTCAAAAGGACACAACTACTCCAAATACACTTAGCAAAAGGAGAGTTGACACCCCCGTGGTTAAGAAAATTATAAAAGGATTTAACCGAGTAAGAGCCAGAGCTAGTCCATCGCCAATGGACATCCTCTCTAGGATGCCAGGAATAAGCGTTCAGTCTAGAAAGGAGTTGAAGGTAATTAGGAAGAAGGGAAGGAGGAAGAGCATGGATGAAAGGGATATGCCATTCCCTGTGTTCACTAATAGGCTAAATTTAAAAAAAAAGTTCACAAAGTTTTGGGCCAGTTTAAAAAAAGTACACAAAAGTTTTTTTAAAAAAAAAGGACACATTGTTTAAATAAACTCCACTGGGTTAGGGTTAGGGTTAGGGTTATGGTTAGGGTAGGGTTTAAAAAATTCACGTTCATCTTTCATTTATGTTTAAAAAAACTACATTCATCTTTTATTTGTGTTTAAAAAAACATCACTTAACTAATCAGATGTTTAAATAAACCCCCCAAAACTAACCCTAACCCTAACTAATCCAGTGGAGTTTATTTAAACATTGTGTCCTTTTAAAAAAAAAAACTTTTGTATACTTTTTTTAAACTGGCCCAAAACTTTGTGTACTTTTTTTAAATTTAGCCTTCATTGATAACGTAGAGATACTCTGCCACAGTGGAAAAAGGATTAAGGGCTATTCAGAAAGTTCTGGATAGACAGAAGCAATCTTGTAGTTACCGATCCATAGGTCGGTCCAGATATTGGCCTTAGAACCATTTGCACAAACCTTGAAAAGCCCACACCGAAAAGAATTTACAACTTTCCACACTCCCTTCTAGAAGGGAGAGGCAGCTGTAGAAGAGACAGAAATAATTCCCAAATTCTATGACGAGAATGGCATTTAAGAACAATCAGTCTGGCCCAGGGCAAGAAATCATCTTTGAATACTCTCTATAACCATTTACCAAGAAGACCTAAATTTTGGTTCCTCAGGTTTAGGACACCCAAGCCCCCAACCGACTTAGAAGTACAAATGATCTTCCAGTTACAAAGATGAGTCCCTGGTCTATAAAGATCAACCCCCGACCAGAAGAAGTTCCTTCTAATTTGTTCAATCCTCTTAATAACCCAGGTGGGGACATAGAAAAAAGACATCATATATAACTGGATCGCAGTAAGAACAGAGTTAACTAAAATCAATCTACCTCCTCGAGATAGTTACTTACCGGACCAGACATTTAGTCTGGATTCCACTTTATCAATCATCGGAAACCAATCAGCTTTATGCAACCTGCCCCAACTCAATGGGATGCCAAGATACATAACGGGGAAAGAAGAAGAAGCGTAGTTGAAAAACTGAGCGATCTCGTTTTACCGGTTGTTAGACCCTCCAAGCCAGAGAACGGAAGTTTTATGGAAGTTAATAGACAATCCGGAGACTATTTCGAAAAGGTAGAGAAGGATTTTGAGGTTCCGTAGAGTACTACTGTTGGGCGTAGCAAAGATAATAGTGTCATCGGCATATTGTAGGTTGAGAACCCTGCGGAAGTTCTGAGAACCTCCTAATCCTTCGATAACATTAGCATCCCATGCATTACACAGTAGTTTGCTAAAAACATCAGCAACTAGTGCGAATAAAAAAGATGAGATCGGATCCCCTTGGCGGAGGCCACATTTGCATTTGAATTTCTTATCCTCCGTACCATTAATGAGAATAGAGGACGTGCCTGCGAACAGACTGGACTTAAGCCAGGCTATCCACTTCAAACCGAAACCTCGATGGAGGAGGATGTCGAAAAGAAAATCCCAACTCACTTTATCGTAGGCCTTCTCAAAATCTAATTTTAAAAGAATGCCCTCGGTATTGGATCTATGACAATCAGATATTATTTCTTGGGCACAAGCCACACTGTCAAGGATGAAACGGTCTTTAATAAAGCCCGAATGAGCGGTATCAATAAGAGGGAAAATGACTAAGCTTAGTCTGCTGGAAAGAACTTTCATAATGATCTAAAAAGTAGAATTGAGGAGACTAATAGGACGGAAAGCAGATGCCGAGTTAGCGCCAATGATCTTAGGGATGAGAACAATATGAGCGTAATTAATACGATCAAAAGAAAAGAGACCTTGGTAAAGATCAGAAAACATCTTGAAGAGGTCTTCTTTGAGGTAATCCTAGAATTTTTGGAAGAAGAAAGAAGGGAAGCCATCTGGGCCAGAAGCCGAATCGCTCCTAAAAAAAAACCGCAGATTTGATCTCATCTAAGGAGAATGGAGCTTCAAGGCTAGACAAATCGTGAGTGTTGTTACCATAAAGCAGTCCCCAGTCCAGTTGGATGGAGCGGGATTTTGTTGTCCCCAAGAGAGTTTTGTAAAAATCAAGAAAAGTGGCGTGAAAATCCGAAGTGGAGCTAAGATCAATGTCATTGTGAAAAATGGAAGAAATACGATTACATCGTTGCCGGTGCGATGCATAATTATGGAAAAAGGAAGAGTTGGCACCACCCTCCTTAAGCCAACGAATTTAAATTCAAATTTTGGCTTTCGACGACTGCAACGCAAAGGCATTTATTCCATTTTCATTTGCCAAATACCCAAAATTTGGCTCTTCGACGACTACAGATGCTCTCATGCAGCCAACTTACCATTTATCAATCTGGGCTGCTCTAATAGACTTTACTCTTAGGTCTGATCGATGCCCCTAAACATACAAATCCACGTCCACGATACTGTCAGTTGAAAAGAAATACATATTACCACACATACTTACGAGTACATGTAACTTTCAATAGTTATTTAGGATTGAAATTTTGATATTTTAAACATAAAACACGAAGCATTTAAACTTTTGAAGTGACCTTTGATTACAAAATTTATTAACCAATATTTTATAAGTTGCATAAGTAACTCGGACTTAGGTCGCAATCCACTTACTTTTTCTAATGTGCATCTAAGCTAAGGCCCGACGAGAACTCTATCACAGTGAAAGGCGCATGCAGTGATCTTTCATCTTGCGATACACTTGTTTACAGACAAACAAATTTCTCTTGATAATAACAACAACAAAAATAAATCGATAATGAAAGGAGAAAATGATAGTGTGAATATACAAATAAGTATCAAAATTCAATCAAATCATATCATGTAAATCTGTGGATTTGTGGTAAAGAAGTTAACATCTCGTTACCAAATGGAATTTCACTACAAGCGCCATGGAAAATCACAGTTTGACTGTGATGCTGTTTATTTTTGGAGTGTGGGGGCAACAGGAGTGAGTTCTTGTAATTTGTGTAGCGGAAGATGTGGTACTAGCGTCGATCCGATCCTAGGCTGTAGGACCGGCTCGGGGGTAGCAGGAGAGAGGTAGAGTCTGGGTGCTCGGCTCGGATCTAGTAGCTCGACTCGGATGAAGTTGCTCAGCTCGGATCTTTGAGGCTTGGCTCGGACTCTTATACCTGCACACTGTCTAGAAATACCGGGAGAAATTCCGACGACAGACCCGCCGACGATCTAGTCAGTCAGTGAGAAAGCATCAGTAGCTAGGGTTCAGGTGGGAAAAATTTTATTACCTTTGGAAGTGATGAGGAGGTCTGGTATTTATAGGCAGGGGTAAATGGGTCTGGAACCCTGACGAACCGGGTCGGACCCGTTTACCTGTGGGCCTGAATGGGCTGAAAAGCCCGTTTGACTCGTTTGACCTGATGTTCACAGGGGAGAAAAATCTGAGGAGATCTGATGGCCCAGATGGGGCCACATCATCCACCCCATAGCAGGAGCCTCCCAGTCCTGGAGGGCGGCGTAAGCCAGCCGTGGAGGAGTAGTTTGTCCTTGTAGGAAGAGTGGAGCGGTGTGTCTGGGGAGTATGATTTGTAGTTTCTTGGAGTGGTAAGTGGGGTAGGACGAAGGAGATCCTCCGAGGAAAAAGGCGTCGAGGGTCGAGGACCGATGGTCGAGAGCCGAGCCTCGAGCGGCGAGCCATAGCCTGAGCCAGGAATTTGGCTCGGAGCTTATGATTGGTGCTTCGAGGGTCGAGAATCGGTGGGCGAGCCTTCATGCTCGGATGCCGAGGGTCACTGCCGAGCATCAGCCCACAACTTGCAGTAAAAGCTAGGGGGTGGCTCGAGGTCACTGCCGAGCACCAACCCCCCAAGCTTGCTGCAAAAGCTAGGAGTGGCTCGAGGTCACTGCCGAGCGCCGAGCCCTCTACTTGATGTCAAAGCAAGGAGTGGTGTAACACCCCGTGTTAAAAAAATATAATATAATATAATATATATATATATATATATATATATATATATATATATATATATATATATATATATAAAGGAATTTGGAGTTACCCCATAGGAATTCCTGGGGAGTTGTATGTGATTTATTGGAGTAGGTAGGGGTCCCACAGGAGTAAAAAGGAAACAGCAAAAGTAATTGTGCTTGATTGTTTCGGCTGTTGACTTTGTCCACTTGATGACGTGGCTTATTTCAAGGGGGCCCACCCGGTGCTCTGAGCTCTCCTGTGTCATTCGGTTGAGAGAGAACGGAGGGTGGTTGGTTGTAATAATCCCATATCAGTAAGAAAAATAAATATAATAATATTTAAATATAATAGCCTATGATCAAGAGTCACATGAAGGTTAACCACCATTTGAGAGGCAGCCTCTGGTGGGCAGTTGTACAATACTATAAATAATTTGTTTTCTAAATTGTATAAATTGTCCGAGCTAGGGGCAGGACCATTACAAATGGTATCAGAGCCGACTTTCGACACCGGGGTATGGAGCATGTCTATATATAGTCGGGCGGAGGATTCCGGGACTATAGACCCAGTCGGGCAGAGGATTCCGGGACTGTGGTGAACTCTCAATTAAATTCGGGACTATTATTGATCGGGCGGAGGATTCCGGGATCATAATTAGTTGGGTGGATAGGAGGGTGGCTCAATTAAATCCGGGATTATGATTGATCGGGTGGTGGATTCCGAGATCATGAATAATCGGGCGGATAGAAAAGCAGATGCTCCACAATTGCTAGAAAGTAGATCCTGCACTATATTGTGCATGCCCGTGCTCAGCGAAAATGCTAATTTCTGAAGGGGGTGTCTGTAACACCCCATGTAACACCCCTATGGGAATTTGGAGTTACCCCATAGGAATTCCTATGGGGGGTTGTATGTGATTTATTGGAGTAGGTGGGGGTCCCACGGGAGTAAAAATGAAACAACAAAAGCAATTGTGCATGATTGTTTCGGCTGTTGACTTTTTCCACTTGATGACGTGGCTTATTTCAAGGGTGGCCCACCCGGTGCTCTGAGCTCTCTTCTGTCTTTCGGTTGAGAGAGAACGGAGGGTGGTTGGTTGTAATAATCCCATATCGGTAAGAAAAATAAATATAATAATATTTAAATATAATAACCTATGATCAAGAGTCACCTAATCGGTTAACTACCTTTTGAGAGGCAACCTCTGGTGTGCAGTTGTACTATACTATAAATAATTTATCTTCTAAATTGTATAAATTGTCTGAGCTAGGGGCAGGGCCGTTACAAATGGTATCAGAGCCGACTTTCGACACCGGGGTGTGGAGCATGTCTATATATAGTCGGGCGGAGGATTCCGGGACTATAGACCCAGTTGGGCGGAGGATTTCGGGACTGTGGTGAACCCTCAATTAAATTCAGGACAATTATTGATCGGACGAAGGATTCCGGGATCATAATTAGCAGGGTGGATAGGAGGGTGGCTCAATTAAATCCGGGATTATGATTGATCGGGCGATGGATTCCGGGATCATGAATAATCGGGTGGATAGAAGAGTAGATGCTCCACAACGGCTAGAAAGTAGATCCTGCACTATATTGTGCATGCCCGTGCTCAGCGAGGACGCTGATTTCTAAAGGGGATATCTGTAACACCCCATGCTAAATATATATATATATATATATATATATATATATATATATATATATATATATATATATATATATATATATATATAAAGGAATTTGGAGTTACCCCATAAGAATTCCTATGGGGGGGGTGTATGTGATTTATTGGAGTAGGTGGGGGTCCCACGGGAGTAAAAAGGAAACAACAAAAGCAATTGTGCTTGATTGTTTCGGCTGTTTACTTTGTCCACTTGATGACGTGGCTTATTTCAAGGGGGGCCCACCTGGTGCTCTGAGCTCTCCTGTGTCATTCGGTTGAGAGAGAACGGAGGGTGGTTGGTTGTAATAATCCCATATTGGTAAGAAAAATAAATATAATAATATATAAATATAATAGCCTATGATCAAGAGTCACCTAATCAGTTAACCACCTTTTGAAAGGCAGCCTGTGCTGAGCAGTTGTACTACATAGTATCTAATTTGTCTACTAAATTGTATAAATTGTCTGAGCTAGGGGCAGGGGAATTACAAGTGGCTCGAGGTCATTGCCGAGCGTCGAGCCCCCCCAGCCTGCTGTAAAAGCTGGGGATGGCTCAAGGTCACTACCGAGCGTCGAGCCCTCCCAGCTTGCTGCAAAAGCTAGGGGGTGGCTCAAGGTCACTGCTGAGCGCCGAGCTCCTCAGCTTGCTGCAAAAAGTTAGGGGGTGGCTCGAGATCACTGCCGAGCGCTGAGCTCCCCAGCTTGCTACAAAAAGCTAGGGGGTGGCTCGAGGTCACTGCCGAGTGCCGAGCACCCCCAGCTTACTGTAAAATCTAGGGGATGGCTCGAGGTCACTACCGAGCGTCGAGCCCCCAAGCTTGCTGTAAGAGCTAGGGATGGCTCGAGGTCACTACCGAGCATCGAGCCCCCCCAGCCTGCTGTAAAGGCTGGGAGATGGTTCGAGGTCACTGCCGAGCGTTGAGCCCTCCCAGCTTGCTGCAAAAGCTAGGGGGTGGCTCGAGGTCACTACCGAGCACCGAGCCCCCCTGCTTGCTATTGAAGCTAGGGGTGGCTCGAGGTCACTGCCGAGCACCGAGCCCCCAAGCTTGCTTTAAGAGCTAGGGGATGGCTCGAGCTCACTGCCGAGCGTCGAGCCCCTCCCCAGCCTGCTATAAAAGTTGGGGGATGGCTCGAGGTCACTGCCGAGCGTCAAGCCCTCCCAACTTGTTGCAAAAGCTAGGGGGTGGCTCGAGGTCATTGCCGAGCGCCGAGCCCCCTCAGCTTGCTGTAAAAGCTAGGGGATGGCTCGAGGTCACTACCGAGATCGAGCCCCCAAGCTTGTTGAAAGAGCTAGGGGATGGCTCGAGGTCACTGCCAAGCATCGAGCCCCCCCAGCTTGCTGTAAAAGTTGGTAGATGGCTTGAGGTCATTGTCGAGCGTCGAGCCTTCCCAGCTTGCTGCAAAAGCTAGGGGGTGGCTCGAGGTCACTGCCGAGCGCCGAGCTCCCCTACTTACTGTAAAAGCTGGTGGATGGCTCGAGGTCACTGCCGAGCACCGAGCCCCCCTGCTTGCTGTAAAAGCTGATGGATGGCTCGAGGTCACCGCTGAGCGTCGAGCCCCCAAGCTTGCTGTAAGAGCTCGGGGATGGCTCGAGGTCACCGCCGAGCGTCGAGCCCCCCCAGCCTGCTATAAAATTAGGGGGATGGTTTGAGGTCACTACCAAGCGTTGAGCCCTTCCAGCTTGCTGCAAAAGCTAGGGGGTGGCTCGAGGTCACTGCCGAGCGTCAAGCCCCCAGCCTGCTGTAAAAGCCGGGGGATGGCTCAAGGTTACTGCCGATTATCGAGCCTCCCTGCTTGTTGTGGAAGCTAGGGGGTGGCTCGAGGTCACTGCCGAGCGCCGAGCCCCCTGCATGCTGTAAAAGCTGGGGGATGGCTCGAGATCACTGCTGAGCATCGAGCCCCCAAGCTTGCTGTAAAAGCTAGGGGATGACTCGAGGCCACTGCCAAGCGTCGAGCCCCCAAGCTTGCTGCAAAATCTAGGGGATGGCTCGAGGTTACTGCCGAGCGTCGAGCCCCCCGGCTTGCTGCAAAAAGCTAAAGGGTGGCTCGAGGTCACTGCCGAGCGTCGAGCCCCCCGGCTTGCTGCAAAAAGCTAGGGGGGTGGCACGAGGTCACTACCGAGCATTGAGCCCCTAAGCTTGCTATAAAAGTTAGGGCGTTGTATGTGATGCTGACGTCATGGGGGTGGAATTCGAGGCGTTGAAATCCTATCAGCCATTTGATCTTAATGATCAAGATTGAATCGATCAGGACTCCAATGTAGAATTCGAGGCGTTGGAATCTCATCAGTCGTTTGATCTTGATGATCAAGGTTGAACGGTCAGGATTTCAACGCGGAATTCGAGGCATCTTTATCACTCTATAAATCCTCCACTCCCCTCTCATTTCTTCACTTTGCGTTCTCTCTATAAAAATAGGAGCTTCTCTCTCTAACCCGCCGGTGACGAGTTTTTCGTTGATCTCCGTTCACGGTATTCAGGTTAGTATTTTTTTGTTATGTCGCGGTCTCAGTCCGGTTCCGAAGCGAGCTCTTCTGGTCGGGCAGAAGGGGATCGTCAGTCGATCTCCACGTCCTGGGATCTGGACGACCATGTTTTGGATGTGGTGCCCCTCTAGAGCTGCAAGCCGGAGGTGGTAGAGTCGGCTTCCACTGGGGAAGTTGAGGTATTAGGTGAGGAGGTTGAGGAATGGGAGGTGGAGCAGGGAGGTCGTGAGGGAGGAGCCCAGGGAGAGGAAGATGAGGAAGATAGCAAGGAAGGAGGGGCTCTCCCCCCTCTCTTGCCTTTGGCGACACCGTCTTCGCCGAAGGTGCCTTGCATCCGGAAGAAGAAGAGGAAGTGGCGCCTGCCGGATAGTTTGAGGACACCAAATGAGTTCAAGCCAGTGCATGGGCTCGACGTCCCCTACTACAAGAATCCACAGTCGATCAGGATCTATCCTGACGATGTCGAAAACTTGGTCAAATTTGGCGTGGAAGTGTCTTCGCCGGGCCAGACCCAGATATGGATGGACAACGTTCAGTGTGTGTTGAAGGCCTACTATTTGCCCGTGATAAGGGCTAGCAACTTCATTCCTCAGGAGTACGAGCTGATGATTCCGAGCCCTGGTCTTCGTCCCACCACCGAGTTGGCCCCCGGCTTCTGTATGTTCCCCGAGAACGCCTTTATCTCAGGACTGCGGCTACCGCTGCACTCCTTCATCAATAGGGTGTTGAGGTGGGGGGAGCTATGCCCGATGCAGTACGGCCCCAATTCGTGGAAGCAGCTGGTCCGCTTCATTCTAAAGTGCGAGGAGAAGAAGGTGCCCCTAAAGTTGAAATATTTCCAGGCTGTCTTAGGGGTGAGCTTGCTCGGAAATCTAGAGGGAATCTTTTACATATCACCTCGCCCCCACAAGAAAGTGGTGCACGGTCATCCGGATTCCATAAAGGGGTGGAAGGAAAAGTATTTCGTAGTTGTGAGAGAGGTACCTTGGGAAAATTCGTACGGTCTGGAATTTCTACAAGCCGAACCACAAACCCCAAGGCGGAGGGACTTGACTGAGGCAGAGTGGACCGACGTAGACATAATCGTCGAGGGGCACAGCATCGGTTGGCTGAACGTGACAGAGTTACACTTAGCCCGAGCCGAACTAAGCCAGCCAACCTTTGTATGTTTTTGTTTCATTCTTGTTTAATTTTCTGCTTTCGTGTTAACATTCCCTCTCTCTCTGCAGCGATGGACCAGCCAAAGCTCGAAGCGAGGAAGACCCTGCTAGCATTGGCCCAGAAGAAGAGGGCCGAAAGGGCAGCGTCAAAGGCGGGGTCAGTCCAGGGGGGCTCCGAGGCCCCCTTGGAGCGGCCCTCAAAGAACTCGAAGCGAACCCACTCGTTTCGAGAGGCACCTGAGTCGAGGCCAAGCTCCAGTAGCCGCAAGGTTACTGAGGTCTTGAAGGCGGGGACCCCGCCGTCCGGCCCGATGCCCAACAGATGGTGGGCAAAAGGGGGCTAAGGTCATTCACCCCGAATTGGGTGGTCAAGGAGGGCGACTCGCTGGCCGAGGGCCTGATCTCGATTGAGGTGGCAGATAAACTTGCCACAGCTCGCGATCGGACCATTCTAGTGACCGAGACGGTGGAGACGACCTACATGAAGTGGGCTCAAGCCCAAGTGGTGGTAAGCGTTGGTTTGTTGTTTGTTTCTTTTTGTACTCGTCATTCTTTCCTAACCCTTGTCTCTCTTCAACCAGGCTCTGATGACCGGGGCACAGCTGAAGAGGTGCTTTGAGAAGGAGGTCCACGCTGAGAAGTAGAATGCTGATCGGTACCTTCGAGAAGCGAAGGACTTGAAGGTCGAGCTGACGTCAACTCAGGGGGTGGCACAGGCCTTTCAAGTCAACCTCGCCTCTCAACAGGGCCAGCATCTCCGTGAAGTGGCAGGGGTTTGGGGGAAGGCGGCTGTGGAGTACGAGGAGCTGGCGATGGCGGCTTCAGAAGAGTTGATGACCGCCCAAGACAAGGCGTACGATCGGGCAAAATAGCACTTTCTACTTCTTTACCCCGAGGCCATAATAGACCATCTCCACTACAGATGGGAGCCCCCCGCGCATCCGCTGACCCTTGGGGTCGAGTGAGACGAGGCGCTGAGGGACCCGCACTTGGAGAAAGCGCCGGGGGGGGGGGGGAGGGGGGGAGGAGGCGACGAAGAGGTGCAGATCCCCCGCTCAGAATAGTTTACATTTTTTTTAATTTTTGTATTTGCTGAGCGCGGACTGGCCACCGCTTTTTGTAACTAATTTTTTGACATAATACAATCGCATTTTTGGCCAAACCAATATGACTTGCACTTTTTAAAGAAGCTTGGAGTGAATTTTTTGTTTCCCCTCCCCTCCTTTTTATCAGATGAACGAGACCCTCGGTGCCGACCTCATTTCTACCGAGGTCCAGCGACTTCGGAATAGGCTAGAGTCCAAGGAGAGTGTCTTGATCCCTATCGCAAGCAGGCCCACGATCGAGAAGCCGTGGTAAGCTATTTCATGAATAAGTCCAAGGAGCTCAGCTTAGAGGCGGCTCATCTGAAGAAGGCTATTGCTGACCAAGACTGGTGGAGTGTCGAGACGAACTGGTCAATGTCTGACGCTTTCGCAAGGCGACCGATCTCTCAGTCCGTTCTTCGAGAGGTCGTGGTAGAAAAGGAGCTGGAGATTCAGAGGTTGAAAGTCATGCTCGGCACAGGCAGATCTCGGTTCGGCCATCTTGGGGGAGGAGGCCCCTCTGTCTTGGGTTCCTCACCGACCTTCTACCTGGAGATGGCGAGGCCCGATGATGCGCAGAGCTCTGTTGCCAGGACATCTACTCTGGTGATGCCGGTGGTGCCGGACGAGCACATTAGAAGACGGACCCGCTCGGTGGGGCTCGAGATGGTCCGTGTTAGCCAAAAAGGCCCCACGAGAAATACTTTGGATGGGGTCAACAGAACCGTTGTAATAATTTCTATTGTACTGTAGCCATTCAAGGCATTTATGAATGAAATTTGATTTTTCCGTTCTTCCGATTTGTAGGACAACCTAGGACACCGCCTGCAGCGTAAGCCTAGTGTCGAGCCCCTTATGCTTTGTAGAAAAAGTTAGGGTGTGGTTCGAGGTCATTGCTGAACACCTAGCTCATAAATCTTGAGAAAGCTAGGGCATGGCTCGAGGTCAATGCCGAATTTCGAGCCTATAAAGCTTGAGAAAGCTAGGGCATGACTCGAGGTCAATGCCGAATATCTAGCACATAAAGCTTGAGAAAGCTAGGGTATGGTTCGAGGTTAATGCCGAATGTCGAGCCCCCATGCTTTGTAGAGAAGTTAGGGTGTGGCTCGAGGTCAATGCCGAATGTCGAGCTCTCGTGCTTTGTAGAAAAGTTAGGGTGTGGATCGAGGTCATTGCCGAGTGCCTAGACCATAAAGCTTGAGAAAGCTAGGGTATTGCTCGAGGTTAATGCCGAGTGTCGAGCTCTCGAGGTCATTTCCGAGCACCTACCCCATAAGTCTTGAGAAAGCTAGGGCATGGCTTAAGGTCAATGCCGAATGTCGAGCTCCCATGCTTTGTAGAAAAGTTAGGGTGTGGTCTGAGGTCATTGCTGAGCACCTAGCCCATAAGTCTTGAGAATGCCAGGGCGCGGCTCGAGGTCAATGCCGAATGTCGAGCTCCCATGCTTTGTAAAAAAGTTAGGGTGTGGCTCGAGGTCATTGCCGAGCGCCTAGCCCAAAAAGCTTGAGAAAGCTAGGGTATGGCTCGAGGTGAATGCCGAATGTCGAGCTGGAAGCACCGAAATTTGCTTAAAAAAGAAGGGAAGAAACAAGATTACACTTTTTATTTACACAAAAAGGAGGAGCACGTGGTGCCGGCTACATGAGTTTTAGTTACAAAAGGAATTTAGTCCTTCCCTTCGAGGAACTTGATGAGGTGTTCCGCGTTCTATGGCCTTTTTACTATCCTACCCCCCAGGTTTTCGAGACGGTACGTGCCAGGACGTATCATTTTGGAGACCTTATACGGGCCCTCCCAATTAGGGGCCAACTTTCTCTTTTTGCTGGAGTCAGATACCGCTAGCTTCCTGAGCACGAGGTCGCCTAGCTTGATGTCGGTGGGGTGGACCTTCTTGTTATAAAACATCTCGATCCGCTGTTGGTATATGCTTCTTCTGATGGCGGCCTGACCTCGTCGATTAGATCCAAGTTGGCTTTGAGGTCCGTTGAGTTGTTCTCTTCGTCGAAGGCCATAATCCTAGGCGAAGGGAGCCCGATCTCTAGGGGGATAACCTCCTCCGTGCCGTAGGTTAGGTTGAACGGTGACTCGCCTGTAGGGATTCTCTTCGTTGTCTGGTGCGCCCAGAGTACGCTTGGCAACTCATCAACCCACAGACCCTTGGATGAATTATCCAATTGCTTCTTGAGGCTGTCGAGAATTTGACAGTTTGCATTTTTGGCCTAGCCGTTTGATTGAGGGTGACATATTGATGAGAAGCACTGCTGGACACCGATGTCTTCGTAGAATTTCTAAAAGTTCTTGCCTACGAATTGCACCCCATTGTCCAGGATAAGTAATAGCGGGATCCCGAATCGGCAGATGATGTGCTTCCTGAAAAATTGTTGAGTTTGGTGCTCTGTGATCGTGGCCAGGGACTCTGCCTCGATCCATTTGGTGAAGTAGTCGATGGCCACCATGAGAAACTTCCTTTGGCTGTCGCTTTTGGAAAAGGGCCGACCAAGTCCATCCCCCACATAGCAAAGGGGGTCGGACTTGCCAGGGAGTGGAGGTTGGCTTGTGGAAGCCTTTTCACCGAAGAGAATCTTTGACAAGGGCCGCACCTTTTGACGAGGGCCTAAGCATCTAGTAACATGTTCGACCAATAGTACCGGTGGTTTAGGGCTTTTCTAGCGAGCGATATGATCCCTATGTGACACCCCCCGATTCCTTCATATAGTTCCTTCAGAGCGTACTTGGCCTCATCGGGGGCCAGGCAGCGAAGGTAGGGTATGCCGTCCATTATTGTGTACGAGCACTTGAAGAGTGTCTCGTTGATTATGTTGAATCTTTCTGAACGGAACCTGGTCCTTCTAGCCTTGGCTCGATCTTGAGGAAGCTCGTCCTCAGCCAGAAACTTCCAGATGGGAGTCATCCAGTTGTCCGGCTGAGGTTCGGTGGCGAGGCAGAGGACTTCGGGGAGGTCGATGCTGGGATTGAGGAGAACTTCGATTAGGACGGTGCTGTCGAGCCATTCGAATGACGATGAGGTATGTTTTGACAAGGAGTCAGCCTGGGTGTTTTGCTCTCTAGGGATTCGTTCAACCGAGGAGTAATCGAAGGACGCCAAGAGCTGCTGGACTACCACCAAGTATCGGACCATTCGAGTGTCACGAGCCTCGTACTCCCCGGTGATCTGGTTGACCACAAGCTGGGAGATGCTAAAGGCCCTGATTTGTCTGGCCCCCTCCTTGTGCACTAGGGTAAGCCCGACGATCATGACCTCATATTCTGCCTCGTTGTTCGAGGCTGGAAAGTTCAGGCGAAGGGAATATGGGAGAATGAAGTTGTCAGGACCTTTGAGGATGACGCCCGTGCTGCTTCCCACTTCGCAAGACGAGCCATCGACATAAACTTCCCAGATCGGATCTGCCTCTTGAGTTTCAGATGGCTCGAAGATAGTACATTTTGTGATGAATTCGGCGAGGGTCTGCCCCTTAATGGCTATCCTGGGCTGGTAGCTGATGTCATACCGGCTCAGTTCGATTGACCACTTGACTAAGCGACCGGAACTTTCGGGCTTGTGGAGGACGGCCTTGAGAGGCTGGTCCGTAAGGACCTGGATAGAGTGGGCCTGAAAATAAGGTCAGAGCTTTCGTGCAGCCATTACCAGGGCGTATGCCACTTTTTCCATCTTTGCATATCTTGTCTCGGCCGAGAGCAAGACATTGCTCACATAGTAGAGAGACTTCTGAACACCTTCTTCTTCCCGGACGAACATGACACTGAGTGCATTTTCCGAGACTGAGAGGTACAGAAAGAAGGGTTCGTCCGGTTCGGGTTTGCTCAGAAGCGGGGGGTTGGCGAGGTGGGACTTCAACTAGTCAAACGCCTGTTGCTGGGGTTGCCCCATTCGAAGTCTTTCGCCCCTCGCAAGGCCTTGAAGAAGGGGATGGACTTCTTCCCAGACTTGGAGAGGAAGCGGCCGATGGCCGCCAGTCTTCCCATAAGCCGCTGAACCTCCTTAATATTTCTGGGAGGGGCCATGTCGATTATGGCCTGGATCTTCTCGGGATTTGCCTCTATGCCACGCTGGCTAACGACGAACCCAAGAAATTTTCCCGAGGAGACGTCGAAGGCACACTTGGCGGGATTAAGCCTTATTTTTTGGGACCGAAGGACGCCAAAGGCTTTCTCAAGGTCGGCGACATGATCTTGCCCCCGTCAGCTCTTGACGAGTATGTCGTCGATGTATACCTCTATGTAACGACCGATCTGATATATGAAAACTCGGTTGATAAGTCTCTGGTAGGTGGCCCCGGCGTTCTTAAGCCCGAAGGGCATGACCCGATAACAGTAGAGACCCTGGTCGGTAACGAAGGATATTTTGGCAATGTCTGGGGAGAACATCCGGATCTGATTATAGCCTGAAAAGGCATCCATGAAGGTTAAGAGCTCGTGACCCGACTTTGCGTCGATCAGAGCATCGATGCTCGGGAGGGGGAAAGGATCTTTGGGGCACGGCCTGTTGAGATCTGTGAAGTCTATGCAGATCCTCCAGCTCCCGCTAGCCTTCTTGACCATCACGACGTTAGCCAGCCACTCGGGGTAGCTGACCTCCTGAATGAACCGAGCGGACAACAGTTTTGTCCACCTCCGCTTTTACTGCTTGTTGCCTGTTCGGGGCGAACTTGCGCCACTTCTGATGGATCGGTTTGGAGCCCGGGGCGACGCTCAGCCTGTGCATGATTAGGTTCTCAGAAATCCCAGGCATGTCGGACGGGATCCAAGCGAAGAGGTCGATATTGCGGAGGACGCAATCAATCATACCTGAATTCAGGTCAGGGAAAAGGGTGCGGCTCACACGGAACCACTTAGACTTGTCTTCTGCCTCGAATGAGACCTCCTTCAATTCGTCTGCAGGCTTTGACCCTTGCTGGCTTTTTTCAGGCGGGATCTCGACCACATCAAGGGGAACACCCCACCTCCGACCACGGTCATGTAGCACGGGCATGCAGATTCCTGATTCCCTCTGATAATGCCGACCCCAAGATCAGTGGGGAACTTCAACTTCAAGTGGTAGGTCAAAGGGACGGCCTGAAACGAGCAGAGGCCTGGTCGGTCAAGGATGGTGTTGTATGCCGACTTGACGTTGACCACCATGAAGTCTATTGATTCGGTTCGCATAATGGGGGTCGTGCCGGTTGTTACATCCAGCATCACGATCCCTTCGATTTGCACCGAGACGCCCGAAAACTCGTGCAGGGTGTACCTGGCCGGCTTTAGTTTATCTCGGGGGAGCTTGGGGTTCTCAAATGCTTCCAGGAAGGGGATGTTGACCGAGCTTCCGTTGTCCACGAAAATTTGGCAGACTTTGAAATTTGCCATGATAAGGCTGATGACGAGGGTGTCGCAGTGCGGGAGCCGAACTCCCTCCAGGTCTTCTCCGGAGAAGGAGACCGGCCGCTGCTGAATCTGGGGGGAGGGATGGTCTCGGACGGAGTTAACCTCTCGGACAAAGGCCTTACGAGAAATATTGGATTCCTCTCCCAGGGGTCCACCATGGATGCAGTGTAGGATGGCTTGCCCTCCGGTTTCCTCGGGCTCGGGGTCCCGCTCGGGTCATCGGTTGATCGTTCGAGGGGGAGGCGAGGGCCTCGGATTCCGTATCCCTCCGATCTCTTGGGTTATCCCGGGTGAACTCCCTCAGGTATCCTCGTTGGATGAGAGCTTCGATCTCATCTTTAAGGGTCCGGCAGTTGTCCGTCTCGTGCTTATTGTCTCGATGGAAGCGGCAGTAGAATCTCTGGTCCCGCTTCTTATTGTTACTTGGTCAGGGAAGGAGTCGGAAGATCCCCTTATCCTCGATCTCCATCAGGATTGTCGACACGTTCTATGTCAGCGTCGTATACCTCTCGAATCGGGGGACCAGAGGAATTCTTTTGAGGTCGGTCGCCTCTTTAGTGACTTTCTTGACGGTCTCGACGTCGTCTGCCTTGCGCTTCCCCTTGGCTGTGGCTTCTTTGGTGCCCTCAGGGTTTAGGGCCTCCTCCACCCGAATGTACTTCTCGACCGTATTGAGAAGGTCAGGGAAGTCGACGGGGGGATTTTTGGCCAAGGAAGCCTTAAGCTGAGGGTGCCGAACGTTGTGTCGGAAAGCTGCCAAGGCGACGCTATCATTGAGGGAGGAGACAGACCTCGCCTCGGCGGTGAACCTCCGAACGAACTCGCGGAGTGACGCCCCTTCCTTCTGTTTGAGGTCCAGGAGGGACGCACTCGTCTTCTCGACCTTTCTGCTGGTCACGAAGTGGGCTAGGAAATTTGCTTCCAACTGGTCGAACGAGAAGACTGAGCCGAGGGTGGAACCATTCCCGAGCCGGACCTCGAAGGGTGGCAGGGAAAGCGCGGCACAGGAAGGGGTCTGAAGCGCTGTGAATCATCATGAGGGTTTTAAACCCCCTCCATGTGATCAGCGGGATCACCCTCGCTGTTATAGGTCTCGAATTGGGGATGCCTGAAATTCCTGGGGATTTTGGCTTCCAAGATTTGAGTGGAAAATGGGGGTCGTGTCGGCCGATAGCCAAGGTCGGGTATCGGTTCGCCCTCGCCGAGATGGGTGAGTCGGTTCTCCATCTCTCTAAGGCATCGAAGGACGGCGTCTTCCTGTTCAAGCGGGTGGGTCGAGCCGTGGGATTCACCGCCCCGGGCTTCTGGCTGAGGGATGGAGTTGTTGTGCGCCTCGGTCCTAGGATCGCCTCGGATTGCCTGGAGGACCTCGTCCCTAAAATTCTATAACTCGGCCCTCGTAACTGGGGCTTGTCCGACCGGATCACGCAACGGTTGAGGTCCCCGGGGCAAGCGGCTGTGTCCCGGCTCCCGTTCTGGGGTCGGCTGCCTGCCATGGTTCGGAACTGAGTTGGAAGCGGCCCCTCCCCTGGTTCGACTGGCCTGCCAATTTTGGATGAAGCACTGCAAGTCAGTTGCGTCTGAGTTAGAAGCACCTGGTCCGGGTCCGGCTGTACCATTGGTTCGCGGTTGGTTAGAGCCCTGGGCGTCCGTGTGACTGTGAAGGGGAGGAGGGTTTGGACGACGTCCTGAGGTGACGGGCCGTCTCGCTTTCGGATCCATGAAAGGGCTCGAAGTTGAGATGACGTCCTGACTGGGATCGGACTAAGCGTCAGTACCTAAGCTTCCCACAGACGGCGCCAACCTGATGTTGTTTGTTTTTGGGGTGCGAGGGCAACAGGTGTGAGTTCTTGTAATTTGTGTAGCGGAAGATGTGGTACTAGCGTCGATCCGATCCTGGGCTGTAGGGCCGACTCGGGGGTAGCAGGAGAGAGGTAGAGGCCGGGTGCTCGGCTCGGATGAAGTAACTCAGCTCGGATCTTCGAGGCTCGGCTTGGACTCTTGTACCTGCACATTGCCTAGAAACACAGGTAGAAGTCCCGGCAACAGCCCTCCGACGATCTAGTCAGTCACTGAGAATGCAACAGTTGCTAGGGTTCAGATGGAAAAAAGTTTATTACCTTTGAAAGGGAGGAGGGGGTCTGGTATTTATAGGCAGGGTAAACGGGTCTGAGACCCTGACGGATCGGATCGGACCCATTTGTCTGTGGGCCTAAATGGGTTGAAGCATGTTTGACTTGATGATCACAGTGGAACGAAATCTGAGGAGATCTGATGGCCCAGATGGGGCCACGCCATCCACCCCATATTAGACTGTTGAGAGAGAAATGCGCAAATCGCTTCAAGTTTGAAGCGGAGTTGGTGGAGCATCTCGCAGCTGGGCATACAGGGTACGTGTCCAACCTCCAAGTCGCGAAACTGGTAGCACAAAGAGCTGTTACAGTACCAAATGCTGATCTGGTTTAGAAAACTGCAGTACTTGTTTGTTTAGGTAAACACACGGATGACTTGGGAATGTACCTCTTAACCGTTTGTTTGCATTTACTAATTAATATTCATAAACTGTTATTTTCTCATCGCATTAAATGCTTCGTTGAAATCTTTTTCATAGGAGACAGACATCCTTCCGCTCATTTTCTTGTTAATACCATTGGTCATAGTACTACTGAAACTCTTGATCATATATTTTTCCATTGTCCTTATCATCTCCCTCTTTAATTTCTTAGAGATATCAAAGTTTTCACATTCCATTGATGATTTAGGTTAGTGGAAGAACTCCATATCTCTCGACGAATGCTTTTGAACCAATTATAGCTAGTAGAGCTGGTATCGGGTCCTATCGGGTCGGGTCCTTCACTACCCAGACCCGGACCCAGTACCTCAGGGGTCCAAAAATTGGATCCGGACCCGGACTTGTAAGAATCGGGTCCGGATCCGGGTCGGGTCCTAATTAAAAAAAATTACCCATCGGGTCCGATAGTAAAGAATAAATATTTGCACTTAAGTATTTTTGTACCCGGTACCCTACGATTTTAACAATTTTTGCACTTAAGTACATGAATTAATATTATATTTACATATCTATCTTCAAAAATTATTTTTATATGTATATTCCTATAACCCTATTATTCAAAATCTATATGTTTGGGGCATTTTTTAACGGGTCCGGGTCGGTTCTATTTTGAGCGGATCCGGACCCGAAAGTGCATCGGGTCTTATTTTAGGACCCGGACCCGTATAGATCAGGTCGATTCTGGTCCAATGCCAGGTCCGGTTCGGGTCCGGATATCAGGTAAATGTGACAGTGCTAATGGCTAGTGCAATCTCTTATATTCTTTGGAGTATTTGGAATTGCGGAAGAGATTCTCATCCTTCAAGCTCTCATGACTGGTGTTGGAATTCTTGCATAGGCCAGATCATCGAACGACACCGACTCTGATGGAGATTGGATGATAAGAAACAACGTTTTATCTTTTATCTTGATATGATATGCTTCTATTATTTGCCTTTTTCTTCTTTCTCTACTCCATATTGTAAATTTTTTATGGTAGAGTGAAACGTTCATGAATTTAGTAGCATATTATGTTTGATTATTTCCATAAAATAGTATCCAATAAGAATAGAATAAACGCTGCTCGAGCTGCACTATTGTCGTGTATCTAAGAAACATACTCTGGATTTCACTTTGCTAATGTAAAAGAAACATGTAATAAGGGCACAAATATATAAATTGAAAAATCAAGCTAGTGACAATCAATGACTATGCGCTTGTCAGTTGCTTGCAGTGTAGCTATATATGTTTCCATTCTCAGTATATTACAAAGTCATTTGAAGATCATGTGTTCCTTTCTCTTGCATTCAAACTCAGCAATCGTAATAAATGCTTGCATACGAAGTAAATTACGTATACATTGGGTAAGATATTGTCAAAAAAAAATTGCATATTAACACCACCTTTTCCTAATAGTCCCCATTTGTAATGCATTAGTTAAACTTTTGGTTCCAATTTCCAAATAGGCCATATCAGCCAAAACATCATGCAACATATAATTAACTCCACTGTCAAACAAACTCACAAGGGATTGATTTGACACCTAACAAAGCTGGAAAAAAGCAGAAAAATTGGCTTCCTATAAAATTTGGACTTGACTGAACAATGGTCACAAAAAATTACAATTATAACTCAACATAAAGCAACTCTTAGGCACATATCAACCAGATTTTGAAGTAATTGAATGACCAAAAGTAGTTTGTCTGAAACAATTCTGTTTAGCGTATCAACATCTAGGGAGATCTTTTATTCAACTGAAGTATCAGCGTCTCGGAAGGTCTTTTATTCAACTGAAGTTACATAGTGCACTTAATCTTTGGATCAAAATTCAAATGCAACCACCCAACTGTCAAATTCAAACTCGATAGTTCAACATTAGAAGAAATAAGTGCAAAAACGAAACATAACGAATGGCAAAGAAATTAATCAATATTATCCATAGCAGCATATATACTGATAAATAGTAAATCCTAGTATAGTGAAAGGTCATCAGCTTCCCCCATTGTTCTATTTGCTTATAGGGTTACAAACAATCTCATAATTGAGCACAATTTGAGATAGAAAATTAACAACCAGTTTCCCTATCAATATGATAATTGCTGCAACTGTATATTAGGAAAGGAGATTAAATCACTAATCAGGACTCAATATTCAACAAAGTGCAAACTGCTGCTAGGCCAAACTAAGGGGAACCCTTAGAGATAAGTTTTCTGTAACCGATTTCAAACCAAACAGAGAATAATCAGGACTAAAAATTCCACAGGGTGCTAACAAGAGCAATCAGGACTAAATATTCAACACAGTAAAAACTGCTGCAAAGCGAAACTGAGAGCATGTTCACAGCAGCATTCCTCAGTTTTGTTCATCAAATGATGGCATGTTTTCAAAAAATCGCAATAAAACAAAAATCTAATGTATGATGAAAATGAATGCTACTGTAATAGGATTAACTGTAATAAAAATTGCACTAAAATATTTCAAACAATGAGCAATATCAAAACCCTCCCAGAATATAGGATACAAACACTCAAGACTACTCAAAACAGAGAGTGAAGTCTCAATAGAATAGTTGATCCCACAGGTATGGGAGTTACGTGTCGCACATGCCAAATCCCAAATGCATGCAATCAGGCACTCCACCCTCTAGTTCGACAATGATGTGACATCTACTCAAGTTGCACAGAAAACATAATGATTCAAAGTTGATTGTTTAATCTAATTCCAAACATTGACTCTTATCACAAAGTGCCTTATTACCGTCTTTACTAATAAAATATCCAAGAATGACAAAAATCAGCAGACCAGATAATAGTGTTAAGCATTAAGATTAGGATCAGAGAGTAAAAGTCATAATCTTATGAGAATTAGTCATGTATTTGATTGACAAAAGAATTTCAGTTAGTAGTACAAAAAACTTTCAGATCTACCCGGTATGGGGTAACAAAAACCTGATCAATATGTACGGTCTATGATCAGTAGGATAAGGTTTCAGAATAACATAACTCGATTCCATTACCTAGATTTCCATGAACTAAATATGTTTATTGATTTCAGAAAAAGTTGAACCGAATGTACCTTATACCTTTTGACACAATAAACTAAGAATCCCATGAGGCTTTAGCCCGACAGGTTATAGCCGCTCCATTTGGAAGTTGGTACTATTTCTCACTAAGGAATCTACAGATTTAGAATTATGTCCTCAAAACAGTACGTTCATAATTCAATGATCAGTGTGGTGAAAGGTAGGTGTAGAGTCTGCTCATTATTTAATAATCTAGTCCGAAAGGTTGTAGCAGCGCTATCCAAAAGAACCTTAGCAAGTTAGCATACACTATCTCTTATGATGGACACTTGGGAGTGAGGATATAAAATTAAACAAGAAAAATTCTGCTTTAAAAAGCCATAGAAATTACAATAAATAAAAACTGTTAGTGTACATTTGGTACAGACATTAAGAACTAGCACTCCTTGATACTCTACAATCTATGAATGCATGAAAAACATCTAAATTTTTTAGCAATTTTAAATCCTTCAAATGGAGATGAGTACTACACACTTAGTATCCAAATTTAACAATGGAAAATAACGAGTGCACTACTTTTTTTACTACTTGGGTACTACCAATGTTTTAAATATTGGATATCAATATTGTATGATATACCACTTCACACCCTCTCTCTCACCCTCTCACTCTCCTTCATCGATCTCTCACTTCTAATGTACCCAAACGAAACCCAAAACAAAAACAACAACCCCGGACCCCAAAGCCCCAACTCCGACGCTGATCTCCGACCGCCCACGCCTCCTCCATTGCCTGACCGCCCTCTCCTTCTCAAGCCATCCACACTCCTTCTCAAGCTCCTCTCCCAAGCCTCCTCATCCTCCGCATATTGATATTGATCTTGTTGTTAGTTTTATGTGGAGTTGAGTTGATTATGGACTTATAATTGAGAATGTGATGATTGTTGATTAAGAAAAGTCATTTAATGAGATGAAAATATGATGATTGAATGAAATCGTATATGAAATTGTTGAAATTGTTGCCCTTATTGTGGTTGTAGCAGTTGATGCTGCTGTAGATTAAGTTGTTGAAATTGTTACTTTTATTGTGGCTATAGCCGATGAAGTTGTATTTTTTAATTTATTTTAAACTTAGTATGTTTGTTTAAAACGACTTAGGCTTAACCAAAATTTGAGCAAGAATTCTTGTTCTCTGACTTGAATTTGTCTTTTTGAACCAACTGAAACCGTTATTTCAAACAACTTCTTACAACCTATGTCGTTGTTTGAAACAACAGCTTAAGGTTAATCAAAATTTGAGCAAAAAACTTTTGTTCTTTGATTTGAATTTGTCTTTTTTATCTAGGTCATTGTTTGAAACAACAGCATAGGGTTAGTTGAAATTTGAGCGAAAACTTTTACTCTCTGGCTTGAATTTGTATTTTTCAACCAACTGAAGCCGTTGTTTCAAACGATAACTTCTTCTAATCTATGTCGTTTGAAACAACGGCTTCAGTTTAACCAAAATTTGAGCAAAAACTCTTGATTATTTTTAACAAATTTAAACAAATTCATCTTCAACCTAACCCGTTATTGGAGATAATGGGTTAGGTTAATATAACCCGTTATTGGAGACAACGGCTTTGATCATTTTCTTTTTTTATTTTTTTTCCTTTAGACTTTCTTTTACTTTTTTTGGTTGTTTTTAATAAGAATTTTTCATTTAATCTATATAATAAAACACAAAGAAAGCTATCACGTGGCTCTCCTTCAATCCCCCCAAAATCAAAGACCCAGATCTAACTTCACAAAACACATTTTCCCCCCAAAAGTTTTCCCCCAAAACTCAAATTCAAATCCCCCACCCAAAACAACTCCTTTATTTATTTAATTATCTCTCTCTCTCTCTCTCTCTCTCTCTCTCTCACTCTTTCTCTCTCTCTCCTATTCAAAAAAAATTTTTTAAAAAAAATAAAAAACTTAAAAAACTTAAAAACTACAAAAATAAAAACTTCAAAAAAATCAAAAAAATTAAAAAAAAAGCAAAAAGTTATAAAAAAAATTTTTTAATTTAAATTCTAAAAATTTTTAAATTAAAATTTTTTTTAAAATTAAGTTAAATTTTGAAATTTTGAAAATTTGAAAATCTCAAAGCAAATCCAAATTCAATGTCGAACCCCAATCAAGAGGTCATCGCCGATATCTGATCCGCTGCTGATTCTGTATCAGTGACTCCCCTCCACCAAATCGAGCACGAATATCAAGCGACTCAGTATCGGCGACTCCCCTCCACCGAATCGAAAGCCTCTATATGCGATGCGACGAGCCGACGAGCCGAATTTAATCTCATTAACCGAATTCTCATGCTAATTTTTAATTTTGTGTGCAGGGGATTACTCATTTTTTTGCTGACTCGAATTTTGTATGTGCATGGGATCTAAGTTCAGAAAGGTATGATTGTTTTATTTTTGGGTTTAAAATATTTTAATTTGGTAGTTTATTTGTTGAGTTTTGGTTTTGATTTAAGGTGTACGCAAGTGAGAGATGGATTATTTGGTGACCTCAATTTGGCTTCCAAACCATAGCAGGACAAGTAAGCTGACCAGCAATCTAAAATAACTTGGCAAATATGCAACATTAATTTCTTTACTACAAAAGAAAATACTATCGTGAATTGTTCCCTTCATTGATTATTAGAAACCATGGATAACATAACATATAAGAACTTTTAGTGTATGTTTGGATATATAGGATTGGGATGAGTGGAGTTTACCGGTGAAGGGTGCAAACTCTCCACTCAAGAAAGACAACTAAAGTAAATTTGTTATTTATCCATTTTGATTTTTTTTATAAAGGTGCAATGGGGAGACAACGTGGAGATAAAAGAAATGATTAGCTTGGATTAGAGTTTTGAGAAATTCATGTATTTTATTTTGGTTGAAATAATAATAAGAGGTATTTCAATTGCAAACTAAGTCTCAGACAAATAAATATTTAGATTATTGGTATTGTAGATACCTTCACACATGCACTTGCGTTATCATTGTATTTAGACGTGCTCATAGTGGTTATGGGATTAGAATAAGCTCTATAAAACCTATATGATAATGTCCTTGCATAACAATTAAAAGTATCTAAAAGTGATGTTGAAGTTTAAAAAAACTCTATGCAGTGTTTCTAACAAACTATATGCATTCCAGGTAAGTTCAAGCTAATGATCAAGAGGGCGATGGTTGAGCTTAAATATAGATATACTACTTTCTCATATAATATGTTTGCTACTTCAATTAATTTGGTGGACCTCCAAAACTATTTTATATAATCAAACCAGGTGCACCGTTCCGAAGACATGCCGTAGACACGTGTCAACGGGGAAACCGAGTTTTACTATAATTTTGGTTTTAATATGTGATGCGATCGTATGACTCCGGTTTATTTTTTTTTCATGTGTAAGATGTAATTATCTTTGTACTGACCGTGTTTAGTGTTTACCTCACAGTGCGATATGATGACTCTCCGCTCTGAAGCACATTGAATTTCTTGCCTAATTGCTTTCTTCTTGTCCAAATATATTTTCAATTGTGAATTTTTTTTGAAATTCTGAGATGTAAAAAACTTATCTTCATTTTCAATTTTTACGGCCTAGTATATTAACAACAAATGAAAAAATATTTAAAATGAAATAAATATTTTTTATTCTCTCTCTCTTTATCACACACACTCTCTCTCTTGGCCTCTAACCCTAATACATGATTAGTCAAGTCACATTGCCACGTTTGAACCTTAATTCAGTACTTCTCAATTTCCAAAAATTAATGAAGACAAAAATTTGTTCTCCATTAAATCTCCATGAATGAGCAAAAATTTTTAAAATGACCTAGGTTATAGATTGTTAGGGGTACGGGTAGAGTTAGGGTTGGAGGGTAGGGGTAGAGTTAGATGTAGGGTTAGGCTTAGCATTGGAGGGTAGGGATAGGTGTAGGGGTAAGGTCAAATCTTCGTTTCAACCGAAAGACTCAGATTTATTAGAGACAACGGGTTAAGTAACATCAGCACCCGTTATTACTGCAATAAGCGAAGATAAGTACAGTGAAAAAATAGTTAACTGAAAATTGATAAAATAAGATGTCATCACATTTTGAAAATATTAAAAAAACGAAAAAAAAATATTTCTTCACTCTCTTTATAAACACCCCTCCCTCCTAACAAAAAGGATAATTTTACAAAGGGCAAATTTAAGTCAGAGAGCCCAAATTTTGGTTAAAGTGAAGTAGTCGTTTCAAATTACATCCTAGGTTGGAAGAAGTCGTTGTTTGAAACAACGCATCAGTTAGTTGAAAAATAGAAATTCAAGTCAGAGAGCACGAGTTTTTGCTCAAATTTCAACTAACCTTCAGCCGTTGTTTCAAACAATGACCTGGGTCATAAGTTGTTGTTTGAAACAACTTCAGTTGGTTCAAAAAGGCAAATTTAAGTTAGAGAACAAGAATTTTTGCAAAAATTTTGATTAACCTTAAGTTGTCGTTTCAAACTATGACCTAAGTTATAAGTCGTTGTTTGAAACAATGGCTTCAGTTGGTTCAAAAAGAGAAATTTAAGTCAGAGGGCAAGAATTTTTGCTCAAATTTTGGTTAAGCTTAATCCATTTAAGTTAATTTTTTTAAAAAAATTACAACTTCATCAACAGCAGCATCGGCTGCTACAACCATTATAAAAGCAACAATTTCAACAACTTCATATACGATCTCATTCAAATCATCACATTTTCATCTCATTCAAGGACTTTCCATAATCAACAATCATCACATTCTCAATTATAAATCCATAATCAACTCAACTCCACATAAAACTAATAATAAGATCAATATCAATATGAGGTGGCTGGGAGAGGAGCTTGAGAAGGAGAAGGCGGTCGAGCAACGGAGGAGACACGGGCGGTTGGAAAACGGCATCAGAGTTGGGGCTTTGGGGTCGAGGGCTGGGGTTTGTTTTGTGTTTCATTTAGGTACAACAGAAATGAGCGAGAAAGATGGAGTGACAGAGAGGGTGTGAATGGGTATATTGGGGTGAAATCCCCAAATACCCCTCACAACTTAAGTTGATTGGGTGGGGTTTGAGCGGGGCAGATCATAGCCATTGGATCATAATCAACTTGATCCAACGGCTATGATCGCTATTTGCAAACAGACCCATTTGCAATGGAAGGGGCTTCGTATATATATATATATATATATATATATATATATAGAGAGAGAGAGAGAGAGAGAGAGAGAGAGAGAGAGAGAGAGTAATATTCCGTTGTGCACTAGGCCTCCGTGTGCACTCGGCCTTCCCGTCTTCGTATCGACAATCTGAACCGTTCACATTGATCTACACATATAAATTAGTCTAAATATGTAAAATCAAATTATTTGAAATTTATTTGCCCATCCATTAAAGTGTCACAAAAATGTATGACTAAAAATCGTTTTTATATTCACATGATGGATGGGCAAATAAATTTTAAATAATTTGATTTTACATATTTAGACTAATTTAGACGTGTAGATCAATGTGAACAGTTTGGATCGTCGATACAAAAACGGAAAGGCCGAATGCACACGGAGGCCTAGTGCACAACGGAACATTTCTCTCTATATATACACAATTTTTTCGATTTAATCCCGGATTATTTTCTGATTAACTGATTAATCATATTTATATGCAGAGTGGAGATGGGAAGTGGAGGTTTCGAAGGTGGAGCTTTGGGGTATGCAGGGGAGGACGGGGGTTTGGAGGTGGAGTCGATTGGTGGAGGCAGCGGAGGATGGAGCTGACGAGGGGCTAGGGTTTCGAGATGGAGAGGGGGCAGCGCTGGCACGGCAGTAAGAAGATGGCAGAGCTAGGTTTGGAGGAAGGAGAAAGAAGTGAGAGAGGGACATCAGGGGATGTGGTCTATCAGATTTGGGGGGGGGGGTCGTTGGATTTGGGATTGGAGCTAGGGTTTGATTGATATGAGGATTTGAGAATTAAGGATCAGGTGAAATGAGAGAGATAGAAAGAGAAAGTGAGGAATGAGTGAAACAACCAGAGTACCCCCTCCATCATAAGTGAGAAAGCGGAAAAAATGTCAGTCGTCCGATCAAGATCAAGATAGGGATCGGGCCACTGTGCTCAAGTGTGCGCACGGGAGTGCGTAAATGAGGAGTGCACAACTGAAGAGTCCTATATATAAGGAGTCCTAAATATATATATATATATATATATATATATATATATATATATATATATATATATATATGGCAAATGCTCCATTGAAAACGGGTCTAGTTTTCACGGATTGGAAAACAGCAATCTGACCCGTTGGATCGCTCATGATCGTGATCAGCGGCTCAGATCGAGCCCCCCATCGCCCGTTTCAATTGATCAACGGAGGGTTATTTTCGAAATTTCATCCCAAATAACTCTTCGCCTCACGGATTCTTAAAAAATGATATAACCTAGGCAGTCGTTCCCAACAACGGCTTAGGTTATATCATTTTTCAAAGCAAATCAGGAGGAGTTATTTGGAACGAAATTCCCAAAATAACCCTCCGCCACTTAAGTCATATTGGATGATGGGCAGAGGCGATCTGAGCCGCTGATCACGATCAAGAGTGATCCAGTGGCTCAGATCGCTGTTTTCCAACCCGTGAAAACAAACCCGTTTTCAATGGAGCATTTCAATGGAGCATTTGCCTGTATATATATATATATATATATATATATATATATATATATATATATATATATGAGGAATGCTCCATTGCAAACCACTGAAGCCGTTGTTAGGAACAACGACTTCAGTTATGTTAACACTGAAGCCATTATTTCCAACAACGGCTTCAGTCACTGAAGCCGTTTTCCCCAACAACGGCTTCAGTGGTTTTCATACCCGTTTTCACAGGACCCGTTTGCAATGGACCATTGCCCTATATATATATACACACACACACACACACACGACTTTTTAGATTTAATCATCGATTATTTTCCGATTAACTAATTAATCATTAATCGCTCCTAAACCGATTAGTTCCAAAAACCGATTTTAACTGCCTGGAGCTCAACCTATCCAAGTTGGTTTTCCATAAATTTGACCCAATTTAGACTACCTATGGTTTTTACAATCTCTCACATTTCTATCTTTAGTGTTCGACACTCTTCCACCTCAAACATACTCATTTAAACTAACCACATTTTTCTCCACAAAATTCAAATTTGTTTAACATCTTGTCTTGTGAAGCAAAACATGTGATACAATACCAACAAGCTATTATCAAAAAAAGACTAATCACAGTTGTCTTAAAAGGATTACTCTTAACAATGTGAGCACAAAATACGCAAATAGAAGATCACCATTTTAACCATTTAATATTAATTGTATAGACCAAGGTTTTAAAACTCGGGATCAGATTGCTAAAAAATTTGGATCGGGATTGGAACTGGGGGTATCGGATCGGTGTATCAGGATCGGTGTATCAGATTTTTGTAGGAAATTTTCTAAATAATTAATCGAAAATTTCTTAAACCATTTAAAATCATATGTAATATTTTGATGAATTTTTAAAAAATATTTTGATGTTTTTAAAATAATTTAGCTAGTTTTATTTAGAAAATATCATTTTCAAAGTAAATTTTAATGAATATCTAATGCTGGATATTTAATTAATGATACAAGATCCTATTTGGCTATATATTATCAGTCTTTATTGTTGATAAAATGAAGTGCAAGAATTAGACTGATACGTAATACTGTTTGTGTAAGAAGTATATAGATAGTCATTGCTATATTGTTTAATCAGCTTATCAGATTTTTTAAGTTAATGGCTTTGGGTAAAGTCAGAGTTACACATAAGTACAAGATCTAATATGGCAAAAGACACTACGTATTGGTCATTCTAGATTAATATGAATTGGGTTACATTAAGAAACTGGTTACGAGGTTTAAAATGAAAAAATTGACGGATTTAGATTTCTTTAAAAAATTGAATGAATTTTGGGTCTGATTTAGATCAATCCAGAGCTGACCTGAACTCTGTAGTTCAATATAGGCTTCTTATGGAAAGATTAGTTGGGTTAGGTTTGATTTTTGTAAAATATAACTGAAGCGTTTTATTAGTCATCTCCCCTCATCAACCCAAGCCGCCACTTTCTTTCTCCTATATCCTCCCCAAAAAAACAAAACCATTTCATACGAAGGGGAGGAAGAAGATGATTGAGTAAGTACTTAATAGAGGTAATTCATTTCTAATTTTTCCAATTATGGTCAGGCTTTAAAGAACTTTATTTGGTCTCTTTGCCACTTTATGCTAGTTTTCCTCTTTCTTTTTCTCACATATTGCTAGGGTAGCTTAGGATCGGCCAAGTTTGGCCGAAACATTACCAAACTTGGCCGATCCACCAAATAAATCGCTGATCCCGGTTTTCCAAGGTCATCTCGGATCACCATGCTCAATTCAGATCCGCTCCGGCCGATCCGGATCGGTATCGGCCAAGTTTTAAAACTATGGTAAAGACTACATCCTAAGCAATCTTACTATCGTAATAATTGATTTTAGATAGTAAAGATCATCATTCCTAGGATTTCTTACTTATACTAATAGGAATAAACCCATAAAACAATATACAAACTCGTGATAAGATCAGCCTAATTGCATTAAAGAAGACCACTAAAATCATGCATCCATATTCATTCTTCTATGATCATGATAACGCAAGAAATGCACATACCATGATAGCCTCGATCTCCTCTGCAGATAGCGGTTTCCTCTTTGGCAAATCCGAAGCCTTACCAGCTACAGTACTATTGGTAGGTGCTGCAGGAACTTCGGAGCTGAACCTTTTACTCCGAGGACTCGCAGAAGACTGAGGTGTCTTTTGTTGCGTTGCTGAACCTACAAAACAAATACAACTATCAGAGTAAACTACAAGATTGAGTTTCATTCACATGCAAATTTCCGAAAACAATAAAAAAACACATTCGAAACACTGCTCTATACCGTACATAATAAGAGAACTTGACTTCATGTATCAATGAACTGTATTTCCCTAATTACAAATGTTAATGAAATCAAGAATTACAAAGATAACAAATGCAGTAAAGTCTTGTTTTCAGTAATAACAATAATACAACAGATCGAACTAATGCAATAACATTGTTGCCCAACTCTCCCACCCCCCTCCGAACCATGATTTTGATCTCGCAATCAGATTCATAATGGGTTCAAGATCCTTAAACTAGCAACAGACATACGGGTTCATTGCACTTGTTTCAAACACCATTATTCATATGTGTAGAATTGCAGCAGAACCTTCTGAAGATAAGTTGTAGGTACCTTTATTAAACTATACATATCTTCAAAATAAACACCTTTATACATTAACCAATCAACTTCATTTCCAACTCTTCTCAGTTCATCATTTAGTTCAATATAATTATTAATCCTGTATCTAGAAACTGAGGTAACACAATGAGTCACCTAACTAAGCCTACCGTGCTCAAGGTATCGCACTACACTCCCGTACCAGTAACACGAACCAAAGCGTACTGCAAACTTGCTAACACAGTGCAGTATTATAGTAATACAAAAACTACGAAAGTAATTATACTCGAATAAAAAATAAGCAACAACTAATGATAAGGAGGGGGTCAAAATGATGCATTTTAAACGTGCCCTAAATCAAATCACAATTCAATTTACAATCTTCCCTCTTTTCCCCCAAAAAATATGTAAAACTATCAACAAAAACATCAAATTAATTGGTTTTCGAATCATACCGAATTGAAAGAAGTCAACTTTCTGATCGGCCACAGCATTTGACCCTAATTAAAGTACCAAAAAAAACTTGTTAGAAATTCACGAAACCCTAGATGATGACGACGATGCTTGAAAATGAAACCCTAATCGGATGAAATTGGGGAAGAAGAAGAAGAAGACCTTGGGGTTTAGGGTGGCGTTGCGGGAATTTGATTCGGGGGATCCGCTTCATTGCTTGAGTCGCCGACATGGCTGACTTTCTCTCTCCTCCTCTTCTTCTTCCTTTTGTTTCTCGCTCCTTGTTCTTCGTCTTCTTCTCGCTTTCGATTTGTCTGAATTATTACGTGCAAAGGCTACGAGTTGAATTCGGCACGTGTTTTTTTGATCGGGTGAGAAGGGGAAAGTAGGGTGCGACCCCAACCCGTTGATCTAAATGGGCTGGACCCAACTGGAATTTGGATTACCAACAAAATTTAGATGGGTATTTAGGTACAGCTAACACAATACAATATGTGTATGTAGAGAAATACTGTAGTATTTGTTGATATATGGTTTACAATATAAGACTCTTCTCTTCGCCAGATCCAAGAGAGGTCTCCGACAAGGAGATCTATTATCATCCCTTCTCTTCGCCATAGTAGCTGACGGGCTAGCGGAAATGATTAGAAGAGCCATGGAAAACAACACGATCAAAGGGATTAGGATTAAAGGTATCGCTAAGCCAATGACGATTCTCCAATATGCAGACGATACTATCCTATTTGGTAAAGGAACGGTGGAAGAAGCGACGGCCATTAAGACTATATTGGCATGTTTCCAGAGTTGGTCAGGTTTGCAAGTGAACCTAAAGAAGACAAGTATCATTCCGATATGCGATCAGATGTCCACGTCGTGTACGGAGATCATGGATATCTTAGGGTGCAAGCCTGGAGATTTTCCTTTTAAATACCTAGGAGTGCCAATTAAGCCGGGATCTCTTCTGAAGGAGGATTGGAACTTCATTATCGCCAAGGTTGAAAAGAAGTTGGCAGGATGGCAGAGTAGATTCCTATCCCTGGGTGGAAGGATTATCTTGCTAAACTCTGTCCTTAGTGTAATCCCGTTGTATCTGATGTCCATCTACAAACTGCCTAAGTGGGTCATCAACAGGATAGATAAGCTGCGAAGAAGGTTTCTTTGGAAAGGCACGGATGAGGGAAACAAAGGGTTCCACTTGGTAAATTGGAGAAGAGTCTACAAGAAAAGAGAATTCGGAGGATTGGGAATTGTCCGCCTGCACGACATGAACAAAGCCCTGCTCTGCAAGTGGTGGTGGAAGATTAATAACAAGCATAAAGGATGGTAGAACTACTCTTACAACCTTTACCGAAAGAGACGAAAATTCCGATTTGGAGGTAGAAGCCCCTCGGCAAAAGTCTCCCAAATTTGGAAGGGGATAGCTAAACAAGGAGACATTTTCCATACCAACACCACTTGCAAAGTTGGTAATGGAAAAAATACTAGATTCTGGAAGGACAAATGGTGTGGTAACACGTCGCTGCAAAACCAATTCCCATTAGCGGCAAAAGCTACGCAAAACTTAGACCTATCAGTGGCAGATGTTCGAAAGAACGGCAAGCTAAATTTTATAGTTTCCAACCACATTACACCGAAGAGCAGAGGCCAGTTTGAAGAGCTGAATAAGTTTATTCTTCAAGAAGGGGGGCGGGCTAATAGCATGGATGATGAAAGATGGTGGAATAGGGACAGCTCCAAGGTGTTCTCCGTATCATCCATGTATAAATGGATCAACGACGGGGGAACGAGATGTCAAGCGCAAGCTGTTATATGGAAGGCAAAAGTTCCTTACAGAGTCAAAGTTTTCTGTTGGTTAGCACACATTAACGCGATTCTATCCAAAGTTAACCTGAAGAAGAGGAATATGCAGATCGATGGCACCTGTGAGACATGCCTTGCGGCTGAAGAAGACGTCAACCACATCCTCTTTCGATGTCCAAAAGCTCGGGTTATTTGGGAAATAGTTTGTAGGGGGTTTGGGTGTAATCAGTTTCCTAACTCTACCATTGATATTTGGGCGCACCTTAGAGACTCGTACATCAAATTAGAAGAAAGAAGGGCTTGAGATATAGCAATAGTAGCCACAATCTGGAACCTATGGCTCGAAAGAAATGATTTAATCTTTCGCAATAAAGTTTACAGAATTCCTTGCTCCGTGAATAAAATTTTCCTTCTCATTCATGATTGGGCAGGTGCTCAGGAAACAGCCAAGAGGACCAGGAACAACGAAGAAGAATAGCGAAGATGGTGTATAGTGGGAACAGCCATGCTTGGAGCTGTGTTCGGTGCTATGGAGGTGATCTACAGTTTCAGGAACAACGACGGAGCTTAGCCAGAGTGGCAGTCTCGGGTGGGGGTACTGGCTTGGTGATCAGGGGCGGTTTGTTCTACTTGTTGTTTTCTTTTGCGTTCTCGGATACGTCCGAGTACTTTTGTGGCTTCGAGTAGCCGGTTGCTCACGAGAGGTCTTTTCTGTTGTTGTTGTTGTTTACTTTTGATCTCGGGTAGGTCCGAGTACTTTTGATGTATCGTGTTGCGTGTTGCACACGAGTTTTATCTATACTGTACTACTTTGTTTCGTTATTTCTTATTAATGAAATGATGACTGGTGTCATCTTTTATCAAAATAAAATAAAATAAAATAAAATAAAATAAAATATAAGACTCTTATGTTAGTTGTATCTAGTATAACAGAAAAAAGTCAACGAATATCATAGTATTTCTCTGTATACACATGTTGTATAGGAGAATACGGGATGTCATGTGGCATATGAGAAAATTTCCTCCTATGTCGTGTTAAAAATTCAATCCACAAAACAAAAATTCAGGATTCACACTGTTCAAGTTAATTTTTATACAAATATATAATATAATACCCAGCAATGTAAAATTACTAAATTTGAACTTGTTTTTCACATTCATCACGAGGTCGCAATTGTTTTTCACATTCATCACGAGGTCACAAGATAAATGGATTTTCCGCAATAGTACAATTGCGGTCACTTAATGCATATACAAATTATATTCAACTATAATAATATTTCATTCTTTTATATTTTCTAGCAAGTTGAACACTTCTAAAATGTGTAGATCATACATTTTGGTGAAGGGGACATAATTCTTTAGAATGGTACAAGTAAGGGGTGTAAAATGAACAGGACGGTCCGTTGTCCGTTCGAGTCCAGATCGAGAAATAGCCCGATCGTGGACCGTCCGAACTGTTATACGAACCGAGTTTGAACAAATTATTTTTTTTTGATGAAAGTTTGAACAAATTATTAGGTCCAATGTTTTACCAAGCTCGAGCCGGACATAAGTCCGTCCGAGTATTATTGCGGTCTGATGTCTTATCGAACCGAGTCCGGACTATAAAATTTTTGTCAGATTTGGACCGAGCCGAACATAAGTCCGTCCGAGTAGAATTTCGGTCCGAGCTTGAACATATAGTTGTCCGATTCCGTTTGGTCCGATTTACAGTCCTAGGTACAAGAGAAAATTTATGTGTACGCCACATTTCGTCCGTTTTCTTTTTTACAATCAATTAACATAAACTACAAAAGGTATCATTCTTGGCATCTCCAAATGGATCTTACGGAAACCCATCCATTGCCACCAAATAACAGACTATCATGAACATGCAAAAATAAACCCTAACTAATTAATCCCTTCTTACTCCATAAAATAGCCAGTAAATCCGGTAATAAAACGGCTACCAGCTACTTCTTCCCAGATTCCACTTCTACCCCTCATTTTAGCAGCTTTTCACGCTAAATACCCCAAACAACCTGAGGGCATTCTCGTCATTCCATAGCAGTTCCGTTGTCGTTCACAACCGTACCACCCTCTTTATTACTCCCGTCCGTCCCCTCCCATTCTAGAATCCATTCTCACTCCAAAAAATGTTCAAATTAAATTGCGATTAAAATCGGATTTTTTTTCTTCGTGGAATTAAACGTTAATTTGCTTCAGAAACGGATAAAATTTTCAGGTAATTTAAGCTTTTTTATATGAAGGGTTTCTATTAGGGTTTATGATTTCATGTATTTTTCTCATTTCCTCTGTTTTTATTTATCTTGTATTAGGGTTGAAATGTAGTTTATGTTTATCATTTAATTATCTTTTTTTTAATAGATAATGTATTATCAATCATATTCGACATCGAAAACTTTGTGCATGTGCACATTTCAGTTATTCCAGGGCATAGTAAAATAAGGAACTTTGCATTTGCCGTAGGGAGGAAAACCGATATAAGCAAATGTGTTCATTCTCGCAAATGTAGCATTTTTTTTTTTTTGGGTAAAAAGATGACCGTAGCCATCGTTTCATTAATGAGAATTAAGGAAACAAAGTATTACACAGGTCCAATATTACAGATAAGCTGACATATCAGCGGAACAACAAAACAACGAAATCAAAACGCCAAAATAAACCTACTACAGAAGTAAATATGCCATACAACCTCTCAGTCTGCTCTAGAGGGGACATCTCTAACTGGGCTCCAGAATGTAGCATCTTTAATAATCTGAGAATTGTAGTTGATGTTAGTGTCCTTGCTTGGAAAATGAATGAAATTACGGAGAATTGAACTTAAGCTGACAATCATGTGTGTTTGATTAGCCTCTGTTTTGAGACTTCTGTTGTTTGATTAGCCTTACGGCTTTATTTGTATCGTTTTTTACCTGTTTCGTTAATTATCATTAATGAAGCGATAACAGCGTCATCTTTTTATTAAAAAAAAAAAAAAAAAAAAATCATGTGTTTGATCAATTCTGATAACGGTGTCTATTTGGTTTTACATTCCGAGCTTTACTCAATTTGAAGGCTTTGGTGATGATGACGCTTAACTCATCGTCAGGTATAATTCACTTATCTTGGGAAATAAATGAAACAACTCGATCGGAGTCATGTTTGGCATTCTTTTATGAATAGAAGGGCTTAAACACCGAGATTGAAGTTTCTATTATCTTATAAGAAATTGTCTTGTGCTTCCAAGGTGTTTAACTCTATTGTGTGCATGTATGTTTGGGGTTATAGACAACTGATGATTACAGAAAAAAATTATGTTGAATTGCATGTGGCAACGTACAGTTCATTGAGTTGAACTGGATAGCTTTTGTTGTTTCCGGCCTAACTGATAAATGTAAGTGATATTTTTTCCTTATATACAGCATGAGAAATATTAAGCTACGAAAAAAACACAACTCCACTTCACCGTCTTCTACTAATGAAATCGATGATGTTCCCTCCATTTCGGAGAACTCCATTGACACATCTGTTTCTACAAGTGAGACGACTCACCAGTGTATAGAATTGCAACCAAAAAGTCCTGTTATTCTTCCAAACAGTGATATAGAAGGGCTTTTGGAATGTCCTGTGTGCAGCAGTTCAATGTATCCACCTATACAACAGGTTTGCATACATTTCATATTCTATATGGAATTTCATGTTATACTTCAAAATAAAAAGTTAGTTTGATTCATATCTCAATTATAACTTAAATCTAACCGACCTGTTTTTGCTCTCATGTTTGCAGTGTCCTAGCGGTCATACCCTATGTTCTGCCTGTAAAAACCGAGTCAACAACAAGTGCCCAATTTGCCGTAAGGAAATTGGCAGTATAAGATGCCTAGCTCTTGAGAAGCTGGCAGTCTCGCTCCGTTTGCCTTGTTCATACAATGATTTCGGTTGTGAGGGGAGGTTCCCTTATTACAGCAAGCTTCAACATGAAGAGAAATGCATTTATAGGCCACATGAGTGCCCTCATCCAGGTACAGGTTGCCCCTTCACTGGAGACTTGCACACTCTTTTGTCGCATTTGAGGGAGAATCATAAGGTCGACCTTCAATCTGGTTGTACCTTTAACCACAAATATGTGAAGAAAGACCCGTGTACCATTGATAACGTTTCATGGACACTTACGGTAAGCTTATTAGTTTCTTGCCCAGATGATTTATTCTTTTGAAATGCTTTCATGGAGTGCTCCTACATGTGACCAACGATGTTATGTTAGGGACTGGTTTAGAAATAACGATTTATGATGGATAACACAAACAACTCATTTGGTATCACCTTTCAGTCTCAAAATACTGATCAGTATCTCCCTTTCTTTCTAAATTGTTGTGTCTTGCCAGCTATTCAATTGCTTCGATCAGTATTTCTGTCTGCATTTCCAATCATTCCTGCTCGGATCCCAACCTGTTTACATGGCTTTCCTCAGATTCATGGGCGAGGAATCTGAAGCCCGGAAATTTAGTTACCGTCTGGAGGTCGGTGGCAATGGGCGAAAACTTATCTGGCAGGGGGTCCCACGAAGCATCCGGACCCCTCACAACAATATCAGAGACAGCCACGATGGTCTTATCGTACACAGGAGCATGGCCCTCTACTTCTCCGGTGGGGATGCGAACGAATTGAAACTGAGAGTTACTGGCTGAATCTGGAAAGAGGTCTGAAGAAAGGAGATAAGAGAGATGAAGACCGAAGGGAAGCCCTCCTATTGCTATGTACTTCCGGTGGGCTTGGATTTTTGATCCAACGGGTCAGCTGAAACGGTTCGTCGCTGCACAAAATTATACACTGAAAGAATGCAATTTTTAGCTACGAATGCAATCCTGTAAAGTTTACTGAAATCTCAAACTCAAATTCATTGTGTTGAACATCAAAGCAGCTCAGAATGTCGATTCATGGAAGAATATGTACTTGTACTTATCTCGAGTTAATGCTACTGATTCTTTTACGGAAAACATGATGTCTCTATGTGAGCTCAAAATAAGGGATCTGATTTTCCCTGCATGCAATATATTTGTGTAATAACGATGTTCCAAATTCAAATCCTGTTGGTTTTAAGTTGTTGTCTGATGTTAGTATGAAATCCTCTATAAACACTGCTCTGTAGGAATCGAAAGCCCTGCAAGCAATTTCAGGTCGCTGTGCTTGACTTGAAGCGCTGTTAATGGTCTGGATTTGGTAACGATGACAGGCTTCAACAACACTGAGAAAAAAGCTTACAGTAACAGCATTGCTTCAGAAAACACAAATTTAGATCAGTTTATTTACACAAAATTCTGCTTGATAGAAGAGCTGATTTTGGCAGAAAAGAAACTGTTCTACCTTTGTAATTTTAAAGGATGCTAATTCTCTTTTCTTCTTACATTTTTTTGTCATTTCAGTTATCTTACTTGGAAGTTTAGCTTATATGGGCTATATGGAAAATGGTACCGAAAATTTAGTTACTGCTTTACATATCTATTAAAAGTGTGCATGCCTGAATGATACTAAAAGTGTCTGCATGCCTGGTATCCCTACTTCAAGATTAATAGGAATCAGCTGATTTCCAAATCTTCATTACATTTTTATAAATTTTCAATACCCTTTTGTGCGCACATTATGCATGCCGCAAAGAAGTTATTTAGTGAGCGCCATCAGCCTCTTGGTTAGTGACCAAGTGGTTGGGGATCTAGCCTGATTGCACCGTTAATCCCAATTAATGTAACATGTATATGTTTCTATGCCTTGTGCAATTTTGTTCCAACCATGAACCTGTACATAAAACAATATAGTTCTGATTTCTTAGAAGATACACTAGTCGATACAAGATCATACAATTGATCTTCAGTAACGATAAATTGTTGTTTGTTTGCTATGAGTGAGAGAGGCTGACATGCTCGAAAATTTTGCCGTACTGACCCACTTTTTGAAAATATTTGTCACTCCGACCCACTTCCGAAAACAATTAGCGATTTTTGCCCCTGTTTAGGACATGTCAGCATAAACCGTTATTGAAAATAACGGCATAGGTTATTTACGTGTCGTTATTGGAAATAATGGCATCTATATTTAAAAAAAGTGTCATGCCGTTATTTGGAGTAACGGCATAGGTTATTTTGTTTTTCGACAACTTGTAGTCTCCATTTAGAGAAAAAATTGCAAGTGTTAAAACCTTATAACAGATGCCGTTATTTCAAATAACGGCATTCTCAATACTGATGCCGTTATTTGGAATAACGACATCAGTTATTTTTTTAAATAAAAAAGTAACTTATTATTCATCCTCTTTGACGAATAAGTTAATTTTTTTTAAAAAAAATTTATAACTGATGCCGTTATTCCAAATAACGGCATCAGTTATAATTTTTTTTAAAAAAATTAACTTATTATTCATTCTCTCTGTTTCCAAACAACGACAAGAGTTCATTTATATATAACTGATGCCGTTATCTCCAATAACGGCATCAGTCATTCGAATATTGTTATTGGGAATAACGGCATTATTTATAAGTTTTTTTCACACATAGGATTTTTTAAAGTTAGAAGATTCACACTTGTAAGAGAAATATACTGATGCCGTTATTCCAAATAACGGCATGGAAAAAAAATATAAAACAGATGCCGTTATTGGAAATAACGGCATGTAAATAATCTATGCCGTTATTTCCAATAACGGTTTATGCTGACGTGTCCTAAACAGGGGTAGATCGCTTATTGTTTTCAAAAGTGGGGCAGGGCGCCAAATATTTCCAAAAAGTGGGTCAGTACGGCAAAATTTTCGACATGCTCCCACATGATCTCTTTCTAACCTACAAATTGTTGGATATATAGGTATATTCTCAATATAATAGAATATTATTGTGTATAATGTTCTATGGGGCAACACGTGCTTTGCACGTGTTATCTGTTTAATTGTTGGACAGGATTGAGTGGGCATAAAGCCCAGTACCCTAAACCCAGTTCATCTCATATAAAAGCTGGTCTAGAGGTAGTGCTCTGTGATATTCCAATACTGATAAGCAGGGTATAATATCTTAAGCGACTATGAGATATACCCTAACCCTAATTACTTATCTTGATCTCTAACAATCTTAAGATATTATAATTTTAATTTTGAGATTAAGAGAGATCGTTGTTGTCGTCGAAATCTCCGTTCGTCGGGATTTTGTCGTCATCACTGCTAGTCGCTGGTACCGCCGCGCCCATCGCCGGCGCCACCGCAAGCCGCCATCGCGGCCACCACCATCGACCATATCTTCCACCGCACCGCGTTGCGCCATACACCACCACCACCACCAACGACGCGTCTACTTCGCGCCTCAAATGGCTGTCGTCTCCGTCAATCTCGCCATGGCCGTCGCCGTCACCGCCACTGGCCGTCGTTGGCACCGCACTGCCTCAGCTGCCATTAGCAGCCGTCGCAGCACGTGGCCACGAATGCCGCAATCGTCGTCCACGAATGCCGCAATCGTCGTCGGTGCCTCCAAACTGGAGGAGAAGATCCAGATCCAAGTCCAATTTTTCTATTGGATGAGATTTGGTGTTTGGTGTTTGGGGCCAGGACAAGATCTGTTTGGTTGTGGGTTGTTTGTTCAAATCTCAGCATCTTATTGGCCGATGTTTGGTGATTTGCTATGATTGGGTGATTTGCGTGTTTGGTGTTCGGCCATAGCTTCTGATCCTTTTAATGGTGTTGCTGTTGACTCATCCCCTTCTCTCATGTGCACGTGGGATGGTTGGTTGTTTGGATTGGTTCCCAAACCGACCCGAGTCCACTCGATTGAAGCGAAAGATAAGTTCTTGTACTTTTTCATATTTGAATTAAAGTTAATTGTTAAATATTTTGCTACGTGCTAAAAGTTCAAAACATTTGTTCCAAGTCTATGTTTTGAATTATACTATTGATATGTTGGTAAGTGCTGAAGTTTAAAACCGTATTGATCATTGGTTAATTAAATACAAGTTTGAATAACTATTTTGGCTATGTGCTAAGGATCAAATATCCATTTTGATAAGTTAAATTATAGATTTTGACTGTAAATTTGTATCTCCAATTAAATTATTGTTAGAATAAAAGTGTTAATAATTTGTTTAATTCGCTAATTTTAACAATTTGATGATGTAGGAACTTCAAAGTTACTTACAAATTGGGTGTGTTGGAGATGATGGATATGCATCACGGTTGAATAAGTCTGCACTACGCAGGTTTCTCCATTGAATTTGGAAAACACTTCTAACTTGAAGTGTCGGTATGATCTACTCTAATCTTTCTTAGTATTTTCATGTGATGAATGTGTTAACGTTTTGTGCATTTGATCATATGATTGAGAGTTTTAGATCATAGTTATTCTCGCTTTGGAAAACTAGCATGTTTAGGGTTGTTAAGTGTTTTATCATACTATGTGTATAGATATTTTGATAAATCCATTGTCTGCAGTTTGTGTGAGATTATATATTTGCTTCTCTCATTAAAATAAATAAATGATGCATAAGATCTGTAACAAATGTCCGTAACTTAGATAAGAGCATTTTGTAATGCAGTATATGACTTCATTAGTTACGTTTTGTTCTTTCTCGTTCATTGTACTGTGTGTGCAAAATTGAATTATAAAATATTGGTTATTATCTCGTTTAGCGTTTCGAAGATGATGAAGAACGAATAAAGGAAAATATAGCTCAATTTGTTTGAACAAGTGGACATTGTTAGAATCACTAGAGAAAGCAAACAATTTTGTAAAATACGATAAAGTAATTTTGTTTTAACTCTTATAATGTGCATATATTGTCAACCGCATGTATAAGTGGAGTTTAACAAATGAGACAATTAATAATAATAGTTCTAATTGTGTATTGTTTCTGAACATAGCAAATTGGCTAGTATTTGAGAACTATATATTAAATTGTTTGTTCTTGTTAAAACTCATAACTCTGCTAATTGACACTCCATTAAATATGACAAATATGAAAATTGTGCTCATATTATGATCACTAGAAAATCATTTAGTATGGTATCTAGGAGCACACAACTTCTTGAGTCAATACATTCTGATATTTGTGATTTCAGTAGCTTTGTGACTATATGAGACGATAATTGGTCAGAAGTATTTAATCACCTATATAGATGATTATTGAATGTTTCTCATACATATATGGAGGATGTAGCACTCACTATTTTGATGAATTAAAATCTAGTTAAATGCTAAAAGTCAAGGGTTCAGAGTTGATGGAGGTGGTGAATATGTTTAATAATTTTAGAGTAATTTGCATTTGGCATAATCTCTAGTGCACCATATCTACCATTGTCAAACAGTATTAATAAAGTTAGAATCAAACACTCAGTGAGATGTTGAATTCTATATTATTGACTGTTAGTTTGACTTTGAGTAATTATGAGTGATGTTACATTATCAATCATATTTCTAATTTGTTACCACACTCTAAGTTACTTACACCTTGTAGATTAACAGTATAAAAACACAAATAATTTTGTTAAACTGAAAATTTTGTGTTGTGATACATCTGTTAGAGTACATGACTCTAAAAGGCCTAAAGTAGGACCTACAACAAATATGTGTTTAGAAAGTGCAGAATGTAGTTCGGTGGACAGATGTTGGATCTATCTAATTTGTGTTAGAAGAATCTAGACTTGCAGAGTTCTTTGAGGATGTGTTCATCAAAATATGAAATAATCTAGTGCTACAAACATGCTCAATGATTCACAGTTGGAATCAAGAACTAGTCTTACTGACACTTAAAACCTGAATGACAAATGAGCTAAGAAGAGACTTTAGTAAACAATGAGATGATTTTGTGTCATACAATAATACTTTAACTTAGTTGATCTGCCGAAAGGGACTAAAACTATAGTAAGTAAGTGGAGTTTTATAGAAGAAACTTAATTTTGATTGATCAGTAGCAATTTTAATGCTTTTTAGTAGCAAACAGATTAACTGAGAAAAAATGGGGTAGATTTATTTGATGTCTACTCACATGTTTGTCATATTGCTACAATAAGTATTCTTCTTATCCTTACATCTATTGAAAATTTTGTCATTCATAAAAAATATTTAAAAAGTTTTGTACTTGATATTTTGTACTGGAAAGTTTTGAACTAATATGTTTAGTGAACAAGATTTACGATTTAGTAAAATCATCGTATGCTTTAAAACATGGAATATAGCTATCGTATAAATAATTTGACAAATTTCTCAAAGAGCCTAGTATATGAATTAAGTAGTTCAGATTAGTGCCTTTAACTTTGTGGTGTGTCAAATATAATGGCTATTATTTACTTGGTTTTATTGACATACTTGTTGATTGAAAGTGACATCTCTATTATAAATGGAGTTAAATTGTGCTATCCAAATAAATTTAGCATGAAACACCTAAGTGTTGCGGTCACCATATTATGTATAAGGGTGAGTTTTGGTTGGCAAGGGATAATCCTTAGTCAAACTCGATAAATCAATAATGTGTTTCAAAAGTGGGGATATAGTGATTGAAAATGTGTTTTGAAACACCTTATGATTATGATAAAAAGGTTGACACGTAATGATTGAAAGTGTGTTTTAAAACACCTTATGATTATGATAAAAATGTTGACACCTAATGACAGTGCGTGCAACTATGAGACATGTTGAAAGTCTCATGTATACAAAGATCTGCACTAAAAAAGGACATGGCCTTTGAGGTAGGTATGATATGCAGACTCACTAATATTCCCATACACATTTGAGTGCCCTTAAGAGGCTAATGAGATACCTGAGTGGTACTCAAGAATTTGCTTTGTGCTACTCAAAATTTAGTGAAAGTCGACAACTAGTGAATATGTGTTCACACTAGGAGGAGCAGAAAATTTATGGAGATTGATAGGCAAACAAGCGTTGCGTTCTCATCCAAAAAATCAGACCTCTATGTGTTATCCTCTGCAGGGGAAGAGGCTGAGTGGATTGAATGACTTATTGCTAATCATCCATTTGAGAAGTTTAATGTAAATTCTCTAATTCTGTTATGCGACTATCAAGCTATAATACATTGTAGCTCATAACTCACTCTATAATAGTAAGAGGAGTATATTAAGGCTGAAAAAAGCCTAGTTGAACTTTCTCATTGATAAAGTGCAATTGTAACAAGTATGGTCAATGCTCTTACTAAGAGACTTGAAAGTGATCTAATTATCAAAACTAGGAGGGAAATGGAGTTAAAGCTATTGAGTCAAAAGCTTTAACATCCAAGTTGTTTTGAGATTTAGAATCCAATTGGAGCCATAGAGAAGTTCAAACTGAAGCATCAATTTTAGGCAGTTGACATGCTTTAGATAATTTGAAAAGTTCTATGTAAATTCTGTTAATACATAATTTCATTTCAATTTTGATGATGCTATATATTTTCATAATTTACTTAGAATCATCTCATTATTCCAAAAGAAAGCATGAAAACTCATCGATGTGTTTCCGATGTTTAGAATTGTTGTTATATCATTCCAATTTTGATGATATAACTCTTTTATGGATTCATTTTTCATTCCAATTTTGATGATTCAGAATTAACCATAATTGATTTGACTGTTCTACCATTCCAATATAAAACATAGTATAGTTCTTGTGCAGAAACTATAATAGTTCTTGTTCTTTATTTTGTTAAAGAAACTTGATTGTGATGTTTGCGTTACATTTTGCTAAGCTATCGTTGAATTGTACTAAGTTCTTTAGTAGAACCAGATACTTTATGAAATTTGCTAGAATTCTTAGAGATGTGTCTCTTGATATTCTTGTTTTCAATAAGCTAGCAAAGATGGAGGAGTTGAATTTGTCAACATAGATTTCAAAATAATTATTTGCTCAAAATGGAGTAAACATAAAGCAGTTTGCAAGGATATAGTTTTGGTTTATTTCTCTGAAGAATAACTTTGTCACTTGCTTGATAAAACTTCTGTTGAGTTTAAGACTCTTGTGTTCATGAGCTTAAAACTCATATTTTGTTCTTGAAGTTTATCTGCTTTGGTTGATTTTGAAACTATGACAAGTTTCTCTGATTGGTTTAGTCATTGTGAACTATTCTGTTTTGATATGGTCTTTGAACTATTTGATTATTTTGGTTTAGTCTCATTTGAACTATTCGAGTTATAATTGATTTAGTCTATGAACTGTATTATTTTGTGAGCCAATAATTTAACGGGATATTGCCTAATATATTGAGAATATAGGAGGAGATTGTTGGATATATAGGAATATTCTCAATATAATAGAATATTATTGTGTATAATGTTCTATGGGGCAACACGTGCTTTGCATGTGTTATCTGTTTAATTGTTGGACCGGGTTGAGTGGGCATAAAGTCCAGTACCCTAAACCCAGTTCATCTCATATAAAAGCTGGTCTAGAGAGAGTGCTCTGTGATATTTCAATACTGATAAGCAGGGTATAATATCTTAAGCGGCTATGAGATAAATCCTAACCCTAATTACTCTTCTTGATCTCTAACACAAATAGTATTCCACTCATATCGTTTTGCTTGTTCTGGCATCCGAAACATGGTATATAGACAAAGTTTTGTCCATGTTGGATTGCATCGTCATTGTCTTTGGCCATTTTCAGTCTAAAAGGTAAACATATTTGAAACAAATGGATCGGAGTCCATGTTATCTAAGCGTGCGTTACAGTTCAGAAATATTAGGGAGAATGTGTATTCTTAGTCGTTATATAGGGTATTATTTTTAAAGGGTGTTTGTTTGTTTCAAATTAAATATTAGTCATTTTTATTTAGTTCATTTCTTAATTTTGCTGGCACGAGGAAATATTATCACAAAACATTTCATTATTTCTTATATTATTGAAGTATTTTCCATCTTTTACCTCAAACATATCGCATAGACTGATCAAATCACAGTGGTACTTCTAACTGTATCAAGGCCTAGTTTTCCTTATATTCTACCTTCCTCCTGTTAGCTAGAATTGTATTGTTGTTTTCACTTGCATATTTTCCTTGTCGATTCTAAGAAGTTTAGGTCTGTTTCTTTTGGATTTTTAAAACCGTTTTCAGTTTTTGAAAATGAAATTTTTTTAGAAAAGTTGTTTGGCAAAGGGGTTTTTTGGAAAAAAAATTTTAGAAATTTTTTTCTAAACCAGCCTATTGAAAACCGTTTTCCCAAAACGGTTCAAAGCTGTTTTTTAGAAAATTTTCCAAAACTCTTCATCCTGCTTAGCTATTTACCACTCCACCAAAACAATCACATGAGGTTTCCTCTCTTTTACCGAAGTCTTCAGCCCTTTACCGAAGTCTCCTCTCTCCTTTACCTTGTTTCCTCTCCTTTACCTTCTTCTCTCCTTCGACTTTAGAGCTGGTATCGGGTCCTATCGGGTCGGGTCCAACACTACCCGGACCCGGACCTGATACCTCACGGGTCAAAAAATTGGACCCGGATCCGGACTTGCAAGAACCAGTCCCGGGTCCGGGTCCGGATCCTAATTAAAAAAAATTACTCGTCGGGTCCGATAGTAATGAATAAATATTTGCACTTAAGTATTTTTGTACCCGATACCCTACGATTCTAACAATTTTTGCACTTAAGTACATGAATTAATATTATATTTACATTCTATCTTCAACAATTATTTTTATATGTATATTCCTATAACCCTATTATTCAAAATCTATATGTTTGGGGGTATTTTTTAACGGGTCCGGGTCCAGGTCCTGGTCGGTTCTATTTTGAGCGGACCCGGATCCGGATCCGAAAGTGCATCGGGTCTTATTTTGAGCGGACTCAGACCCGTATAGGACGGGTCGGTTCCGGACCAATGCCGGGTCCGATTCGGGTCCGGGTATCGAGTAAATGTGACATGCTAGACTCCAGATCTGAACCCAAAATTGCACCCATCGTCTGCTCTACTTTCCCTTTACCGAAGTCTCCTCTCTTTACTCTCCTTTACCTTCGTTTCCTCTCCTTTACCTCCTCTCCTACGACTCCAGATCTGAACCCAAAATCCCACCAAATCGTCTCCTAGTATTCCCCCTCCCTTTCAAAATCAAAATCAAAATCAAAATCAAAATTAAAATCAAAATCAAAAATCAAAATCGAATGGATAGCAAATCAATGGAGCTTGCAGCTCCGCTCCAATCCCTACCACCAGTCGAGTTCTGCTGCGCCTATGGATCCTCTCTCCAATCTAACAACCACGACAAGGTTTCCCAACCCTCTTTTTTTCCCTTCCTAATTAAGGTTAATTATATTAATTTTAATTGTTCCAGACTTCAATGGTGGATTACATTTTTGGAGTTCGCGATCCCCTTAAATGGCACTCTCAAGTGAGTGGCTTCACTTTCACCACTACTTGTTTCTTGTAGTTTTCCCTTTTTTTTGCTGGAGTTTTGTTAATGAGGAAAATTTGGCAGAATTTGGAGATGAATAGGCACCATTACTCGAAGTGGATGGGCGCTCTGGGCCCGAAATCAGTTTGTTCCAATTTCCTAATTTAGCCCTATAAGTTTTTTTGGTTTTGAGTAGCTTTTATCTATGCTTCACCCGACCGTAGTTGGAAAGTAAGTCCCCGTTTGGAAATGGAGGTAACCCGACCAAAGTTGGAAAGTAACCCGGCCATAGTTGGAAAGCAAGTCCCCGTTTGGAAATGGAGGTAATTGGAAGAAGAGGGAATTAATGTGCCTCTTTAAGGCCCGTTTGAAAAGGGAGATGATTGGAAGAGTGGCAATTGGCCCGAACCCGACCCGGGCATGCCTAGGTCCGACCCGATAATTAGCGGGCTTAGGCTAATAATTCTCATTTCGGGCCGGGCTCAGGCTCAGACTCGAGCTCAAATTTTTAGGCCCGAGGAAAATTCGGGCTGGGCTCAGGCCCAAGTGCTTATGCCCGACGGGTTCGAATCAAATTTTTATATGTGCATGTGTAAGTTTTTGTGTACTACATGTATATTTATGTATGATTTTTTTAAGAGATAATATTCATGTAAGTAAGTTGAAATAAGTGTTAAAGTTAATAGACAGAGAAATTATGTCCTGTATATAAACTTAAATGAAAATAGACAAATTAAATGCGAATTACTCAAAAATTTATAGTATTCCTCTTATTGTTATTTTTTATCGTATATTATTTTTGATACAGTTTTATTTTATGAAAAAATCATGTATTAGAACATGCATAAGTAATGTGGGTCTAGGCCCGAACCAATTTTCGGGCCTAATTCGGGCCTGGACTCGGGCCTATTTTTTTAAGCCGAAGAAAAGTTGGGTCGGGTTCGGGCCTATGTTTTCAACTTCGGGCTCGAGCCCGGGCCTATATGGGTCCGACTCGTTGCCAGCACTAATTGGAAGATACCTTCGTTATCCCACATTTCGTCTATTTGGGCCCCCAAAATTAAGATGCTTATAGATTTATCAATTACAAAAAAAACCAAAGTTAAGTAAAGGTAGAGTTATACTACTTATAGGTTTAATATCCTTAGCTCCACTTAAAAGATAGTATAGGTATTCTGATTTTGTTACCAAATAAACCTAGCAGGTAGAGGCATGCTACTTATATGCCGCATACCAGTACCTCCACTTAAAAAGATGGCTACAGCTATCCTAACTTTGTTTCCGAATAGTTAAAAATATAGAATGAGATTTTTTTTTGGGAATGTTATGTCGTTGAATTTCGTTAATTTGGGCAATTTTAATGTATGTCAATGTCTGTGAACCAACTAGAGGGGCCTGTTTGGGGAACTTTTTTACCAAAATGACCCACCTTTTGAAAGTATTTACCAAACTGACCCACTTTCGAATGTAGGCTTAGGTATTTGGAGAAAAAACTTTAAGAAAATATCAAAGACTCGATGTCTCAAACAACAAGGGAATTTTCACCAAACTCACCGACTTGGAGAAAAAACTAGAGAAAAATTTCAAAGACTCGCCATCTCAAACAACGATAATATTTTCACCAAAATCGTTGTCTCAACAGCGAGGTGAGAGGTGAGACAACGAGTTTGGTGAAAATATTATTGCTGTTTGAGATAGCGAGTGTAGGCTTAGGTGTTTCTCCGCAACCTGGAGAAAAAATTTGAAGAAAAAAATATCAAAGTAAGACTCGTTGTCTCAAACAACGAGTGTAGTTGTATTACACTCGCTGTTTGAGATAGCGAGCGTGACTTTAATTTTTTTTTTAAAGATCAATTTAACAAAAAAATATCAAAGTCAGACTTGCTATCTCAAATAGCGGGTGTAGTAGAACTATGCTTGCTGTGAGACAGCGAGTCTTACTTTGATATTTTTTCTTCAAGTTTTTCCTCCAAACACCTAAGCCTACACTCGCTATCTCGTGAGGGTACTATAAATACTTTCGAAAGTGGGTCAGTTTGGCAAAATACTTTCAAAAAGTGGGTCATTTTGGTATAAAAAATCCTGTTTGGGATAGTTAAACAACTTGTGGGTCCTAGGTGTGTTAGCTTCTACTGGGGAGCCTAACCAAAATTACTTGTTAATGAGGACTTACTTGAGGTACCCCCCAAAAGTTAAGTTACAAATCAGGATTAAGGCCCCTGTTTGAAAACAAAATTAGGAGACCTATAGGTGTCTTTTGGGTGGAGGTAAGGTGTGTGACATATAGGTAGCATACCTCTACCTACGTTAAACTATACATGTAGTAAAAATTACTTTGATACTTTTGGAGTTGAGATACCTATTGGTATCTTAACCTTTGGGTCTCAAAAAGTTAAAATACGTATCTGACATTCAGTAAAGTTTCCAAACAGATAACAGGTACAATAACTAAAGGTAGCTATATACCTCCAGTGCTCTACGTATCTCTGTTAGCCTCCATTTCTGAATGCGGCCTAAGATTTTGGTTTCGAGTTGTTAATGGCAAGACTTAACTGACTGATAGAGCTTATTTTCTTCAAGCTATTCAAAAGGGCCTTAATCACACATTGAATTTCTTCTTTGTGGTTCAGGTTACATGCGTGGCTGATAGGATTGGGGTGGGAGTGCACTTCAATCCGTTTGTCCAATGGAGAGAAAAGGTGTTGATGTGTTAAAAACCTGAACTTCTATTTAAATTTTTTGTTTTGATTGGATGAGTTTTACTGACCATATATGCTTATTTTCTTTGCTATTTAACAGATGGTAAAGTATGGAGTAGTAGGAATCCAAGATTTGGCATGGGATGTATTGACTTGGGACAAATTCTATCTAAGCGGTCGTTTGCAAAAACCTGTATGTAGATACTTGAGGTGTGGTTGTCTTTGTTTTACTGTTCTTCTTTTCCATCATTGCATGCTTTCATTTATTATAATAAGTAGATATATCTTGTAGTTTGCAATTTATAAATGAGTTTGTTAGAGATTTGGTTGATTTATATTATTATTATTATTATTATTAGGGAAAAAGGGGTATGAGTTATATGAAATTTCAGATAGTGGGGCTATTCTTGTAATGTTGATAATAAATATGATGGACCAGTATTTCTTGATACAGCTAAATATCCAACTATCTGTCAGTATTTGTCCTCCGATTTCAATATATGCACTAGCTTCTTTGAACTGAATGAATATTTCCAGTGTTCTTAACTTGTCTGGTTGGTAATTTATTGGAATGAGATACAATACTTAATGTTTAATGTATCCCATCCAGTTAACAATTTGAGAAATTGTAATAGAATCTTCTGAAAAGGATGAAATCTATTCATTTATACCCCTGTCAGAAGCAGCTAACAGAAAACCTGTTGCGCCAGTTCTGTCTCCAAATTATTGTTTCACTGCATCTAAAGTCAGATAGCGATTTTCAACCTTTTTTGGAAAGTTTTGTTTGTTGTTTGTTGGTGGTATGTTGTTTTATATGATTAAATTGCAAAGGATGATGTTATTTTATAATAAATGGTAATTACCAATAATTTAACCTTCATTACGTGCATTTAGCAGAAGGAGGAGACCCCTCCACCATCGTCTTTGACGGATTTGGATCGGTTCTTTTTCACCTTTAGCTCGTTTCATTTTTCTCATGAATCTCTGTATTTCCTATGTGATACAAAATTGTATGCAATGTTAATTGTTTAAATTGTTGTAATGACTCATTGAAATATGCAGGTTCATGTTCTTGTTGATAACTGGGATATAAGAAAGGTCAACTTGGTGAACTTGAAGTCCGCAACTTCTGCTGCACTTCTTCTTTTGCCGCCTGAGTTTACCGAGGTATGGCATAAAATCTATTAAGGGGTCTTCTTTCCTATTTTATACTCTTTCTAGTACTAGTTGAATTTAGAAATCTTATTATATTTAAATTCTCTGTTTCCCCCATCCTTTTATGCAGGAAGATCTATATGCTAAGATTTGTAGCCTGTCATACATGGGTGATTTACACATGCTGTTTGTGGAGGATATAAATAAGGTTGGCTAACGAAATTTCATGCAGTTATTACTATGTGTAACTGACTAAATAGACTTAGTGAGCATCTATGCTACCATTGTTCCCCTCGTTAAAGCATTTAGCTTTTTAAGATGGTTTCTTCAGTAGATCTACACTGTTGGATTACTACACATATTTTTATTTTGATAAAGAAAGGGCCCCATGTTTTTAAAACCCAAACAGAATCTGGAAATTCTGAACTTCTAAGATCCTGATTAATAATTTTAAGCAACATTTGTTTCCAAAAAAGAAAAGAAAAAAAGCAACATCTCATACCTAATGACCTATTAATATGTTATTTTTGGATTGAAGTAGCATGTCAAGATTACTACTATGTCTGACTTGTTTAGTATTATGGTAAAACTTAGATTTTTGTTAAATGACAAACTATTGTTTTTTAATTACCTTGCTATACAAGCGTGTGACATCAATCCATCATACGTGAACATGCATCAAGTATCTGTGTCCAGATGTAGGTATGTCAATGAGTTAGGGCCCTGGGTTGGATAGGGCAGGTTTGTCACTTCTCCTAATTAAACCTAAATTTTTTGGGGACTGTTTTTGAAAGGATTAATTCCGGCACATGGGTGTCTGGTTGAGGTTTAAACTATCAGTCTGGTTATACTTAATAATAAATTAACCCCTTGAAGCTCTTGCAAGAGGGAAAGTTCACATGCACTTCAACTTTCCCCCAAGTGTGTTTACCATATTTTTGTTTTGTTCAATTGAGATCCCTTTGTTACTAACAGGATCTGTACTAAGTAGATCAACTTATCGGGTAAAGGATCGTTTAGGTGCATCAATTGATTGTTATGCTGAGTGGAGAACTAGTTTATTGACTACGCTGTAGTTGCACTGACATTTTTACCATGTAACAATGTCTGTGTTCATCATGATTCAACACTGTATACTATGTTCATACTTGTTCGGAAACTTTCTTTCCTGTCAATAGAGGACGTGTAATCTTTAGCATTTCTCCCTAATTTTATAATGTTCCTTTCTGTTCGTACACTCTTTAGAAAATTATTGAAGAAGAATATAGACCTTGAAAGTACAAAAATTTCCTTGTTAAGATCATTTATAGGTTAGTGGATGACAAACTGGGAGTGAATATACCCAACATATACAGAAATAAATGGCATGAACAATGATTTGGCCATCCTAAACAAGGGAAGAAACATTAAATTTACAATGAATCTAGACCCCTCTGTTATGCGAAGCAATCTTAGATCCAAAATATATCAATAATGTCTTAAGATAGAGGCTACGAAGCATGTAAACCGGTATATGTGCGAAACAAGACAAGGGTATTGGTCGAGGACTCACAAAACTTATACAAAGTGGACACGAGGAGACAACTATAATGATATATATTATTGTAGATAATATTTGCAGTTATGCATACATTTTGTTCAAATTTATCGAAGTATGTAATTTTAAATTGCATAGTAAAACAATAGTTTCACGGTATTACTAGATAACAAGAAGCTCTATAGTCACGACAAACAAAATAACATAAAATGTTCTAGTATGAAGTATGCGAAAGGTAATAAATATTTATTGATTATGTGTTCATTAAATATCGAAGAAGTGAATGTAATATATATTCAAAATTTAATATTTAGGACATACCTGGGATGTGTGAACACAAATCCAATGATGCCCATGAAATGTGGATGCTCTGACAGGTATAACACGGTTATGGCTCCGTGATAGAAGTGTGTGCGCTACTGAGGCAGTGAGGCTAGATTATAGACACATAAAGAGTATTAGAGCTTTGGTGAGATGTGAACAAGATAATAAAGGAATTATATGTGATGAAAATATAGATCATCTTCTTCAACACGTCACACTATTAATGCAATATGTTTGTTCAGTCATGATTTAAACAATTGTGAGACATATGCATAATGAAGTCACAGTGCAAATGATTTAAATATATGGTAAATTTCACATACCCTACAAGGTTTGTCACGATTGGCACATAAGCGTACTAGGTTTTCCTTTTACAGTTTTACTCACTAAACTCTACTTCGCCCAAGTCGATTAGGCACTTAACCTAAGGAGCAATTACATGACATTCTCTTAACACTATTTCAAGCCTAAAATACCCCTGTATCTCATTAATCAAGACGAGGTAAGTCCGCCAACTATTGGAGAACTTATTTGGAAAGTATGTTAATTAAAATAAAAATGAAAAGTGGGAGGAGAGTTTTTTCAAATAAGTCTCACATTAGAGGATTAGAAGATGATTTGTTTGCAAACTTTTATGTAAAAAATGATAAGAAAATGAGTTTGGCATTTAATTTTATTGAGTTTTTCAACGACAGAAAAGTGATTTCATGTTGGTGTAAGTATGATTGCAAAATGTTTTTACCTTCAGTATGATTTAATCTATAAAAGTAAAACTTGGTAGGTTTGTGTACCAAAGGTGAATTATTTGAATCCGAAAGAGTTATCAATTATAACTCTTCTAATAAGAACCTTTGTTCGGTTCACCCGTCGGTAAACGATCTCAATATTATTATTTTTAATTAAAATAATATCGTCAACATGCACAAGAAGAGCGATGTTGTTGATGCCTAGGAGTTGTTGGTTATGAAAGATGGAATTGTTTACCCAATTGCAAGAAAACCATTAGAATAAAAATTTCAGTAAGACTTCTCAAACAACTCAAATAGACCATAAGTAACCTAGGAGTTTGCCACAATTTACGAACCTCTAACAAGTCTCGAATTTGACTAAAGTTTGAGATTTTTTGATGAGTTTCGATCCGGTCATTCCAGATCTGTTTCGAAAGGATCTGATCAATAAAGGCGACGGGAAACTATTGATGGGATGCCTACTTTCTGTTATAAATTATTCTTGAATGATTTTAAAGATGATATTGTGGGTATGTTCCAAGAACTTTATGATAATTCTCTTAACTTTTCTAGAATTAATTATGCTCATATTATTCTTATTCCTAAATGCCCTGGGGCCAATAAGGTTTCCCAATTCAGACCTATCAGCCTTCTCAATGTTATTTTCAAAATTATCATGAAAGTTTTGGCAAATAGACTTGCTACTGTGATTGGTTCTTTGGTTGGCTTTTCACAATCTGGTTTCATTAAAGATAGATATATTTTGGATAGTGTTGCTGTGGTTCAGGAAACTATTCACTCCATTCATAAAGAACATTCTGAAGGAATTCTTTTGAAACTTGATTTTGAAAAAGCATATGATAGAGTAAATTGGAATTTTTTGAAAAATATTTTTATTGCTAGAGGCTTTGGGCCAAAATGGATTGATTGGATTTTTAGTAGCCTTCAGTCAGGCATATCCTCTGTCATTATTAATAATTCTGAGGGTAGGAAATTTGTTTGCAAAAGAGGTCTTCGACAGGGTGACCCTATCTCCCCTTTACTTTTTGTTCTGGTGGCTGATGTTTTCAATTGTATGTTGTCTAAAGCCTGGGACAATGGTTTTATTCAGGGACTTGGTGGTTTTTCTTCTTTCAGAGGTATTCTTAATTTACAATATGCTGATGATACTATTCTATTCTCCTCTTGTGATGGGATTATGCTGAGAAATCTTAAATTCCTTCTTTACTGTTTTGAAAGTGTTTCGGGTATGAAAATTAATTTCTCTAAATCTTCTTGTATGTGGATTGGAGGGGATGACAATAGACAAGTTGAAATCTCTGCTTTCTTTAACTGTCCTATTGGTACTTTTCCTCTCATTTATCTAGGGATTCCCCTTAGGATTGGTAGCCTGCACAAATCAGATTGGTATCCAGTGATTGATAAAATTGAAAAGAGACTTAATGGTTGGGCTGGTAGAACTCTTTCTAGAGCTGGTAGACTCATACTCATTAATTCTATTATTTCCAGTATTCCTTTATACCTTATGTCTTTCTTTTATATTCCTGGATGGGTTATTAAGAAGATAGATCTTCTTCGTAGGAGATTTTTGTGGGTTGGATCATCTCTGAAGTCTGATCAAGGTAAATGTCTTATGAGTTGGGCAAGAGTTTGCAAGCAAAAGTCGGAGGGTGGTTTAGGTGTTATTAACCTTAGACATCAAAACCTTGCACTTCTTGGTAAATGGCTTTGGAATTGCCTTATCTCAGATGATAAGGTCTGGATTAGAGTGATTAAAAGGAAATATTTTCGTAGAAGAATTCTTAGTGATTTTCCTGATAATCCTTCTTTTATGGGTTCTTCTTTTTGGAAAGGAATTTGGAAAGCAGCTGCCCCTTTTAAATGTGGTATTCGGAAGATTTGTGGTGATGGTAAAAATGTTAGGTTTTGGACTGACATTTGGATAGGTGACTGTAGTCTATCTTCGAGATTTCCTGCGCTTTTTAAGATAGCTTGCTCTCCTAATGCTACTGTTTTTTCTCTTTATACTACCAATCGGTTTGGTAAAGTTTGGAATATTGAATTTCGTAGGAATCTTTCTCTTCAACAAACCCATGATTTGAATGAACTTATTCATCTCATTAGTCATTATGATTGGAAACCTCAGGACAAGAATATTTGGAGGTGGTCTAGTTCAGGCTTATTCACTGTAAAATCTTTTTATAATTTTCTGAATGCTGGAGGTATGATTTGTCCTTTTTATAAATTCATTTGGCAAAATGTTGCGCCTCTTAAAGTTAGGATTCTTGTTTGGCTTACTATTCATAATCGTCTTCTCACTGTTGATAATCTTAATAAGCGGCATTTAGCTTTAGGGCAGAAATGTGTTCTTTGTGGCTTTGGTGATGAATCTGCTTGCCATCTTTTTTTGAGATGCCCTTTTGTTAAACAAATTTGGCTTATCTTCAAAGTTGCCTTCAAATTTAGAGGATTTCCTCCTTCTATTAAAGCTTGGTGGGGTATTTGGAGGAAGAAGAGAGTTAGAAAGAAATATCGTCTACTTTGGGACATGTCGATGATGGCCTTGATTTGGGTCATTTGGTTAGAGCGTAATAATCGTATTTTTGTTAAGAAGTCTGTTGACATTGTTAAAATTTTGGATTCCATTTGTTACTTTGTTTCTATTTGGACAGATATTCTTCCCCCTGCAAAAAAGTTGAAGACTGAGGTGAATATTCTCCGGGATGCCTGCAAAAGTTTCACTCCTACGTCTGCTTCTTCTGCTGATCATATAATCCCTGGTGCATCCCTGAGTTCAGCTATCCCTATTGATGATGATGATGATGCTCCAGCTGACATTCATGCTCATACTGACTTCCCTGCTCAAGATGATCAAGATGATGAAGATGCTTTAGTCTCCAACACTCTGGCCACAATCTCTAATATGTCCAGTTTTCACCAAGAGCTGGTGACGGGAATTCTGCTGGTTCATAATCTCCAATCTGCTGCGGATCAGGAGTCGTCGAGCTCGGCGTCTACTGATATAGCCTAATATCTGATGTTTTCTGTTCTGTTTCTCTTTTGTCTGCTACTATATGTCCTCTATTTTGGGTTATCTGGTGGTTGAGGTGGTGGTTTGTTCCTCTTTTAGAGGATTATTTTGGGGACTGATTTTGGATGCGTCTGTATGAACGCTGTTTCTTTTTAATGTTAGTTTTTAGCTGAAGTCGCATGACTTCATCCCTTTTATCAAAAAAAAAAAAATAAATAAAGGCGACGGGAAACCCCGTTTGCCTGACATAACAAAAAGCTTTCAAAATCTTCAAAAAATAGCATTTTGGAGAATAGAAGATGAAGATGAAAGGGTAACATACCGAGAATGGAAAACTCCCTCTCTTATTGCCGTAGATAGTGATAGTGACTATTTCAGAAGTTTCGTCGCTTGAAAGATACGTAGAATTTGTTGATTGTTTTCAGACGTTTCATCTTTTAAAAAGGAAGAAGCCAAGGAGGTAAAACTAGTTTAGGCCAACAGTTTTATCTAATGGTTTTATGAGGTAGGTCATGTATTTCCCTTACCTACGCAACTAAAGAAGTGAATCTTTTAGATTGGTGTCATATTTGAACTGAATCCGACCTGAACCGAACCGAATACCCAGCCTCATAAAGCATAATGCTTTTCTAAATATCATGTGTCTTGTTTTGTTTTTTCTTGAAAAACATTTCAACTCAGATAGTTTAAGGAAATTATTGGAGAGATATTTGATATATATTATGTACTTTTGCCGTTAACGAAACCAGCTGAAATGAAACCTAACACAAATTTTCAAAACTTGCCTATCTTGGAAGTAGATACAAAACCGAGTACTTAAATCTTGATCTAGAAAGACATTCATGAAGTTAAAAAGACGGAGGCCGAAAGTTGTTAGCAACCTATTATGAGCGCAAATTTGATGTTTAATTTTAGAACTTGACAGTGGAGTCGCAGGCGCGCCAGAGGCGCAAGGTGCAAGCTCCTAGACTATTTGCGCCTCATCCTTGCATAACGCACTGAGGCGCTCAGTCTTGAGAATGTGAGAGGTCATGGGTTTAAGTTATGCTCACCACTTTTTTGAGGAGCATTCTTCCAATGATTAAATTCTTCCAATGATTAAGGAAAAGATATAATTACTCCACATCTATATAATAAAACACAAAGAAAGCTATCAAGTGGCTCACATTCAATCCCCCCAAAATCAAAGGTCCAGATCTAACCTCACAAAACATATTTTCCCTCCCAAAATTTTAAATCCCAAAATCAAATTTTTAGCCCCAAAACTAAAAAACTCGATACTTTATTACTATCTCTCTTCTCTCTTTCTCTCTCTCCCTATCTCTTTCTTCCATTCTTTCTTTGTTTACTTAGAAATTTAGATTTTTAAGATTTCATGTTTTTAATTTTTTAGAAATTTTTTTTATTGCACATGTTATATTGAAAATAGCAAATATCTCTTCAACAGTTAAATTTCATCATTTTTCACACGTAATGTTCTAAGAAGTTAGATTTTACAACCCCATTTATAATTATTTTCAACATATACTAATGGAAACACAGACTTTTATTTACAACTAATTATTGTCATATTATTCAAACTTGAGCTACAAAATTGTCGTTTTACTGTTTACAGGGCCTTTCGTATTTTGTATCGTTCCGAAGACGTGCTGCAGGCACGTGCCCACGGGCAAATCTAGTAATATTATAAAATATGAGGAAATGATCTTATAATTTATAATTCCCTAATTTAGATTGATTATTATCGATTGGCCACCTAATGGGTGATCCATGTTATCAGGATATATAATGATATAATCTTATTTATAAATTTTAAACCCCCCAGAAAGTAATAGTGCGCTTCAAATTGCACCTTGTGCCTCAGGCTTTTTACGGGGTAGTGAAGTTGCTTTGTGCCTTTCACCTTCGACTGCACTGGAACTTGAGAAAACATCTTAAGATAAGTCATGCTATATTCTTGAGAGAAATCTTGGCCTGCCAGGGGAAAAATGAGTTGATTATATTGTGCTAGCTTCACTGTGAGTGCTCAATGATATCCAACAATCCGCTTGTCCAGTTTCGTAAACAGCTAAACGCTAAGTTCAATTATCATTGAAAGCATTCACTTTTCACTTTTCTTTCATAGCTTTCCTTTGTTTAAGAGTTTACAATATAAAGTAGGACAAATCAATAAAATAAAGAGAAGAGTGTAAGTGAATTTATGTGTAGAAACAACATGGGAATTAGGATATGTGTACATGTGAGGTTCAGTAAGACGATTAAAATAGAGCTAGATAACAGACTCATTCGTTAGAGAATTGAAGGAATGTGGAAACACAAGGTTTCTTAGATTGCTCACTTTCAGTATATTTTTGTTTCTTTTGAGCATATACTTCAAGGTAATTCATAGTAATCCAAATTGGTTTCTTAGATTGCTCACCTTAGGGTTGGTTAAATTTTTTATACTTCAAATTTAATTAATCAATTTGTTTATTTATTTATTTTTTAATTATTTGGATTGGTGGTATTGTTTTGGATTGGTCCTATCCGGACAATCCCATGTCCATCTCAGCCGATCCCGGATCACCTATCTTGATTTTTTTGGAGTCCAAAATGAATCCAGTCCGGCTGATCCGGATCGGTATCTGCCAACCCTTTAAACTATGATCTTTATCAATGCTTCTGCCATCAATATGGTTCAGCTATGAACCAATACTTGAAAGCTGAACAAGCTGTTCAAGATAATTGGCCAGTTCTATGATAATGGGTAATCAATTTAGATCGTATCGTATTTGTGCCAGATCCTAATGCGTATATCTGGTCAACGAGCTTTTTGGCTGTATTCAGTATGAGCTCTTTCCACCGGGGTGCAACTTGAGAATTGGTGATGGGGGAAGATGATCAAGAGTAGTGCTAGTTGTACTACTTTCATTTTGTTGCTAAGATGTGGCCCACAAGCAATTATGTAAAAGTGTGTTTTACATGGGCTCCACCTCCCTCAATCTAGTAATGTGTCACTCGTAAAGTAGTACACTAAGCATTTTCTTGTGATCAATTTGGGAAGTGCACCCGTCCCTGCTTGATTGGTTAGCTAAGTGTAAACTAAACAAACTTGGAGAGTGAACTTTGTATTGGGCTCAAACGTGAGGGGGGTGAACTGTATTTTGCAGTAAAAATTATGGTTGCCTTGTTCTGTATATGTTATATAGTTAAGTTTAGAATATATTTATTTGCTCGTGAGACCTGATTTGTGTGACAGCTTTGTTGATTCGCCAATCTAACGAGTCACGGTGTAATTTATAGTTAGCTTGTTTCTGACATGGTTGCAATATAATATTAAGAACAAGAAAAGGGATATCATACAATCAGCATCTTCTGCTTCGTTGATGATTTCTGATCTATAATGCCTTGCATATTTTCAGGACTATGGCATGTCAGCAGCAACTTCACTCTTCTCTATGCTCCCATGGTCAATCCAAAGACACCTGCAATCAAAGCTCAGATCAATGGAAACAGGTCATGATTTCTATTGTCAACTGGCAGTTCATTAAAGTGCAAAATTTTAATTGACACCATTCATCAAAATTTTGCAGGTAGCACCATACCTCAAATTCTCGTTCCTTCTAGAGAAGAGGCTGCTAATTGTATCAGCAAAGCTTTGAGACGGAAAGTTATGGTCTCAAGTGGGAGGCAGGCAGTGTCTGCATTTCTTGCTGTTGGTGGAGTTAATTCTGTTCGATATCTTGCTAAAAAGATGTCAAAGGCCTGGAGATCTAGGATTTAATGACCTGGAAAATCCCTTTTATAATCTGTTGGGTCGGGTAAATTTCTTTCATTTATCGGTACATCAGATACGTAAGTATGAGATTACTGAGCAAGTGTTGAGGAAGAGTTTGGTGTATAAAGTAACTGGTATTACAGTATTTTGGTTGTAATGTATTTCAACTTTGTAGTCACAGCTGCTTTTTGTGATGGTTTCATAAGTTTTGTAACACCAATGGCGAAGATATATTAAATGACAATTAGTTGTGTTTTGTAGGCTTATATTCACGATATAAGCAGCGAATTATTAGCAGTTTTATGCAAGTACCCTTAACAATCTTGGTACTTTTGACAGTTCATTCATTCTGGGTGTCAATATTTTTGCCAATCAATTAATGTTATTGCTCAACAATTTTGGTTTGAGAAGTTCACATTGCCATTGCATACAGAGAATTTAAAGGGTTAATATTGCATGAGTTAATCTAATTCGAATACCTTGATAAAACCGTGACAAAATCAAATACTTATAATGTTCGGTTTGATTTTACGGGCTCATGGTGAAAAACTTTTACATTTGTACTATGTTTCATAAACTTTTTATTAATGAAATGGTGATGAGGCCACCTTTTTATTTTTAAAAAAATTCACATTTGATTGTAAGAAAACTGTATTTGTAGTAAATGATGCCTGAAGCAAAATTTTCACGACTTGGTACTTCTATATGCTGAAGTGCTCGTAAATTTAACTGAAGCAAACTTGCATTGCAACGTAAAGATAGACATGTTCAGAAATTGTAAAGTGTACTTGCAAATACCATTTGGTCGTACCTAAACAAGTTGAGGAGGAGATCATGTAGGAGTTGCTCGTATCGAATTCGAAGCAAAACTTCTACTTTATTTATACGAGTTCCTTTCTTTAGTGGCGTTGACCTTTTGACTTTAAAACGGGGCTCATCAGAATCTGATGAGGTGGTCACGAATCGTAATACAGGTTGTCCCAAAATCTTGGTGGGCCCCCACATTCGGCCACGTTGAATTAAGAAAATTTTGCCGTACTGACCCACTTTTTGAAAATATTTGGCACTTTGACCCACTTCCGAAAACAATTAGCGATCTGACCCAGTTTTGGACACGTCAGCATAAACCGTTATTGGAAATAACGGCACGTAAATAACCTATGCCGTTATTTCCAATATTTTTAACTATTCGGAAACAAAGTTAGGATAGCTGTAGCCATCTTTTTAAGTGGAGGTACTGGTGTGCGGCATATAGGTAGCATGCCTCTACCTACCGGGCATATTTGGTAACAAAATCAGAATACCTATACTATCTTTTAAGTGGATCTAAGGATATTAAACTTCCACTAAGGATATTAAACCTATAAGTAGTATAACTCTAACTTCACTTAACTTTGATTTTTTTTGTAATTGATAGATCTGTAAGCATCTTAACTTTTGGGGCCCAAATAGACGAAATGTAAGATAACGAAGGTATCTTCCAATTAGTGCAGGCAATGAGCCGGACCCATACAGGCCCGAGCTCGAGCTCGAAGTTGAAAACATAGGCCCGAACCCGACCCGACTGGATCAGTTACGGGTCCAATCAAAGGGCCTTGCAAATGACAAGGCCGGGCTGGATCAGTTATGGGTCCAATCAATTGGATTGTGTATGTGGAAAGGCACCAACTGTTTTTCTTATTTTACTTATTTTATTTAAAATAGCAAGAGTAATAACTAAGACCATCCACAATCGTTTGCTAAAAAATATGGCAAAATGGCAAATAAAAATAACAATATGAGAATTTCAGTGCAACGGTGATTTGCTAGAATTTGAGAAAGATGATGCATGTTGTTTCGTCCGGTTTTTCTTTTTTTTACAGTTAATTAATTAATGATTATATATTAAAATAGGTTAATTAAATAAATTAAATAATAAAATATATCCTAAACCACTTAATTAACCACTAACCTTTACACACTGAAAAAACAAAACTTTGGGCTGGATGAGACATGTTGTCCCGTCCAAGCCTAAAAACCTTGAAACGGGACAACATGTCCCGTTTGAGCGATTTTTTATTTTTTTCCGGACGGTACATGTACCGTATGATCATGTACATGTACCGTACATGTTCTATTCTCCAGTGACTGACTAGACCGTCGGAGGGCCTGCCACCGGGACAAATCCCGGTGTTTCTAAGCCGAGTGCAGGTACACGAGACTCCTGGATCCGAGCTTCCAGATCCGAGCCGAGCCTCCACTACCGAGCCGAGCATCCGACCTTTGCCTCTACTCCTGATCGGGTCCCTTGGCTGGGGGTCGGGCGTACCATCCAGTACCGTATCCTTCCATTAAACAAACAAATAGAACTCACACCTGTTGCATCCACACCTCCCAAAAACAACATCAATTATATAGATATATAGAGTTTTCTTTAGTACTTAGAGCATCCACTATCATTTGCCATATTTGTCATTTTCTCATATTTTGAGAAACGATGGCCTGCAGTCGTTTGCTATTTTGCCATTTTTTGGCAAAATCGCTACAGTCGCTTCTCATATTTGAGAAACGAACTGGCGATTCTCTAATTATAGGAGACGAAAATGTTGTTCCGTTCCTATTTTTTTAAAAATTTTTAATAGGATCAGACGGAACATGTTGTTTCGTCTGACATTTTTTTTATAATGATCATACGGTACATGTACCGTCCGGAAAAAAAAATCAAAAATCGCTCAAACGGGACATGTTGTCCCGTTTCAAGGTTTTTAGGCTTGGACGGGACAGCATGTCTCATCCAGCCCAAAGTTTTGTTTTTTTAGTGTATAATTGTTAGGTTAGTGGTTAATTAAGTGGTTTAGGATATATTTTATTATTTAATTTATTTAATTGACCTATTTTAATATCTAACCATTAATTAATTAACTGTAAAAAAAAAAGAAAAACCGGACGAAACAACATGTATAATCTTTCTCAAATTCTAGCAAATCACCGTTGCACTGAAATTCTCATTTTGCTATTTTCATTTGCCATTTTGCCATATTTTTTAGCAAACGATTGTGGATGGTCTTAGTTATTACTCTGGCTATTTTAAATAAAATAAGTAAAATAAGAAAAACAGTTTGTGCCTTCCACATACACAATCCAATTGATTGGACCCGTAACTGATTCAGCCCGGCCTTGTCATTTGACAAGGCCCAAGTCTAATCGAGTTGCAGATCATGCTATTCACCCGACCCGCCATACATCCTTCTTCTTTTCTTTATCGTTCTAGAATCTAAAACCCTAGTATTCCCCCTCCCTTTCAAAATCAAAAGCAAAATCAAAAATCAAAATCGAATGGATAGCAAATCAATGGAGCTTGCAGCTCCGATCCAATCCCTACCACCAGTCGAGTTCTGTTGCGCCTATGGATCCTCTCACCTCTCTAACAACCACGACAAGGTTTCCCAACCTTCTTTTTTTCCCTTCCTAATTATGGTTAATTATATTAATTTTAATCGTTCCAGACTTCAATGGTGGATTACATTTTTGGAGTTCGCGACCCCCTTAAATGGCACTCTCAAGTGAGTGGCTTCACTTTCACCACTACTTGTTTCTTGTAATTTTCCCTTTTTTATGCTGGAGTTTTGTTAATGGGCTGAAAATATGGCAGAATTTGGAGATGAATAGGGACCATTACTCGAAGTGAAAGGGAACTCTGGGCCCGAAATCAGTTTGTTCCAATTTCCTAATTTAGTCGTATAAGTTTTTTTGGTTTTGAGTAGCTTTTATCTATGCTTCACCCGACCGTAGTTGGAAAGTAACCCAACCGTAGTTGGAAAGTAAGTCCCCGTTTGGAAATGGATGTAATTGGACGTAGAGGGAATTAATGTGCCTATTTAAGGCCCGTTTGAAAAGGGAGATGATTGGAAGATTGGCAATTGGCCCGAACCCGACCCGGGCATGCCTAGGTCTGACCCGATAATTAGCGGGCTTAGGCTAATAATTCTCATTTCGGGCCAGGCTCAGGCTCAGTCTCGGGCTCAATTTTTTAGGCCCGAGAAAAACTCGGGCTGGGCTCGGGCCCAAGTGTTTACGCCCGACGAGTTCGAATCAAATTTTTATATGTGCATGTGTATGTTTTTGTGTACAACATGTATATTTATGTATGGTTTTTTAAAAAGATAATATTCATGTAAGTAAGTTGAAATAAGTGTTAAAGTTAATAGATAGAGAAATTATGTTCTGTATATAAACTTAAATGAAAATAGACAAATTAAATGTGAATTACTCAAAAATTTATAGTATTCCTATTATTGTTATTTTTTATCGTATATTATTTTTGATACAATTTTATTTTATGAAAAAGTTATGTAGTAGAACATGCATAAGTAATTTGGGGCTAGGCCCGAACCTATTTTCGGGCCTAATTCGGGCCCGGACTCGGGCCTAATTTTTTAAGCTGAAGAAAAGTCGGGTCTGGTTCGGGCCTATGTTTTCAACTTCGGGCTCGAGCCCGGGCCTATATGGGTCCGGCTCGTTGCCAGAACTAATTGGAAGATACCTTCGTTATCCCACATTTCGTCTATTTGGGCCCCAAAAATTAAGATGCTTACAGATTTATCAATTATAAAAAAAAATCAAAGTTATGTGAAGGTAGAGTTATACTACTTATAGGTTTAATATCCTTAGCTCCACTTAAAAGATAGTATAGATATTCTGATTTTGTTACCAAATATGCCTGGCAGGTAGAGGCATGCTACCTATATGCCGCACACCAGTACCTCCACTTAAAAAGATGGCTACAGCTATCCTAACTTTATTTCCAAATAGTTAAAAATATTGGAAATAACGGCATAGGTTATTTACTTGCCGTTATTTCCAATAACGGTTTATGCTAACGTGTCCAAAACTGGGTCAGATCGCTAATTATTTTCGGAAGTGGGTCAAAGCGCCAAATATTTTCAAAAAGTGGGTCAATACGGCAAAATTTTCTTAATTCAACGTGGCCGAATGTGGGGGCCCACCAAAATTTTGGGACAACGTGCATTAAGATTCGTGACCACCTCATCAGATTCTGATGAGCCCCGTTTTAAAGTCAAAAGGTCAACGCCACTAAAGAAAGGAACTCGTATAGATAAAGTTGAAGTTTTGCTTCGAGTTCGAGACGAGCAACTCCTACATGATCTCCTCCTCAACTTGTTTAGGTACGACCAAATGGTATTTGCAAGTACACTTAACAATTTCTGAACATGTCTATCTTTACGTTGCAATGCAAGTTTGCTTCAGTTAAATTTACGAGCACTTCAGCATATAGAATTACCAAGTCGTGAAAATTTTGCTTCAGGCATCATTTACTACAAATACAGTTGTCTTACAATCAAATGTGAATTTTTTTAAAAATAAAAAGTGGCCTCATCACCATTTCATTAATAAAAAGTTTATGAAACATAGTACAAATGTAAAAGTTTTTCACCATGAGCCCGTAAAATCAAACCGAACATTATAAGTATTTGATTTTGTCACGGTTTTATTAAGGTATTCGAATTAGATTAACTCATGCAATATGAACCCTTTAAATTCTCTGTATGCAATGGCAATGTGAACTTCTCAAACCAAAATTGTTGAGCAATAATATTAATTGATTGGCAAAAATATTGACACCCAGAATGAATGAACTGTCAAAAGTACCAAGATTGTTAAGGTTATTTGCATAAAACTGCTAATAATCCGCTGCTTATATCGTGAATATAAGCCTACAAAACACAACTAATTGTCATTTAATATCTCTTCGTCATTGGTGTTACAAAACTTATGAAACCATCACAAAAAACAGCTGTGACTACAAAGTTGAAATACATTACAACCAAAATACTGTAATACCAGTTACTTTATACACCAAACTCTTCCTCAACACTTGCTCAGTAATCTCATACTTACGTATCTGATGTACCGATAAATGAAAGAAATTTACCCGACCCAACAGATTATAAAAGGGATTTTCCAGGTCATTAAATCCTAGATCTCCAGGCCTTTGACATCTTTTTAGCAAGATATCGAACAGAATTAACTCCACCAACAGCAAGAAATGCAGACACTGTCTGCCTCCCACTTGAGACCATAACTTTCCGTCTCAAAGCTTTGCTGATACAATTAGCAGCCTCTTCTCTAGAAGGAACGAGAATTTGAGGTATGGTGCTACCTGCAAAATTTTGATAAATGGTGTCAATTAAAATTTTGCACTTTAATGAACTGCCAGTTGGCAATAAAAATCATGACCTGTTTCCATTGATCTGAGCTTTGATTGCATGTGTCTTTGGATTGACCATGGGAGCATAGAGAAGAGTGAAGTTGCTGCTGACAAGCCATAGTCCTGAAAATATGCAAGGCATTATAGATCAGAAATCATCAACGAAGCAGAAGATGCTGATTGTATGATATCCCTTTTCTTGTTCTTAATATTATATTGCAACCATGTCAGAAACAAGCTAACTATAAATTACACCGTGACTCGTGAGATTGGCGAATCAACAAAGCTGTCACACAAATCAGGTCTCACGAGCAAATAAATATATTCTAAACTTAACTATATAACATATACAGAACAAGGCAACCATAGTTTTTACGGCAAAATACAGTTCACCCCCCTCACGTTTGAGCCCAATACCAAGTTCACTCTCCAAGTTTGTTTAGTTTACACTGAACTCCACACACCCTTAATTTCCTAACTTTTGTCAAAAAAACGAATTGTGCATTTACTGTTCTACCCTTCCCCTCCCTAAAATACATATTTTCACTTCACTATCCTCCTTCAGCCTCCTATGACTCTTTCTCCACAAGATACATGAAGAAAATGTCCCAGCTTCTGATTTGGAATCTCTCTGAAGGACATTCACCTAAAGTACAAGACTAGTGGCACAAATAGAATTCCCTCCTTATTACCTATGCTCTTTTGTTTAACTTAGATAATTTGTTTTGAAATTTCTGAAGCGAAAAAGGAGCAAAACATAGAGAACTTGATGATTAGTCCCTCGATTTCCACGTGCTAATGAAGACTAGACTAAATGGATTTGGCTATTTCAGCTTTATTAAGAAAAGTTATGTAATAAGCAAGGTGTTCTTGGATTGAGGAGTTCAGAAAGATTGACATAGTTGGACAAATCTAAGAGGAAGAAAAAGACAGTGAGTACAGAGTAACAGTGAGGAGAATGGAGTGAGATTAGGCCATTAGTCTTTCATAGGAGGAGGCTGAAGGAGAAGGGCAGAACTGTAGATGCACAATTCATTTTAACATAAGACAGGGAATTAACAGCTCGTTGGGTTACTGTTTGGGGTGGGGGGGTGAACTTTTGCATTGGGCCCAACCGTGAGGAAGGCAAACTGTGTTTTACCCTAACTTTTTTGAACCCTAAACAATAAATGCAGAATATTCAAAAAAATGAATTGTAGAAATTCTGGGTTTCAATCCACCAAGGTTACACTGATCTATTAATGAACCATATCTATTATGGTTAAATGGTAAAAGACGAATATTAATTCTATTGATAAATGGATAAATCTCACGTCTTCACCTTTGAGACAACTTACCAAAAATTAGGCATTCCTGTGCTTCTTTTTTTCTTTCAAATTTCCTCTTAGCTAACCAATCAAGCAGGGACGGGTGCACTTCCCAAATTGATCACAGGAAAATGCTTAGTGTACTACTTTATGAGTGACACATTACTAGATTGAGGAAGGTGGAGCCCATGTAAAACACTTTTACATAATTGCTTGTGGGCCACATCTTAGCAACAAAATAAAAGTAGTACAACTAGCACCACTCTTGATCATCTTCCCCCATCACCAATTCTCAAGTTGCACCCCAGTGGAAAGAGCTCACACTGAATACAGCCAAAAAGCTCGTTGACCAGATATACGCATTAGTATCAAGCACAAATACGATACGATCTAAATTGATTACCCATTATCATAGAACTGGCCAATTATCTTGAACAGCTTGTTCAGCTTTCAAGTATTGGTTCATAGCTGAACCATACTGATGGCAGAAGCATTGATAAAGATCATAGTTTAAAGGGTTGGCCGACACCGATCCGGATCAGCCGGACTGGATTCATTTTGGACTCCAAAAAAATCAAGATAGGTGATCCGGGATCGGCTGAGATGGACATGGGATTGTCCGGATAGGACCAATCCAAAACAATACCACCAATCCAAATAATTAAAAAATAAATAAATAAACAAATTAATTAATTAAATTTGAAGTATCTAAACATTTTTATACATTATCTAACAATAGAAAATATTTAGACATTTGTTTTTATTTAAAAAACCAACTTATACCAAAAATCTGATCCACCGATCCGATATTGAAGATTTGGCGATACTGATCCAGATACCAAAAATTTCAGCAACCCTGATCCGAGATTTTGAACCTTGATAATGATGATGGTGATAATAAATACTCTTGGTTTTTACCCAAATACTATCTACGCAAATCATTTTGATTATGGGTGTCTCAGTCATTGTCCACAATCAATTATGAGCATTGAGAAGGTGCCACACATTTTGGCTACCCTTCAACATCTTTGCTTCCGCCCTTTATGGCTATGCTGTCTAATCCCTCGGATTCCCCACGTCCACCCACATAGACACAAATACTTAAGAGGCATGACAATGGGGTGGTTCTACTTCCCCAAAAAGTACCGATTTTTATTCAATGGACAGGCATGAAAATATGACTGAATGGGGGCCATCCATGACCCGGAACAATCAAGTTGCAATTCATTATCAATTTTCGTTCTATTTAATATTTATATCCCCCATACCTGGTATACAGGATTTACGGGCTGTCATTTTTCATCCTACACAATATTTGATTTGCTTGCAAAAGCCACAACCATCACATACTTGAATAATGAGCTGATATAATCAAATCTACTAATAGCGAACATAATTCAACAAGTGCAGGTTACTACTATTAAAATAATGTCAACAACAGAACCTCTAACACAAATTGTTCGGTATTAGTAAGTAAGTTGCCACTGTCGAGGAGGATAGTTCTGGCAAATTAATAACCATCATATATCCTCTATTAAAATTGGACTTTGAAAAAGCTTATGACAATGTCGGTTGGGAATTTCTCTTTAATATCCTCATCCATAGAGGCTTTGGATTGAAATGGATCGCTTGGATTAGGTCCAGTCTTTTCGCTGGCACCTCCTCTATATTCATTAATGGTGTAGAGGGGAACAAATTCCAATGTAAATGCGGTATTCGTCAAGGAAATCCTATCTCTTCTCTCTTATTCGCTCTAGTGGCGAATGTTTTCAGTAAACTTCTTCGTAATATGCTTGGGACGCTAATGTTATCGAGGGTTTGGGAGGATCTCAGAGCTTCCGGGGTGTTCTCAATTTACAATATGCAGATGACACCATCATCTTTGCTAAGCCTAATGGTAGTACTCTGAGGAACCTTAAACTTCTCTATTTATTTGAAAAAGCCTCTAGTCTATCGATTAATATCCATAAATCCAGCGTCCTTTGGCTTGGCGGGCCTCTCGATCGTCAGGCCGAGATTGCTCACTTTTTCAACTGTGCTTCTGCTTCTTTTCCTGTCATGTATTTGGGCATCCCCTTGAGATGGGGTAAACTGCACAAGTCGAACTGGGTGCCGATCATCGACAAAGTGGCTTCCAGACTCAATGTCTGGTCTGGTAGACAACTTTCTCGTGGAGGGTGTTTAATCCTGACAAATTCAGTTCTTTCTTCGATTCCCTTATATATGATGTCCTTTTTCTATGTTCTGTCTTGGGTTATCAAGAGGATTGATCAGATTAGAAGGAATTTCTTCTGGTCAGGATCAGATACCTATAGGCCTGGGACTCATCTTTGTAACTGGAGGATGGTGTGTTCGCCAAGTTGGCCAGGGGGTTGGGGGTCCTCAACCTCAGGAACCAAAATTTAGCTCTGCTGGGCAAGTGGTGATGGAGAATTTCAAAAGATGATCCACCAACCTGGGCGAGTCTTATCCTCCATAAATGCCACTCTCGCCATAAGATTTGGGAATTATTTCCATATCTCTCAGGGGCTGTTTCTCCGTTCTGGAAGGGTGTTTGGAAAGTCGTGGAACCTTTTCAGTGTGGCCTTTTCAAACTGTGCGCTAACGGCTCAAAGACGAGGTAGTGGACTGACTTTTGGCTTGGTAATTATAAGATTGCATCCATCTTTCCAAAACTTTATCGGCTTGCTCTTAAACCTCTTGCCTCTGTGGCCGATTACCACACACCTCTTAATCCCATCTGCGAGTGGCATATCCCTTTCCTGTCTCCTTTGCCAACATCACTGGTGCACCAATACACCCAGCTTCTTTCTAGTTTAAGCGGTTATTCCTGGCAGCCCATGGAGGATGTCATTTGGCGTTGGACCAATTCGGGTTCTTATTCGGTTAAATCCTTTTATACTTTTCTTAACTTCAGAGGGGTAAGTCTCCCAGCGACAACTTGCTCTGGAGCAGTTGCGCTCCTTTCAAAGCTAAAATCCTTACTTGGCTTGCTATCAACAAGTTATTAACTGTTGATGTTCTCAACAAAATGCATTTGGCTATTGGCCAATATTGTTCTTTCTGTCTCTCCCATCATGAGGATGCTGAACACCTTTTTTTGCGGTGTCATTTTTTACGCCCTCTTTGGACTGTTTGTAAGGATACTTGGATTGTCAATTCGAATCCGATTTCGTTTCTGTCCTGGTGGACGGACTGGAGGACTCAATGTATTTATAGTTCTTTTGGCAAATCTTGGGATCTCTCGATGATTGCGCTTATTTCGATCATTTGGAAAGAAAGAAATAATCGCATTTTCAATCATTCCTGTCGCCCGATTGGTAGTCTTATTGATGAATTGATCTTCTTTACTCAGCACTGGGCGTCCGCTTTATCTCCTGATAAAGCGATTGCACTGCACCTTCATCGTCTAAATGTTGCTGCTTCTAGACTGCATCTTACAACTTTCTTTCCGCCTTAAAATTATGATATGCACTATTGACTTCTTTTTCTTGTTTTTTGGCGCAGGTCTGAGGTGTCTCACCGAGCTTTTCCAGTCCTCCTCTCCTTTTCCTATTAATTTAATTTTTTGGGCTGGAGTCTTCTGACTCATCTCTGTCATCAGAAAAAAAATAACCATCATATCCTTCAAACTACCTCATCACCAGTCCCTAGATTGAGATATCTGCTCAATCTCGGGATTTCAGCATGGTACAAAATGAGTACGTACCAATATGCATTTATTAGGTGCATACCACACATATAGTAGCAGTCATCCCAAAAACAAAGTTGGAGAAATTAAAACATATCAATAAAGACTAAGTAATTTCATGAAATGGATAATTTAAAATGCCTAAATCATGCATGCCAATGCTTTTTGGACTATTAGATATATTTTGACTAATGAAAGATCTAAACAACAGTTGCATAAGTTACACGAGTTACAACGTACAACTAAATTCATAAGTGAAGAATATGATCCACCAAATTTAACAAAATAACTAGGGTAGAAAGCAAAAAAGAAAAATATAACCAACCCTAAGGTTTGTTTCGAGTCAAACCACCCCCCACCAATTAAAATAGGACAATTTTACCCTTCCCTTTTTAGGGTAACCTAATGTTTTGTAAAAAAATTTATTTAAAAAACCCTAACGTTAGTTTTGAGTCAGCAACTATTAATAAAAGGGGAAAGGATAATATTGTCCTATTTTAAACGGCGAGGGGGTCTTTTGACTCAAAAAGAACACTATGGGTTTTTTTTGTTTTAAAACGTTAGGGGGAGGGGGGGGGGACAATTAATTAGAAAACAATGATATGTAGAAATGAGCAATATGTTCTAGAACTACCTTATCATGTCTGCAAACATCCACTGCAGAATATTAATGATTAACCAGCAATCCTAAATATCTAAAAATTAAGCAAGTAAAATGGCCATTTGAAGGGCTGCACGAGGGGTGTAATTGATGGTAAATAATAAATGTCCATACGTAAAGTCTTAATTGTAGGTTTTTAATCATACTTACAATAATTTCAACAATTTCATACAGATAAGTTTAAGTTCCTTGTGGTTTTTTGTCCATTCAAACTTATTAAATAAAACAACAATAATAATAACAATAATAATATAATTTATTGATTGTTTCATTCAGAAAAAAATAATGAACATCAAAAAACATTATCTACCGTAACTCCGTAAGTGATTGTTTCAGTTATGATTTTTATGGCACGAATTTTCATTACATTATAATATAGTTTATCACTGATTACCGTTGTATATAAATACCAAGACCTTATGTTTTTACATATAATGATAATTGATTGGAATCTCATATTACCATAACTACTATATATTCAATAGTCAATACTTAGGGGAATAGAAGAGCTAGATTAAGTGTTCAATTTGAAGTTAAATGAGAAAAACATATTTAATGAACTAAATGTAGAGAAGCAAAAGTCTTTGTGTGTGTGTCAAATGAGAAATATATTTAATGAACTAAATGTAGAGAACCAAATGTCATCGTGTGCCATAACTACTATATATTCAATAGTCAATACTTAGGGTAATTAGAAGAGCTAGATTAAGTGTTCAATTTGATGTCAAATGAGAAAAACATATTTAATGAACTATATGTCGAGAAGCAGAAGTCTGTGTGTGTGTGTATCTGATATGGGTAAAAATAGAATAAAATCGGGACCGTTCAATTGGGCACGAATCTTAATGCTCTCAGGGGCAAAATGGTAATTACAGCAAATACAGGCCCGATGAGATGAGTTGGGCCGTTTTCAGGCCTATCGACCAGCCTGTAATAGGGACTATTACAACAACCCTAACACAAAGGAGTCCAGATCCATCGAACCCAGTTTAAAAACCCTTTTTTCTAAGGGGTAACAGACCCTCCACCCACGAGAGAGAGTTTGAAAGCTCTATCTTTTCGTCAAGAGGCTCGATCTCTTCATGTGAAAGGGATAACCGACTTTATCCAAACACCGGGAAGTAGAGATAGATGAATATCTTGAAAATGCCCCCCTCAACGACTATATATACCTCAAAACCTCCTCGAAAACCAGGTAACTGATAACTCCGCTCTCACACCCACCATATCTTTGAGTTTCTGACTTGAGCGTTGGAGGGTCTATCGTCGGGGCCACCCCAGGTATTTCAGACTTGTTTGCAGATCCACCGATGCGATTTCAGCCGTTCCTAACGATCAGATCTCGGGGTCAAGAGCAGCTTTTGGCGGTTAAAGTCGACGAATAGCGAAGGTTCACGTATCTGTTTGCTCCCACACAGAAATAACCCGCAACATATTGGCGTCGTCTGTGGGAAAAAGAAAAGATCATTGATCCAACTTCGTCGCTCCGAAACTACCTTATCAATCATGCCTCCGAGAAGGAAGGTGATGACGACGACTATCAACCGACAAGTCCGCCATCTTCCTTCACCTCCTCCCCTCGAGGAGGACCCACTTCAACAGGTTCAACAGTCTCAAGAAGATCAACAACCTCGACTCAAGCACCCCCCTCTCCAATAGATCCAACTTCCGTCCAGAGGAGCAGCACCGGGGGGCTCCCGCCGAAGCCATCCCGAACAACCACCCGCACAGCCGTTCATCGAAAATAGAGGTTCATTGCGTACTATGACTCCTTCAACAGTGCCCCTACCGCAACTAGATCTCCGCCAGGTCATCTGCTAGCAGGGGTCCGACCTCCGAATCCGCCTAAACGAGAAGCGGGCTCATGACGAAGTTTCACATCCAGAACAGCCGGAAAGCAAAAGGAGCATCTCTCCTCGAAGACCAAGGTCTAGAAGATCTCCCTACGTAGGGGACGAAGAAGGTCCCCTCCCTCTCGGCAACAAAGAAGCCAGAACGCAGCCAGCCGAACAGTTCACAGGGCCAACAGAGATGAAGAGGCACTTGTCATCAAAACAGAGTTCCAAAATTTCAAAGACGAAATCTTCCATGCCTTCAACGTCGCCTCATACAAGGGCTGACAAACAAACAGACACCGTCTTGCAACCGTACATGAGGAAGAGTCCTACGGGTCGACCAGATCCGACCAGAGGGACGACTCAGTTGCCGCCTCCGACAGTTGGAGGACCATCTCAACAAGATCAACCGAGAGGAATACCAACGGGCCAAAACCTTTCGTCCAAGTAGACATTGCTTCTCCAAGTCAATCATGGAAGCCTCTGTCCTCGAGACCTCCAAGCAACCTCACTTCGAGTCCTATAACGGGGAGTCTGACTCGGTTGACCATATTGAGAGTTTTAAAACTCTCATGATGATCCATCAAGCCTCAAACGCGCTTCTCTGCAAAACCTTTTCCTGCCACATTGAAGGGGCCAGCAAGGGAGTGGTACTCCCGATTATCCCCAGACTCCATTTTCTCATTCGATCAGTTTGAAGAACTTTTCCTCACCCACTTTGTCAGCAGCCGCCGAACCAAGAAGACAAGTGCATCCTTACTGAACCTGAATCAAAGAAATGGGGAACAACTCAGGGACTTTGTCTGGTGCTTCACAGTCGAGTTCTGATCTATCGCCTCCCTCAATTAAGTAGTACAGACCGCCGCATTCAGGTACAACGTCAACCATGCTGATTTGAAGGCATTCATTGCCAAGAAGCCTCCTCGAAACTTCTCGGAACTCCTGCTTTGGCGTGAGAAGTACATCTGAGCCGAAGAGGCTCTCAACCCACTAGTCGAGAAGAGCCCTTTTTTGGAATAAAAGAAAGAGTGCAAACGAAGAAGGATCCCAAAAATTCCAGAAGGACAGCAATGGTCAATGCCGCCCTCCTCGTTTTGAAAAGTTCACCCCCTTAATGCCAGCATATCGGTTGTACTCATGGAAGTGGACAAGGAAGGGCTACTCTGCCCTCCCCCGAAGATGAATACTCCAGACAAGAAAGGAGCAGAGACAAGTGGTGCCGCTTTCACAGGAACCATGGCCACAACACAGATGATTGTCGGGCCTTCAAAAAAGAAATCGAACAGCTTATCCAGTGGGGGCATCTATCGAAGTTCGTCAGAAGAGACAGAGCCGACCCTCCACCACCCCGAGGAGCTAACAAACGGACAGAGAAGCCCTTTGTCCCAAGACTCAAGAGTCAGGGGCAGTTCTCCATGCCATCCATTGAGGGCCTATGGGGGGAGAATCAAACTCCTCCTGAAAGGCCTTCATCCGAGAGGTGAGTTCGGTCCAGAATTTTCCCCCGGCCAATAGCCCTGGAGTCTCGGTGGCATTCTCAGACAGAGACCTGGAAGGCGTCAGAATGCTCGTGACACGCTCGTAATCAGTCACCAATCACGAGGTGCGCCGAATCCTAGTCGACAATGGCAGCTCCGTCAATATCCTCTTCTTGGAAGCCTTCCAAGGCCTCGAGCTTTCTCGAGATCATCTCAAGCCTACCAGATACACATTCCACGGACTCTCTGGGGTTCCACTCTCAATCGAAGAAATAGTTACACTTGATGTGACTACAGGAAAAGCCCCGACAATCCGGACAGAGGCAATGGACTTCATGGTCGTCGATGAGTAGGCCGCTTACAATGTCATCCTTGGCCGACCAGACTTAGCAGTACTTCATGCTGTATCCTCAACCTTCAACATGAAAATGAAGTTCCTGACCTCTGCAGGGGTAGGAGAAGTCAAAGGAAGCCAAGAGACTGCTCGAAGATGCTACACCACTACAAGAGGGGGCTCGGTCCTCCCACTTGAAGCATTAGAGCTCCCCCAACGGAACAGTCAAGTTCTTTCTAAACCAATTGATGAACTCAAGGAGATCCCCCTCTTCCAGGAAGGCAGACTTGGAATACAGAGCATCGAATGAAGAACCATGAGGGTGCCCAACACCTTCTCATATAAGTAGGTTTCCAATTTTCAATAAGGCCGACACTTGTCATATGTCCAAAGCATGTATTAAAAGGCTTCGACCATTGAAGCAACCACCTAGTTTTTCTTCCAATAAAACTTAGTTTATTTTTCTCGCAAAAATCATTGCATTGTCCTCATCCCTGTCCACCCGAGTCACGACCGACTCAACTAAACAGATGTTCAGAGTCCAGCTTCTCTCCAAGGGCTGCTCCCACAACTGGCTAGCATCCAAACAACAAGTTCAGAGTCCAACACTTGGTTCGATGCCGCTTTAGTCACTTGCAAACAAGAAAGTGCGACGTAGCACACCATTCGGAATAGCTCCTGCAACTAGTTGAAACATCCCAACAATAAGTTTGGAGTCCAACACTTGGTTTGACGCAGCTTTAGTCTTGCGAACAAGCAAGTGCAGAGTGTCACCATTTGAAATTGCCCCTGCAACTCATTGAAACTCTTAAACAACAAGTTTGAAGTTCAACACTTGGTTCGACGCCACTTTAATCGCGAAAATAGGTGTAGCACCGCAGTAACGGCAAAAGCACGCGAGCATGCGGGTTTGGAGATCGAAGCAACCATTCGAATCCTCCCTAAAACATGTCAAATTGCCTACAAGCAAGCTTAGAAGGCAGCCCTTCCCCAAGACCATCTCTATAGCTCACTCCAAGTGGCCACAAACAACTCATCAACTCAAACTTGTTCATGGAGCTTCCCTCAAAACTAGTTCACCTTCAAGCATCGGGTACGACATCCAACTCTCTCATCGAGTTGCCTCTACCAACTTGTTGAGCTCAAATACACTCTTCTCGGGTTGCTCCTACAAGTTTGCCGTGTCCAAATGGCAAGGTCGGCGCCAACTCTCTCCTCGGATTGCATCTACAAGCCTGACAGGTCCAAATGGCAATGTCGGCGCAAACTCCCTTCTCGAGTCACCTTAACAAGTCTATCGGGTCCAAACGGCGAGGTCGGCACTAACTCCCTCCTAAGTTGACTCCCCAAGCTCGATGGGTTCAAACAGCAAGTTTGGAGTCCAACTCCCTCCAAGAGTTACTTTTGCAATCTTGTCGGGTTCAACCAGCAAGTTCAGCGTCAACTCCCTCCTCGGGTTGCCTGTACAAACCTGCCAAGCTTGAACTGCAAGGTCGACGCCAACTCCCTCCTCAGGTCGCCTCTACAAACCTGTCGAGCTCAAATGGCAAGGTCAGCGCCAACTCCTTCCTCAGGTCGCCTCTACAAACCTATCGGGCTCAAACGGCAAGCTAGGTGCCAACTCCTCCCTCGAGTCGTCTTTACAAACTTGTCGGACTCAAACGGCAAGCTAAGTGCCATCTCCCTCCTTGAGTCGCCTCAACCAGCCTGTCGGGTCCAAACGGCAAGTTCGGCTCCAACTCCCTCCTCGGTTCGCCTCTAAAAACTTGTTGGGCTCAAACGGCAAGGTCGGTGCTAACCCCTTCCTCGGGTCGTCTCTACAAACTTGTCGAGCTCAAATGGCAAGGTCGGCGCCAACTCCCTTCTCATTCACCTCTATAAGCATATCGGGTCCAAACGGCAAGATCAGCACCAACTCCCTCTTCGAAGCTCCACTTCATAGCTCCCCATGGGTGACGCTCCTCTTCGTAGCACCCCGGGAGCACAACCCCTCTTTGTGGCTCATTTAGGAGAATCAGGACGAAACACCTCTTCATAGCTACCCAGGGACTAAGCTCCTCTTCGTAGCTTCTCCATGGCAAAGTTCTATTCGTAGCTCATCTTTTCAACTCCCCGGAGGCAGACATTGCGGGCCAATTTAGACCCCTATGACATATGATTCTTCTACCGACTTCCGAACAAGACTTGTAGATCTTCAAATCCTATTCGAAACAACGGGTCATACGCCTCAATCGGATCTACGTAGCTCTGGGAATATCCGTTATACAACAGTGCGCGAGGAAAAAAAAGTCGCTGACGTCATCATGACGTCAAGTGATATCTGAAGCCCGAAAAAAGTTTATAAAAAAAATTCGAAAAAAATAATTTTTTTAGCGTTGACCAGTCAAGTTGACCTGACGAGGCTAACTGATGAGGACATCAATTCTATTTAATTTAGTATTTTATTCCAGTACCATATTTATTTATTGGCAATTATAGCCATATATAATCTTCCTTTTTGCATTAGAATATTTTTTAGATTTTTAGAATCTTTTGAGATTTGTATCAAGATTTGTTTTGAGCCTATTTATAGGCCCTGAGATTAATGAAAAAGATATGCCATTTTTGATTAAAAATTATTGTGTTGAGTTTTGCACTTCCTGTCTCTTTTTGTGTGATGCAATTGAGATCAAATTATTAGGGTTTGTGATAAATCCTAATACAATTTTAGGGTTAGTGATTAACTCTAAAATCTACCCCAAATTAAAAATCCCCATATAAAATTAACTCAAATCCAAAACCCTAATCTCCCTTTACTATTCTTCTTCTTCCTCCTACTTCCGACCCCGACCGAAACCCTAGCCCCTCCACTTCTTCTTCCTCCTACTTCTTGTCTCTTTTTTGTGAGATACAATTGAGATCAAATTATTAGGGTTTGTGATAAATCCTAATACAATTTTAAGGTTAGTGATTAACTCTAAAATCTACCCCAAATTAAAAATCCCCATATAAAATTAACTCAAATCCTAATCCCCAAATCCAAAACCCTAATCTCCATTTTACTATTCTTCTTCTTCCTCCTACTTCCAACCCCGACCGAAACCCTAGCCCCTCCACTTCAGGACCTCGACAACACCCCCGCACTCCACCTCGTCCCATCCTATCGCCGCTCCCCGACTGCCTCACCGACCCCGAAACCCCCATCACTTCCCAACCCCATCTCCGCAACTGTCGTCCTCGCCATCCCCAGTGCCATCTTCCCGCTACCGCCGTCACCCCGTGCCTCCAGCTCACCCTGCCTCCATCCCCTCACCCTCAATCGACTTTGTCCTCATCCCCTTCCTCTTCAATCAGATCCCGGCATCCCCACCTGTTGCTCCTCTATCAGTTCCCGACGTCCCTCCTCCTGTCGCGCCTCCGCGACGCTTCAGCGACGCCCGCCAGTCGCGCCGCCCCTGGTCCCTCTCCTTGCCGCCTTCAGTCCTGACTGCAGCAGCGCCAGCCATCGCCAAATCCAGCGGCCAGTCCTTCCAACAGTGGCTTCATCTTCGGTCGTCCCAATTATTCTTCGAACCCTCGATATACTCTTTCCAGTTTTTAAATATTTGTGTTATACTGCTCTGTTATCTCTATCATATCATCTGATTTATCTATCATTCACAAATATTGAGATTGAGCGTTCCACTTGCTTGATTAGAGTACAAATCAATATTGAATCTTTTACTTGCTAAGAACACTTAGGAATTTAATTATTGATTGTTAGAATTGAATTATTAATTGGAATTGTTAAACGTGATTCAGATTTTGAAAATTCATCAAACTGATTAACTGTTTAAAATTTCTAACTTTTATCCGCACTACGTGTTGATAAAATTAATCCATTAAGAATCTTGGAAATTCTCTATTTAGGGTTAGTTTTACATCATTTTGGTATCAGAGCGAAGGTTCTTAAAACCCTAGTTCTGACATCATTTAGGCATTATTTTTTGCATTCATTTAGAATCGTTTAGAGTCTTTTATTATTTTTTCTTACTTTCTTTTAGATCACTTCAGATTAAATTTTTTTTTTAAAGTACACACACGACCCCTAGTTTTTTCCCTTTGGTGAATGTGTCTTCGCAGCACCATCACAGATCCTGACGAGCCTTTCTCATCCCTCCCATATCACCCAGTTAGAAACCCTGGACCTTCCCGACCTGAAATGGACAACTCTGATATTTCCGCTACCCTAGCTGCCATTCAAGCAACTCTTGCCAATATTAATCAGATGCTTGAGAGAGTGAAATTAAATCAAACTATTGTCCCTGAGCTTCATGCTAATCGTCAGATCCCTCAAGAGAATATTCGTGACGATCGACGTCAAGAACGTGACCCTAACGAACAATATAAGAACATTAAGGCTGACGTTCCCCATTTTGAAGGCCACATGGAACCCCAAGCTTATCTCGATTGAATCCGAGCCATGGACCACTACTTTGTGTGGTTTGACATGAGCGAAGTCCTAAAGGTTAAATTTGCCACAATAAAATTGACGGGTAAAAGCTCAACAATATTGGACCAATATTGAACATGTCCGTAGAGGTCGAGGTCTGGCACCCATAGCCACTTGGAAAGCCATGAAAGAGAAGCTCACTGAGAGATATGTACCGTTAACATTCCACACCCGATTGCTAGATTCGTAGAACCAACTTTATTAAGGAAGTAAATCCACACAAGAATATGTTGATAAATTTGATGACTTCCTTATTCGCTGCAATGCTTTAGGTAAAGAAAGTGAAGAACAAACTCTCTCTAGGTTCAGGGCTGGATTACGAGCCGATCTGAGGAACGAGCTAATTCATAGAAATGTGAACTCAGCAGCAACTTATGCTCTTGTCCTCGATATGGATTCCCTTCAAGCAAGTTCTCATTACAAGTCCAGCGATTTGATGGATCATTCCTCCAGAATGAATCCTCCTGATCCCTCTAGACCTGAGCACTCCTCTCCTCAATACCCTAACAAGTTTTACCCAAACAAACATACTTCAAATTCCTATCCACTTATAAATAACAACACGGGTAAGAACACTGAAAGAGACTGTTCTAAGATTGATCCTCTCACTAAGTGTTATAAATGTAAGGGATACGGCCATGTTGCTGGGAACTGTCCTAGCCCAAGTAGGATCAATATAGTAGAGGGTCCCGCAGTCATCACTGATGAGCCCAACAATGAGTTTACCTATGAACCTAATGTAAGTGATGACTTTGATGAAAAAGATAATGACCAGTCTCTCAATTGAATTCAGTCTGTCCAGTCACCTCTATTGAGTGTACCTGTGTCACCCATCCCTTCCCAAGTCACTTGGCAGCCTATAGATTTCATCCATATGTTAGAACATCCTAGAGTCACAGAATCTGCACCCACATTTGCATATCACATTCATGATTTGTATAGAGAAATTTCCAAGGAACTTAATGAGAATAATTTTAACTATAAGTTAATAGTAGATACCAGAAGGAAATTTATAACTTTTGATATTGGTGACGAAGTGGTGGTTCAGATTCGTCCGAAACGGTTTCCAATTGGACCCGTTAACTAGGCAGTCAAAATCGGCCGATATCGGCGATTAATCGCAGATTAATCGGAAATCGGTAGTGTACCGATTAATTTTGAAGCGATTTTTTGGAAATGGACTTTTAGCGATAATATCGTGCTAATCGGCCTATAATCGTATTAATCGGCCGATATTCGTAAAGCCCGATAAGCCGATTAATCGGTTGGGTATAATTCAACCTAAAAATAAAATCCCCCAATCGTCACCGTTCACTCATCAGCATATTCCATCCCAAATTTAATCTTACCCGTTCACTAATCCCCCAATCTGACCTAATTTTCATCCCAAATTCTTCTATCGATTCCTCTCCTCTTCATTTCATCCCAAATTCTTTTCTAACCTAATTTTCAAAACCCAAACCAAAATTCAGCTCTTCTCTCTTCAATCGATAGCTCTTCTCCAGTTCTTCTCCAGTTCGACAGCTCTTCTCCAGTTCTTCTCCAGTTCAACATCTCTTCAATCGACAGCTCTTCTCCAGTTCTTCTCCAGTTCGACAGCTCCAGTTCTTCTCCAATTCGACAGCTCCAGTTCGACAGCTCCAGTTCAAAGGTAAAAGTTGGGGGCGACTCCAGTTCGGCAGTTTCGACAGCTCCACTTCGACGTCGACGGCTCCAGTTCGGCGCGACGTCGACAGCTCCAGTTCGGCGACTCCAGTTCGGCAGTTTCGACAGCTCCACTTCGACGTCGACAGCTCCAGTTCGGCACGACGTCGACAGTTCCAGTTCGGCGACTCCACTTCGACGTCGACAGCTCCACGTCGACAGCTCCAGCTCCAGGTTCGTACAATTTTTTATATGAACAAGTAGTATTTGCTGTTTATTTTTGATGAACAAGTTGTATTCCAGTATTAGTATTTACTGTTTATTTTTGTTGAACAACTAACAAGTAGTATTTGCTGTTTAGTAAGTCTTTTTTTTTAAAGTTAGTAAGTTAAGTCAGTAAGTCAGTAACTCAGTATTCACTGAATCATTTTTTTAAAGTTATTTTTTCCTATATATATATATATATATATATATATATATATATATACACACACACACGATTTTTCCGATTTTATCCCCGATTTTTTTCCGATTACCCGATTAGTCACTAATCGCTCCTAGACCGATTAGTTCTCAAAACCGATTTTAACTGCCTAGCCCGTTAAGAACTTGAACATACATGATGCAGACCCATTTATGATTCTACATACAATCAATGATAATACCTATGTCGTTGACCTTTCTGAGGGTTTTGGCATAAAGAAGACTTTCAATATTGAGGATCCAGTACCTTATGAAGGCTCAAAATTCAACCCAAGAAATTTTCTTATAGATGAGGTTACCCTGCAGCCTAATAGTGAGATTCCCACATTTACCTCTCTACCTCATACTATTCACCAACCGACAGAAGAATTGAATAATATTTTAGATGATCAGATAATCTCTACACGAGATGGTGGTATGCACAAGTATTTGGTGAGGTGGAAGAACAAGCCGAAGTCGGATGACACTTACAGTGATCGTAAGGGGTTCCCTCAACTGGATCCAGATCTTTTGGAGCACCATGACAGGATCACTAGTTTTGACTCGACTGGGTCGAGCTCTCTCCCACCCGGAGAGAATGATGAGGAAATCAATTCTATTTAATTTAGTATTTTATTTCATTGTCATTTATTTTTTGGCAATTATAGCCATATGTAATCTTTCTTTTTGCATTAGAATATTTTTGAGATTTTTAGAATCTTTTCAGATTTGTATCAAGATTTGTTTTGAGCCTATTTATAGACCCTGAAATTAATGAGAAAGATATGTCATTTTTGATTAAAAATTATTGTGTTGAGTTTTGCTCTTCCTGTCACTTTTTGTGTGATACAATTGAGATCAAATTATTAAGGTTTGTGATAAATCCTAATACAATTTTAGGGTTAGTGATCAACTCTAAAATCTATCCCAAATTAAAAATTCCCAAATAAAATTAACTCAAATTCTAATGCCCAAATCCAAAACCCTAATCTCCTTTTACTATTCTTCATCCTCCTACTTCCGACCCAGACCGAAACCCTAGTCCCTTCACTTCGCAACCTCGACAACACCCCCGCACTCCACCTCCTCGTCCCGTCCTGTCGCCGCTCTCCGACTGCCTCACCGACCCCGAAACCCCCATCACTACCCAACCCCATCTCTGCAACAACCATCCTTGCCATCCCCAGTGCCATCCTCACGCTATCGCCGTCACCCCGTGCCTCCCGCTCACCCTGCCTCCATCCCCTCACCCTCAATCGACTTCGTCCTCATCCCCTTCCTCTTCAATCAGATCCGGACGCCCCCACCTGCCGCTCCTCTGTCAGTTCCCGACGTCCCTCCTGTCGCGCCTCCACGACGCTTCAGCGACGCCAGCCAGTCGCGCCGCCCCTTGCGCAGCCCCTGGTCCCTCTCCCTGCTGCCTTTAGTCCTGACTGCAGCAGTGCTAGCCATCACCAGATCCAGCGGCCAGTCCTTCCAACAGTGGCTTCATCTTCAGTCATCCCAATTGTTCTTCGAACCCTCGGTATACTCTTTCCACATTTTAAATATTTGTGTTATATTGCTCTGTTATCTCTATCATATTATCTGATTTATCTGTCGTCCACAAATATTGAGATTAAGCATTCCACTTGCTTGATTAGAGTACAAATCAATATTGAATCTTTTACTTGCTAAGAACACTTAGGGATTTAATTATTGATTGTTAGAATTAAATTATTAATTGGGATTGTTAAACGTGATTCAGTTCTTGAAAATCCATCAAACCGATTAACTGTTTAAAATTTCTAACTTTGATCCGCACTACGTGTTGGTAAAATTAATCCATTAAGAATCTTGGAAATTCTCTATTTAGGTACTGTTTGGTTGGAGGGGAATGGAGGGGAGGGGAGGGGAGGGGAGGGAAATGAAGGGGTGCAAAACCCCTCCTAAGCCAATTTTGGCTCCCTTCCAATATTGGGGGGATTTGGAGGGGAGAGAAAGTAAGTCTAATTTTTTAATGTGATTAAGCTAAATTGCCCTTTTAAATATAAATCCTAATAATAAAAAACCTAACTATCTCAGCCAGACTGGAGTATAGCTCTTGCTATATAGCCCAAGTTTACAAGCATAGTTAGTATTTCAATAGGCCATTATGCTATAAAATTTTACACATCATGAGAATAAGCTGTTTAACAATGTTAATATCTTCATGCTTTCATCTAAGTATTGTTACTGCTAAGTCCCTGATTGGTTCGGAGTTGTTATGATGTCAGGCTCAGAAACAGGAGGAATTACCGGTGTTATATTATGATTCACAATATACACCATAATATGCCTCTGTAGCAATGCAATTTCATGCGACAACTAATATATCGTTATCTTCAGCTTGTTCTTTCTTATATATGTTTCTGGGTAATTAAATGTTTGTAAGCTTCTCATTTTGTCACACACAGACCTTAATGCTTTTAATTGAAATATTATCTGATAGAATATGCTTGGTACTTATTACTTGTGGTACAGTAAGCCTTTGGTTTTTTTCATTATGCAGTGTATGCGATGGATTATCCAGGCTTCGGCCTCTCACAGTGCCTTCATGGCTACATCCCCAACTTCGATAAAATGGTAGATCATCTCATCGAGCAATATGCTATTATCAGAGGTATGCATATTTCATATCAAGCTGCACTTTCTTATTGTATGTAAAAGGGTATAAAAGTAATTTTATTATAAAATCCATTCCCTCCCCTTGTGTACCAAACAAAAAGATAATTATTTTCCTTCCCCTCCCGTCCTTTGAACCAAACAAAGTCTTCATTAAATGCCTCCCCTCCCTTTCCCTCCCTTCCCCTCCCCTCCCCTCCCCTCCTTTGAACCAAACAAACCCTTAGGGTTAGTTTTACATCACTAACTCACTCACCGACATGTGGGCCCCACCATGCTCCTCGGCGCCAAACCGGAGAAGGTGCGAACCAGGGAGAGTGATTGCCTCATCGCCTCTTCGTCATCTAATTACCTCAAAAAGCGTGCAACACATGATAAACGAGCACGATCACTCCAAGAATCGAGCTCCATGATTTCACGTGTGAAGCACATGCCAAAAAAAAAAAGAGAAATGAAAAAAGAAAAGAAAATAAGAGCAGGACCTACATGTCAGATTGTTTAACTGACATGTTGGGCCCGCACCCTCCCCGGTGCCATCATAAAATCAAGGTAGGTTGCTTTGGTGAATTCTGACTGCTGGATCTCCTCAAAATCTGCGCTCTCTTCGATCGACGATCCAGATCACTTCAGGTATTATTTATTACATCTATTTCTATTTCTTAATTATAAATTTCAAAAAATAATTAAAATCCAAAATTATTTTTAAAATCTGGAATATTATTTTTAAATTCCAAAAAATTATTATAATTTTAGAAAAAATATTTTTAAATGTCAGAAATTATTTTTAAATTCGGATTAATTAATTAAAATTCTCAAAAATGATTTAAAAATTGGGGAAAATCCATAAAATTCCCAAAAATCAGAAAAAAATCACAAAAAATCCAAAAAAATCTAAAAATAATTTTGGATACTTTACAAAGTCAGAACTCCGTTACACCCCGAGCACGATTCAAACATCCCCAAAGACTCTAATAAGTAATGTAAACCATTAAACACGGGCAAACTACTCCTCAAAGGCTATAAAACTCAGTCTTTAGGAGTGAGAGGCTTGTGATATGGATAAAAATAGAAGAAAAAAAATTGGGACCGTTCAATCTGGCACGAATCTTAATGCTCTCAGGGGTAAAATGGTAATTTCAGCAGAAAGAGGCCCGATAAGATGAACTGGGCCATTTTCAGACCTATCGACCCAATCTAGCCTGTAATAGGGTCTATTACAACAGCCTTAACACAAGGGAGTCCAGATCCATTGAACCCAGTTTAAACTCCCTATTTCTAGGGGGTAACTGATTTTATCCCTCCCCCCACAAGAGAGTTTGAAAGTTTTATCTCTTCGTCAAAAGAGAGCCTAGACTCGATCTCTTCATGTGAAAGGAATAACCGACTCTATCCAAACACCGGGAAGTAAAGATAGATGAATATCTTGAAATTGACCCCCTTCGGCGACTATATATACCTCAAGACCTCCTCAGAAACTAGGTAACTGATAACTCCGCTCTTAACCCCATCATATCTACAAGTTTCTGACATGGACTTCGAAGGGTCTATCGTCGGAGCCACCCCCGATGTTTCAGACTTGTTTACAGATCCACGGGAGCCGTTCCTAATGATTAGAACTTGGGGTCCAAAGCATCTTTTGGCAGTTAAAGTCGACGAATAGCGAAGGTTTGATCTTTATTGTTTTTATTTAAATAATTCACGTATTTGTTTGCTCCCACACAAAAATAAGCAGCAACAGTGTCAAATGAGAAAAACATATTTAATGAACTAATGTAGAGAAGCAAAAGCTTGTGTGTGTGTGTGGGGTTGGGGGGGGGGGGGGGGGGGGGGGGGGGGGGGGGGGGGGGGGCAAAACAAGAAAGTGTTATAAAACAAATTCCTTACTGCAAAATCTCACTGTAATATGGCATCGATGTGATGGGCCTAGAGATTAGATAACACTTCAAGAACATTTCAGAATAATTAAATAATTATATAACAAACATGGCAAATACTATCACGATATTTCAGTATCTTGAGACAGTATTCAATAAATTTGCATGGCAAAAATATTCTTTGCAATCAACTGAATTGCAAACATGTATTTTTTGTATTTATACATGAGTACATGATGATTTATGTGCTTGCAAGTAAGGAAAATTTTGACCGGCACTTAAATACTTCAACCCAAGATTAAGCATTGCAAGATTTGATCTACTAAAAAAGGAGAAAATACCTGCTTAAATGATTCATGGTGGGTACTGTAATGAGATTTAAGCAAGCCTTCGGCTTCATACTCTCGTATCATGGGCATATACATTGAACGAAATGATTGAAAACTTCCATCAACTATTTTCTTAACCTGAGAAAGGTGCAAAAAACGAACCAATATGTAAGATTCTTATAGTAAATATGCTTTCAAGAAATTAAGAATTGAATAAACATTGGAATGAAGATTCGTAAAGTTGGCAAAAATATAGAATAATACGAAAATGCTTATATGTACAACAACAATAACATTTCAATCAAAATTTCTTAGGTTGGTGTATGAATCTCCACTAACCTAAGGATAGATTCGTACTCTGATGAAGCATTCTTGAAAGTCACTTTGAATTTATATTTTAGAATTTTAAAATGCTAGCTTCTAAATTAGATAGGGTTTGTCCCAAAGGATTAAAATCAGAAATTTACATTTATCTTTAAGTTAATTTAAATTTAAACTGAGTTGAAATTGAGCATACCTTGTATGATTGGTTAAAGATAGATAATAAGTTAACATATACATTGTAACTTTTCTTTTAAACTCGTGACAACGAAAGGGAGGCTTTTAATTGAAATATTCAACAGAAAAAGATTGTTTGATGACAATAATTTAGATCATCTCCCAGTGACCATTGGAACCATTTCCAATAGACCAATGGCGATGTCTATTTAAAATGAGCTGAGACATTAAAAGCCTCTTATCCTAAGGGTTAAAATGTCTTATTTACTTGTATTTATCTTGGATGTTCCACCTTTCTTTCTAGTTCCAACCTAACCATTAACACCCTCCCTAGTTTCTCCTTCTCCTTTGATCCTTTACTTTCATTTTCTCACCACCTTTTCTTTATATTTTGTCGCATGTGTTAAAATATTTCAAGTGAATTTATTTTATTTTTGTCACTAATCCATGTGAACTTCTTGTGTGTTAGTCAATTTATAAGATCTTTCAACTATTCAGTGCCTTCGTATCTCTTTCATTTTGGCTTTAAGATATGAGGACCAAAAACGAGGATTTTTCACGGTCTTGTCTCATGACGAACAGATTGTTAGATTGTACATCTGAAGATATCCATCTTTGTCACCTTCAATCAGGAATCACAGGTGCAGAGTCAGACATTCATCTATATCACCTCTGGGTCATAAGCTACCTAATAATGGGACCAGTATCTGCAATTTTATCTAAACCCCTGATGTTTAGCTTTCCAAATTCTGAAAATAAGAACTTGCATCCACTTGAGTTTAAAAGTCCTATATAAATTCCTGTATAATTAATTTCTAATATTTACACATATATAATGATCATTCTTAATGACTTGGTTGGTCCTTAAGAAAAAACATTTCCCAATTGCTCTGCATTTTCCACACAATATATCCAGAAATCACTCAAGTAAAATGTTTGGCTCTGGTGTGAAAGAATATGTTAGTCAATCTTCTGACGGATTGAAGAATACCAATATGTTCTTCATCAAACATTATGCACATAAACTAAAAACGAGGTGAGGTTAAATGCATGGTATTACGACCAAGACAAAGTCCAAAGTTTGTCTCAGTTTTTGGCCTATATGATACAATGTTTGCCCAAAATTTTGGTATCAACCAATATTGCATTTAACAAGGAAAAACGATATTAAAAAAATATCCTATGGTAAACAATTGAAACCAGAGACACGAGGACCTATCTCCTGGTGCTATGCTATTATCGATGACTAGGTACAACATGAACAAAAGACTGTATATGAGGGAGACAACATTATCGAGTAAGTGCAATGAAAAGTATTTGAATTATATTTATAGTGTATAATTTATAGTATATTACAACTTAAATTTGTATAATTTTATATGTTTTTATGGTTGCAGCTCGATAAATTTATGGTACACTTCATACAAACTTTCTGTATATGAAGATAAAAAATGAAGTAAAAATACAATAATTATAATTCATTGTTTTAATTGAACAAGGTATACATTGAATGTTTGGCTTTTAAACATTAAGCCAATATTATAAAACCTGATACCATGAGTCAATACGGAGATACTTAAAGGATCCGAAACCTACGAAAATTTGAAGGTTGATACCAAACTCAACACCGAGTTTTTGAACCATAAATTAAACATAATACTCCCTTTTTTAATCTGGTTATGACGAAGACCTTTTTACTGTTTTTTTATCGATTATCTGTCATCTAAAAAATTGAAGAATAAATTTGTTCTCCCTCTCTTACATCCTACTAGATAACATTTTGTGTGAGTGCGAAATTTTAACAGCAAGGATAGTAAATATATCCAAGTTGAATGAGAGTGTATTTGTAGGATACTCTAAATATACTATAAATTGACCAAAATTATTTAGTCTTATCTCTGCAACTAGATAAACATGACCACTGCGGACTTCCATAATATACCATATTTGTCTAGCTAATTGAATCTCACATGCCTCTCCCCAAACCAATTTGGATTACTTAAAATTACCTTGAAGTATATGCTCAAAAGAAACAAAAATATACTAAAAGTGAGCAATCTAAGAAACCTTGTGTTTCCACATTCCTTCAATTCTCTAACGAATGAGTCAGTTATCTAGCTCTATTTTAATCGTCTTACTGAACCTCGCATGCACACATATCCTAATTCCCATGTTGTTTCTACACATAAATTCACTTACACTCTTCTCTTTATTTTTTCATTTGTCCTACTTTATATTGTAAACTCTTAAACAAAGGAAAGCTATGAAAGAAAAGTGAAAAGTGAATGCTTTACATGATAATTGAACTTAGCGTTTAGCTGTTTACGAAACTGGACAAGCAGATTGTTGGATATCATTGAGCACTCACAGTGAAGCTAGCACAATATAATCAACTCATTTTTCCCCTGGCAGGCCAAGATTTCTCTCAAGAATATAGCATGACTTATCTTAAGACGTTTTCTCAAGTTCCGGTGCAGTCGAAGGTGAAAGGCACAAAGCAACTTCACTACCCCGTAAAAAGCCTGAGGCGCAAGGTGCAATTTGAAGCGCAAGGTGCAATTTGAAGCGCACTATTACTTTCTGGGGGATTTAAAATTTATAAATAAGATTATATCATTATATATCATGATAACATGGATCACCCATTAGGTGACCAATCGATAATAATCAATCTAAATTAGGGAATTATATATTATAAGATTATTTTCTCATATTTTATAATATTATGTGGAGTAATTATATCTTTTCCTTAATCATTGGAAGAATTTAATCATTGGAAGAATGCTCTTAAAAAAAGTGGTGAGCATATCTTAAACCCATGACCTCTCACATTCTCAAGACTGAGCGCCTCAGTGCGTCATGCAAGGATGAGGCGCAAATAGTCTAGGCGCTTGCACCTTGCGCCTCTGGCGCGCCTTCGACTACACTATCAAGTTCTAAAATTAAACATCAAATTTGGGCTCATAATAGGTTGCTAACAACTTTCGGCCTCCGTCTTTTTAACTTCATGAATGTCTTTCTAGATCAAGATTTAAGTACTCGGTTTTGGTTCTACTTCCAAGATAGGCAAGTTTTGAAAATTTGTGTTAGGTTTCATTTCAGCTGGTTTCGTTAACGGCAAAAGTACATAATATATATCAAATATCTCTAATAATTTCCTTAAACTATCTGAGTTGAAATGTTTTTCAAGAAAAAAACAAAACAAGACACATGATATTTAGAAAAGCATTATGCTTTATGAGGCTAGGTATTCGGTTCGGTTCAGGTCGGATTCAGTTCAAATATGAAACCAATCTAAAAGATTCACTTATTTAGTTGGGTAGGTAAGGGAAATACATGACCTACCTCATAAAACCATTAGATAAAACTGTTGGCCTAAACTAATTTTACCTTCTTGGCTTCTTCCTTTTTGAAAGATGAAACGTCTGAAAACAATCAACAAATTCTACGTATCTTTCAAGCGACGAAACTTCTGAAATAGTCACTATCACTCTCTACGGCAATAAGAGAGGGAGTTTTCCATTCTTGGTATGTTACCCTTTCATCTTCATCTTCTATTCTCCAAAATGCTATTTTTTGAAGATTTTTAAAGCTTTTTGTTATGTCAGGCAAACGGGGTTTCCCGTCGCTTTTATTGATCACATCCTTTCGAAACAGATCTGAATGACCGGATCGAAACTCATCAAAAAATTTCAAACTTTAGTCAAATTCGAGACTTGTTAGAGGTTCGTAAATTGTGGCAAACTCCTAGGTTACTTATGGTCTATTTGAGTTGTTTGAGAAGTCTTACTGGAATTTTAATTCTAATGGTTTTCTTGCAATTGGGTAAACAATTCCATCTTTCATAACCAACAACCCCTAGGCATCAACAACATCGCTCTTCTTGTGCATGTTGACGATATTATTTTAATTAAAAATAATAATATTGAGATCGTTTACCGACGGGTGAACCGAACAGAGGTTCTTATTAGAAGAGTTATCATTGATAACTCTTTCGGATTCAAATAATTCAAAAATAGAAGGAAAATTTTGAGTCCAATTATCTACAAACCACATCTTGATTGACACTTTTGAACCAACATTCATATCATCTGCTTTAATTTCTAGAAATAAAGTGGTTATAGGTCAAAGGATTAAGGATAGCATCTATCTATCAAGATGTATTCTTGATTTGCTTTCATGGATAAGGATGCTGCTCTGCTATGGTGACATCCTATTGATATCTCTAATACCAAGACCTTTATCCACAATTGTTTAAATGTTGAAGATATATTGTTGGGCAAATTATGATACTTCAATCAAGGTCCCAAATAACGGAAGCATAGAAAAAATGTACCTTGGCGTTTCTGATTAAACCTCCATTTTTTTTCCATTAAATCCTCCTTTTTCCTATATAATCACCATTTGGTCAATACGGGGTAGTTTTCGTTTTCGTTTAATCCATGTTTTTACATCTTTTTCAGAACACTGGCTTTAATTGTATCACATTGTTTTTTCTTGTCAATGTGGTCATCCAATAACTACTTAGCAAGGTTAACAAACGGACTTATTATTTATTATGGTGCATTTTTCTTTTGTTTATTATATGAAGAAATCATTGTCACAAGAATTTATGTTATAATCTAATGGTTCCACGAAGGGGCCTGACGCTAAGCTCATGTGAGAATTGTCTTTATCAATGATTATTGCATGTAGTTTTAGTTGCTTAATCAACTATTGCAACAGAATATTGACCCATGCAATTTCTGAGAAATAGCTCAGTGACTCCTTTGTGATCTACTAATATGAGCTTCTATTATATTTAAGGGTAAATTTCACATACCCTACAAGGTTTGTCACCATTGGTACACAAACCTACCAAGTTTTACTTTTATAGATTAAATCATACTGAAGGTAAAAACATTTTGCAATCATACTTACACCAACATGAAATCACTTTTCTGTCCCTGAAAAACTCAATAAAATTAAATTTCAAACTCATTTTCTTATCATTTTTTACATAAAAGTTTGCAAACAAATCATCCTCTAATGTGAGACTAATTTGAAAAAACTCTCCTCCCACTTTTCATTTTTATTTTAATTAACATACTTTCCAAATAAGTTCTCCAATAGTTGGCGGACTTACCTGGTCTTGATTAATGAGATACTGGGGTATTTTAGGCCTAAAATAGTGTTAAGAGAATGTCATGTAATCGCTCCTTAGGTTAAGTGCCTAATCGACTTGGGCGAAGTAGAGTTTAGTGAGTAAAACTGTAAAAGGAAAACCTAGTACGCTTATGTGCCAATCGTGACAAACCTAGTAGGGTATGTGAAATTTACCATATATTTAACTCATTTGCACTGTGACTTCACTATGCATATGTCTCACAATTGTTTAAATCGTGAGTGAACAAACATATTGCATTAATAGTGTGACGTGTTGAAGAAGGTAATCTATATCTTCATCACATATAATTCCTTTATTATCTTGTTCACATCTCACCAAAGCTCTAATACTCTATATGTGTCTATAATCTAGCCTCACTGCCTCAGTAGCGCACACACTTCTATCACGGAGCCATAACCGTGTTATACCTGTCAGAGCATCCACATTTCATGGGCATCATTGGATATGTGTTCACACTTCCCAGGTATGTCCTAAATATTAAATTTTGAATATATATTACATTCACTTCTTCGATATTTAATGAACACATAATCAATAAATATTTATTACCTTTCGCATACTTCATACTAGAACATTTTATGTTATTTTGTTTGTCGTGACTATAGAGCTTCTTGCTATCTTGTAATTTTCCATAGACCGTGAAACTATTGTTTTACTATGCAATTTAAAATTACATCTATATAATAAATTACAAAGAAAGCTATCAAGTGGCTCTCATTCAATCTCCCCTAAAATTAATGGCCCATATTTAGCATCACAAAACACATTTTCCCTCCAAAAGTTCCCCACCCCCCCCCCAAAAAAAACTCAAATTCAAATTTTCCCTCCAAAACAACTCATTTATTTATTTAATTATTTCTCTCTCTCTCTCCCCCTATATATATATATATATATATATATATATGGAAACATGAACTTTTATATCCCAATTTATAATTATTTTTCACCATATACTAATGGAAACATGGAATTTTATTTACGACTAATTATTGTCATACTATTCAAACTTCAGCTACATAATTGTTGATTTACTGTTTACAGGACTTTACATACTTCGATAAATTTGAACAAAATGTATGCATAACTGCAAATATTATCTACAATAATATATATCATTATAGTTGTGTCCTCGTGTCCACTTTGTATAAGTTTTGTGAGTCCTCGACCAATACCTTTGTCTTGTTTCGCACATATACCGGTTTACATGCTTCGTAGCCTCTATCTTAAGACATTATAGATATATTTTGGATCTAAGATTGCTTCGCATAACAGAGGTGTCTAGATTCATTGTAAATTTAATGTTTCTTCCCTGTTTAGGATGGCCAAATCATTGTTCATGCCATTTATTTCTGTATATGTTGGGTGTATTCACTCCCAGTTTGTCATCCACTAACCTATAAATGATCTTAACAAGGAAATTTTTGTACTTTCAAGGTCTATATTCTTCTTCAATAATTTTCTAAAGAGTGTACGAACAGAAAGGAACATTATAAAATTAGGGAGAAATGCTAAAGATTACGCGTCCTCTATTGACAGGAAAGAAAGTTTCCAAACAAGTATGAACATAGTATACAGTGTTGAATCATGATCAACACAGACATTGTTACATGGTAAAAATGTCAGTGCAACTACAGCGTAGTCAATAAACTAGTTCTCCACTCAGCATAACAATCAATTGATGCACCTAAACGATCTTTTACCCGATAAGTTGATCTACTTAGTACAGATCCTGTTAGTAACAAAGGGATATCAATTGAACAAAACAAAAATATGGTAAACACACTTGGGGGAAAGTTGAAGTGCATGTGAACTTTACCTCTTGCAAGAGCTTCAAGGGGCTAATTTATTATTAAGTATAACCAGACTGATAGTTTAAACCTCAACTAGACACCCATGTGCCGGAATTAATCCATTCAAAAACAGTCCCAAAAAAATTTAGGTTTAATTAGGAGAAGTGACAAACCTGCCCTATCCAACCCAACGCCCTAACTCATTGACATACCTACATCTGGACACAGATACTTGATGCATGTTCATGTATGATGGATTGATGTCACACGCTTGTATAGCAAGGTAATTAAAAAACAATAGTTTGTCAATTAACAAAAATCTAAGTTTTACCATAATACTAAACAAGTCAGACATAGTAGTAATCTTAACATGCTACTTCAATCCAAAATTAACATATTTATAGGTCATTAGGTATGAGATGTTGCTTTTTTTCTTTTCTTTTTTGGAAACAAATGTTGCTTAAAATTATTAATCAGGATCTTAGAAGTTCAGAATTTCCAGATTCTGTTTGGGTTTTAAAAACATGGGGCCCTTTCTTTATCAAAATAAAAATATGTGTAGTAATCCAACAGTGTAGATCTACTGAAGAAACCATCTTAAAAAGCTAAATGCTTTAACGAGGGGAACAATGGTAGCATAGATGCTCACTAAGTCTATTTAGTCAGTTACACATAGTAATAACTGCATGAAATTTCGTTAGCAAACCTTATTTATATCCTCCGCAAACAGCATGCGTAAATCACCCATGTATGATAGGCTACAAATCTTAGCATATAGATCTTCCTGCATAAAAGGATGGGGGAAACAGAGAATTTAAATATAATAGGATTTCTAAATTCAACTAGTACTAGAAAGAGTATAAAATAGGAAAGAAGACCCCTTAATAGATTTTATGCCATACCTCGGTAAACTCAGGCGGCAAAAGAAGAAGTGCAGCAGAAGTTGCTGACTTCAAGTTCACCAAGTTGACCTTTCTTATATCCCAGTTATCAACAAGAACATGAACCTGCATATTTCAATGAGTCATTACAACAATTTAAACAATTAACATTGCATACAATTTTGTATCACATAGGAGGTACGAAGATTCATGAGAAAAATGAAACGAGCTAAAGGAGAAAAAGAACCGATCCAAATCCGTCAAAGACGATGGTGGAGGGGTCTCCTCCTTCTGCTAAATGCACGTAATGAAGGTTAAATTATTGGTAATAACCATTTATTATAAAATAACATTATCCTTTGCAATTTAATCATATAAAACAAAATACCACCAACAAACAACAAACAAAATTTTCCAAAAAAGGTTGAAAATCACTATCTGACTTTAGATGCAGTGAAACAATAATTTGGAGACAGAACTGGCGCAACAGGTTTTCTGTTAGCTGCTACTGACGGGGGTATAAATGAATAGATTTCATCCTTTTCAGAAGATTCTATGACAATTTCTCAAATTGTTAACTGGATGGGATACATTAAACATTAAGTATTGTATCTCATTCCAATAAATTACCAACCAGACAAGTTAAGAACACTGGAAATATTCATTCAGTTCAAAGAAGCTAGTGCATATATTGAAATGGGAGGACAAATACTGAGAGATAGTTGGATGTTTAGCTGTATCAAGAAATACTGGTCCATCATATTTATTATCGACATTACAATAATAGCCCCACTATCTGAAATTTCATATAATAATAATAAGGGTAAAAGGGATATGAGCAACTTGCTCATTTAGTAAATGGGCAATTGATTATGTGGCATGCATGTGATATATTGGACAACTAACCCTTTTAAGAATTTTCCAATCACATGCATGCCACATCATCAATTGCTTATTTACTAAATGAGCAAGTTGCTCATACCCCTTTTTCCCTAATAATAATAATAATAATAATATAAATCAACCAAATCTCTAACAAACTCATTTATAAATTGCAAACTACAAGATATATCTACTTATTATAATAAATGAAAGCATGCAATGATGGAAAAGAAGAACAGTAAAACAAAGACAACCACACCGCAAGTATCTACATACAGGTTTTTGCAAACGACCACTTAGATAGAATTTGTCCCAAGTCAATACATCCCATGCCAAATCTTGGATTCCTACTACTCCATACTTTACCATCTGTTAAATAGCAAAGAAAATAAGCATATATGGTCAGTAAAACTCATCCAATCAAAACAAAAAATTTAAATAGAAGTTCAGGTTTTTAACACATCAACACCTTTTCTCTCCATTGGACAAACGGATTGAAGTGCACTCCCACCCCAATCCTATCAGCCACGCATGTAACCTGAACCACAAAGAAGAAATTCAATGTGGGATTAAGGCCCTTTTGAATAGCTTGAAGAAAACAAGCTCTATCAGTCAGTTAAGTCGTGCTATTAACAACTCGAAACCAAAATCTTAGGCCGCATTCAGAAATGGAGGTTAACAGAGATACGTAGAGAACTGGAGGTATATAGCTACCTTTAGTTATTGTACCTATTATCTGTTCGGAAACTTTTCTGAATGTCAGATACGTATTTTAACTTTTTGAGACCCAAAGGAATAGGTATCTCAACTCCAAAAGTATCAAAGTAATTTTTACTACATGTATAGTTTAACGTAGGTAGAGGTATGCTACCTACATGTCACACACCTTACCTCCACCCAAAAGACACCTATAGGTCTCCTAATTTTGTTTCCAAACAGGGGCCTTAATCCTGATTTGTAACTTAACTTTGGGGGGTATCTCAAATAAGTCCTCTAATTAACAAGTAATTTTGGTTAGGCTCCCCAGTAGAAGCTAACACACCTACGACCCACAAGTTGTTTAACTATCCCAAACAGGAATTTTTACCAAAATGACCCACTTTTTGAAAGTATTTACCAAACTGACCCACTTTCAAAAGTATTTACAATACCCTCACGGGATAGCGAGTGTAGGCTTAGGTGTTTGGAGGAAAAACTTGAAGAAAAAATATCAAAGTAAGACTCGCTGTCTCGCATCAAGCATAGTTCTACTACACTCGCTGTTTGAGATAGCAAGTCTAACTTTGATATTTTTTTGTTAAATTGATCTTTAAAAAAAAAAATTGAAGTCTCGCTCGCTATCTCAAACAGCGAGTGTAATACAACTACACTCGTTGTTTGAGACAGCGAGTCTTACTTTGATATTTTTTTCTTCAAGTTTTTTCTCCAGGTTGCGGAGAAACACCTAAGCCTACACTCGCTATCTCAAACAGCGATAATATTTTCATCAAACTCGTTGTCTCACCTCTCACCTCTCACCTCGCTGAGACAGCGATTTTGGTGAAAATAATATCGTTGTTTGAGACGGCGAGTCTTACTTTGAAATTCTTTTCTCAAGTTTTTTCTCCAAGTCAGCGAGTTTGGTGAAAATACCCTCGTTGTTTGAGACATCGAGTCTTACTTTGATATTTTCTTAAAGTTTTTTCTCCAAACACCTAAGCCTACACTCGCTATCTCAAAAAGCGATGGTATTTTGGTAAATACTTTCGAAAATGGGTCAGTTTGGTAAGTACTTTCAAAAGGTGGGTCATTTTGGTAAAAAAAAATCCCCAAACAGGCCCCTCTAGTTGGTTCACAGACATTGACAAACATTAAAATTGCCCAAATTAACGAAATTCAACGACATAACATTCCCAAAAAAAATCTCATTCTATATTTTTAACTATTCGGAAACAAAGTTATGATAGCTGTAGCCATCTTTTTAAGTGGAGGTACTGGTGTGCGGCATATAGGTAGCATGCCTCTACCTGCTAGGCTTATTTGGTAACAAAATCAGAATACCTATACTATCTTTTAAGTGGAGCTAAAGATATTCAACCTATAAGTAGTATATAACTCTACCTTCACTTAACTTTGATTTTTTTTGTAATTGATAAATCTATAAGCATCTTAATTTTTGGGGCCCAAATAGACGAAATGTGGGATAACGAAGATATCTTCCAATTAGTGCTGGCAACGAGCCGGACCCATATAGGCCCGAGCTCGAGCCCGAAGTTGAAAACATAGGCCCGAACCCGACCCAACTTTTCTTCGGCTTAAAAAAGTAGGCCCGAGTCCGGGCCCGAATTAGGCCCGAAAATTGGTTCGGGCCTAGACCCAAATTACTTATGCAAGTTCTAATACATGACTTTTTCATAAAATAAAACTGAATCAAAAATAATATACGATAAAAAACAACAATAATAGGAATACTATAAATTTTTGAGTAATTCACATTTAATTTGTCTAATTTCATTTAAGTTTATATACAGGACATAATTTCTCTATCTATTAACTTTAACACTTATTTCAACTTACTTGAATGTTATCTTTTTTAAAAATCATACATAAATATACATGTTGTACACAAAAACATACGCATGCATATATAAAAATTTGATTCGAGCCCGTCGGGCCTAAGCACTTGGGCCCGAGCCCAGCCCGAATTTTCCTCAGGCCTAAAAATTTGAGCCCGGGTATGAGCCTGAGCCCGGCCCAAAATGAGAATTATTAGCCTAAGCCAGCTAATTATCGGGTCGGACCTAGGCATGCCCGGGTCGGGTTCGGGCCAATTGCCACTCTTCCAATCATCTCCCTTTTCAAACGGGCCTTAAAGAGGCACATTAATTCCCTCTGCTTCCAATTACCACCATTTCCAAACGGGGACTTACTTTCCAACTACGGCCGGGTTACATTCCAACTATGGTCGGGTTACCTCCATTTCCAAACGGGGACTTACTTTCCAACTACGGTCGGGTTACTTTCCAACTACGGTCGGGTCGGGTTACTTTCCAACTACGGTCGGGTGAAGCATAGATAAAAGTTGCTCAAAACCAAAAAAACTTATAGGACTAAATTAGGAAATTGGAACAAACTGATTTCGGGCCCAGAGCTCCCATCCACTTCGAGTAATGGTGCCTATTCATCTCCAAATTCTGCCAAATTTTCACCCCATTAACAAAACTCCAGCAAAAAAAAGGGAAAACTACAAGAAACAAGTAGTGGTGAAAGTGAAGCCACTCACTTGAGAGTGCCATTTAAGGGGATCGCGAACTCCAAAAATGTAATCCACCATTGAAGTCTGGAACAATTAAAATTAATATAATTAACCATAATTAGGAAGGGAAAAAAAGAGGGTTGGGAAACCTTGTCGTGGTTGTTAGAGAGGAGAGAGGATCCATAGGCGCAGCAGAACTCGACTGGTGGTAGGGATTGGAGCGGTGCTGCAAGCTCCATTGATTTGCTATCCATTCGATTTTGATTTTTGATTTTTGATTTTTGATTTTTGATTTTTGATTTTGATTTTGATTTTGATTTTGATTTTGATCTTGAAAGGGAGGGGGAATACTAGGAGACGATTTGGTGGAATTTTTGGGTTCAGATCTGGAGTCGTTTTTGGGTTCAGATCGGGAGCGTAGGAGAGAAGAAGGTAAAGAAGGAAACGAAGCTAAAGGAGAGAGGCGCCTTCGGTAAAGGGCTGAAGAGTAAAAGAGAGAGGAGACCTCATTTTGGTGGAGTGGTAAATAGCTAAGCAGGATTAGCAAATACACGTGCAACGTCTGAACAATTTTTTTTATATTCTATTTATCCATATTATAATGGGAGAAGCACGTGCGGAACACATAAAATAATAGACTGACATTCACTATTCATAATTCTTATCCCACGGGGCAGGTGCAGAGAGAGAGGGAGATGAAGAGGGTAGGGTTTTTGGGTTTTTTGAGAGATAGGAAGAGGGTAATAAATTTGAACGTGTATTGTACGTATTTCATTGGTTTATATGGTAGAGTTTAATTAAACGTGCGTTGCACGGGTTGGAATATGGACAAATTACACTAAGGCCCTCTCCCATTATAGTAGTAGATGAAGAGTTTTGGAAAATTTTCTAAAAAACAGCTTTGAACCGTTTTGGGAAAACGGTTTTCAATAGGCTGGTTTAGAAAAAATTTTCTAAATTTTTTTTCCAAAAAACCCCTTGTCAAACAACTTTTCTAAAAATTTTCATTTTAAAAAACTGAAAACGGTTTTAAAATCCAAAAGAAACGGACCCAATTCACTTGATTTCGCAATCAAGTAGGATGAACAAATTGGGAGAAAGAAAAACGAGAGATGAGAGCTCCCCACCTTTCTTCTAACCAACGAACCCCCTTCTCCCATCCTCACCACAGGTCCAGCCGAGACAACTCCCCAGCTATGACAAAACGAGGTCGAGAAGAAGGGGCTGACCACCATCATCACAAGCGACCAGGTGATGATAGGCGTTCAAAGAGCTACGTTCATGAACCCCCCAGAGGGTCTCCTATCAGAGAGAGGAGGGAGCGTGAAGACGACTACAGAGGTAGGCTACAACGTCTCGAACGCCATCATCGTGATGAAGAAAATCCACAGAGAGCATTTAGGAGCAACACTAAGGCAGTTCACTCACACCCAAACATCGAAGAGAGGAGCTCGAACTGACTGTCGTACGCCGAGGTTACCCGCGGCCACCCCCAAGACGGTGACGTGCATAGAGCGCGTCGCCGCTCGCCATCGCCAGCGAAGGAGCTTCGCCACACTACAGAGGATTTGGAGGGTGAATGGGTGCTGGTTAAAGAGGAAGACTAGGAAGCCAAGTAAAAGTCACAGTGCGTCGGAAAACTCGAGGGTCGAGGGATGGCAAAATTGCCATAAGTGCGCGAGGCATGGCCACTCTATCAGCAAGTGTACGTTCGACTGGTGCTGTTACGTGTGTCGGGGCTCCGGCCACATCTCCACCGCCTGTCCGAAGCGTCTTACCGTCGCCAACTCCAACTCGAAAGCTCCAAAGATCGGAATGACGAATGTTTCGGAGGGGAGTAAAACTCAAGAGAGTGTGGCCGGGGATAGCCGCATCATCCAAGCTTCGATCTCTCCAACGCCATTAATGGTAGATTTTGAAAGGAGGTTTAATGGTTGCATTCTAATTAAAGCTCAGTCGGGAGTTCCCATGGCCAACGACGTATCTGAATTGCTCCACGCGCACTTTGATCACTGCTCCGCCTCCAACCTGGGTGATACAAGAGATCGCGAATAATATTTTCTACACGCACTGCAGCGACGAAGCTTTGGCTCAAGAAATGATTAGAGTCAAGGGGCTAGAGGGTAAAGATGCCCATGGGTTAGAGTTCTTCGTCACTTTTAAATGGTGGTCTTGAGATTTCGGAGCTCTGAAGGCAGAGAATTTCCCTCCAGTTTGGATCAGACTTTACAACCTACTATTTCATTGCTAGGTACGGTCGGGGTTCAAAACGTCGTTCGTCAGTTTGGCATGCTCATCGACATCGACAGACAAACGTTAACTCACTCCGCTCGAAAATTCGCTAGAATCAAGGTGGGGGTTGCTAATAAGGCCGAGATCCCATCAAAGATTATAACTGAATTCGATAATACGCTCTACGAAGTCAGAGTCATCATCGAAGCTCAGAAGAATGTGTCGTTCCGTGATTTGGCGATGGGAGACATAGGGAAGACGAACGGACGAGATGCGCTGCAAAAGGAAGATGATGAAGCTGAACCGTCAGATGCGAGACATTCAAAATTGCTCATTCAATCAAGCGGAGGCGTCAAGTTCACATCTGAACCGTTGATTCCTGAGCGCCAAGTTCAAATGCACACCAAGTTTCGCAAGACGCAATCTCCGCCGTCCATTCTACCTAACACGACTATCGACTCATACAAGGCTCCTACTGGGTACAGCTAGCAGAGGGCCCCACCTAAGCTGTCACAGTGTGGGCTTCTGGCAGAGACGAGTGGCGAAAAGAATTCACGCGGCGATGTGATGGCATGCAGCGATGGGACGGCATGCGGCGATGGGACGCTACTGTGTGAAGGGACAGGGTGTTCGACAGATGAGAAGAAAGGGGGGAATCCTTAAAATCGGGACTGCTGTGGGACAGAGCTCTGGCAATGTACTGGGTATGAGTGACGCAGCTTGGTTGCGTTTCATGCAAGAAGACATCGAAAGCTCAGTAAAGGCCGCTATTTCTGCTCTGATCCAGTCCAGAACTCCACATGGGCCAAACCCCATGGGCTTGGGGAAAGCTACGGAAAAGGACGAGTTTAATCCTATTGGAGTGCTCACGGCAATCAGCAACAAGTTTTCCACTTCGAAACCCGTCCAGCTACAAACTCTGCACAATGTCCTTATATATTCAGACCACGAGTCAGTAGGCGATCTTATCGGGGCGTTAGATGGAATTCAAGAGGATAATTTCATCTCAAAAATGGAAACAGACTACGATGAAAAAGGAGCCAAAGGCAGTGTTGGAAGCTCCTCCACCAAGAAGATTACAGAATATCGGAGGAAAGGGAAAAAAAGATAGATGGTGAGTACGGACACTCAGGAGCAGGAAAAAGAAGGGGGGTGTCACAAGGGGAACAAAGCGACGGAGGAAGAAAGGACAGAAGCAGGTACCTCTATAGTTAATTTTTCTGTGCTTAATTCATTAACAGATGAGTCCCTTATTTATTTTGCTACTCTGTACGGTCTAGCCATGGGTTCCACTAGAGCTGAACAACTAGAAAACGTAACAATCATTAGAGATGACACAAGAATAGCTATTAACTAACCCTGGGTTCCTTTGAGGTGGGGTAAGACGTTAGGAGTTATCTAGTGTTTTAATGGTTTACATTTTTTGGAACGTTAGAGAGATGCGACAAAAGTTTTAAAAAAAAGCTATAGGTGTAACTCTAAGCAAAATTCGTCCTGACATCGTTGGTTTTCAAGAAACTAGAATAGAGTCCCCAACTGAGGAGGAATTCAACGCGGTGAAAGGTACGTTAGACTTCCAATGGAGATTTAAAGCTGTTAGGGGTATTCTGGAGGCATAGCAGTGGTGGTTAATTCTTTAATTTTCGAGATTATTGACGAGCACATCGGTGAGTTCATGGTATCCATTAGAATTAGACGTAGAAGTGACGATTGGATTTAAACTATTTCTTCTGTTTACGGTCCGTACGACAGTAGACGTCGTAAAGATCTGTGGACGGAACTAAGATACATCAGGAACAAATGGGGAGGAGCTTGGATGATTGGGGGAGATTTTAACATCACTAGATTCCAGGACGAGCATAATGGGGGGTCACAACCGCCTGGATCAAGACTCCTTCAACGAGATAATAGATGACGTAGAGTTATTGGAACTAGAGATGACCAACCGGAAATTCACTTGGTCGAATATGCAGCGCAATCCCACACTGGCCAAGCTAAATAGAGTGCTCGTGTCGAACGAATGGGAGGACGTACATCCTTTAGCCAAGGTCAAAATCGCAATGCGATACACATCAGATCACCTCCCTCTGGTGATTGATTGCAAGCAACATGAAAGGAAGAAGCACTTTAGCTTTAAATTCGAGAAAGCTTGGACCATCTGCGAGGATACCAGACAAGTCATCGTAGACTCTTGGGGAGTCGGCACCGTGCAGTCCTCAGCCATCGGAATTTGGGTCGAAAAGACTAGGCACCTTCAAAGGAGACTAAAAGGGTAGGCCAGACAAAAAATGAATGACATTTTCCAAAGAAGAAATACAGCAGGTATTAGAATTGCCACACTAGAAACCTGGCAAGAGGAAAGAGATCTGCTGGAGGATGAGAAAGACGAGCTTGACAGCAAAAGACTGGAGATACAACAGATTGGGAAGATGGAGGAGTTGTATTAGCAACAGAGATCGAGGATTCAATGGCTCAGAGAAGGGGATGCTAATACAAAAAAATTTCACAAGATGGCTAATGGAAGAAAAAGACAAAACCACATCACGGGATTATCAGTGAACGGGCATTGGACTGAAAATGAAGTGCGCATCAAAGAGCATCTCGACAGACATTTTCATGATATTCTAGGGACAAATACATCAGGTAGATGCGCGTTAGCCCCTGATATGTGGAGCTCTTCCAGGATAGAGGGTAGCTCAGGTATCGAAGCAGGATTCGCAGACATAGAGGTGCTCGAAGCTATTAAGAAGCTCGGGCAGGACAAGGCCCCGGGGCCAGATGGTTTACCGATTTTCTTCCACAAAATTTATTAGGAAATCATCAGAGAAGATCTAATGAACATCTTCCACGAACTGTACGACGGAGCTGCAAATCTGGACAAGCTGAATTACGCAACAATCATATTGGTACCAAAGAAAAGTGTGATTACTTCCCATGAAGACCTAAGGCCAATCAATCTGTTAAACGGGTCGTTCAAAATTATCACGAAGATCCTAGCACAAAGATTGGCTCCGCATCTGAATGAGGTGATCGCCCCAGCGCAAAGCGGGTTCATTAGCGGAAGGGATATTATGGATAGCATTGCATCCGCCCACGAAATAGTATTCAGAGGTAACAAAGCAAAAGCTGACAGTTTCCTCCTGAAATTAGATTTCCAAAGGGAATATGATTCCGTACACTGGGAATGTCTGGATGAAACTATAGACTGAAAAGGTTTCGGCACAAAGTGGATGTTATGGATAAAAATGTGCATCCGTGGAGGTAAATCGTTCATCCAAGTAAACGGATGGCAAGGGAAAGAGATCAGATGCAAAAGAGGGCTCCGGCAAGGGGATCCTCTATCCTCCCTTCTCTTTGCAATAGTGGCATATGGGTTAGCGGAAATGATAAGAAGAGCGCAGGAAAACAACACAATCAAAGGGATAGAGATTAAAGGAATAGCACAGCCAATGTCGATTCTACAATATGCAGATGACACTCTTCTCTTCGGAAGAGCTAACCTACAAGAAGTGGTAGCCATTAAGGCGGTACTGGGGTGCTTTCGAGGGTGGTCGGGACTGAAGGTTAATTTAAATAAGACTAGCATAATCCCAATCTCCGGTCAACTTTCTTTGCCTGCTAATGAGATTTCGGAGATTTTACAGTGTAAGATGAGCGAATCCCAATTAAATACCTTGGAACACCAATAAGACTTGGAGCTCTACTGAAGGAGGATTGGAATCCCGTTATAGAAAAGATCGAAAAGAAATTAACAGGATGGCAGAGTCGGTTCCTATCCTTCGGAGGAAGAATCATTTTGTTAAACTCAGTTCTTTTAGCAATACCATTGTATCTCATGTCTATTTACGAAATGCCTAAGTGGGTCATCCACAGGATCGATAAACTTAGAAGAAGATTCTTATGGAAAGGAACGGACGAGGTCAACAAAGGCTTCCCCCTTGTAAAATGGGAAAGAGTTTGTAAGAGAAGGGAATATGGGGGACTGGGAATCATGAACTTACATGACATGAATAAAGTGTTGCTAAGTAAGTGGTGGTGGAAGATAACAAGTAAGCACAAGGGATGGTGGAGATACTCTTTTGATCTGTTCCGCAATAGAAGAAAATATCGGTATGGCGGCAGAAGCCTCTCGGCCAAGGTTTCCTTTCTTTGGAAAGGGATAGCTAAGCACGGAGAGATTTTCCACACCAATACCAGATGCAGAGCGAGAAATGGCAAAAATACCAGATTCTGGAAAGACAAATGGTGCGGTGAAACAACTCTGCAAAACCAATTCCCTCTGGCTGCGGAGGTAACGTTTAACTTAGATCTGTCTGTGGCAGACGTGCGGAAGAACGGAAAACTTAATTTCATAGTATCTCACAACATCGACCAACGGAGTTTAACCCAATTCGAAGAGCTAAATAAACTTATCCGTGATGAAGGGGGACAACAAAATAACTTAGAAGACGAAAGATGGTGGGATAGAGACGCGTCAAAAGTTTTCTCAGTATCTGTAATGTATAAATGGATCAATGACGGAGGAACGAGATGTACAGACCAATCAGTCATATGGGGGGCTCATGTGCCATTCAAAGTCAAAGTCTTTTGTTGGCTATCATACAAAGACGCGATCCTGTCGAAAGTCAATCTAAGGAAAAAGAATATGCAAATCGACGTTAGTTGTGGCATGTGTCTTACTTCAGAAGAGGATGTGAATCATATTCTATTTCAATATCCCAAAGCTCGTTTAACATGGGAAATAGTATGTAGGGGTTTCGGGTTCAATCGGGTACCTAACTCAATATCAGACATTTGGGGGTCTATTAGAGATAGTCACATTAGGTCAGAGGATATAAAGGCATGGGATATAGCAGTAGCAGCATCAATGTGGAACCTTTGGCTAGAAAGAAATGATTACATTTTTCGCAATATTTCATACAGTTTCCATAGCACCATGCATAAATTTTTTGTGTTGATTCATGATTGGGCAGGATCGGAGGAGGCTGCAAAGAGGAGGAGGATCAACGAAGGTGAATAGCCAAGGAGGAGAGCATAAGGAGGGTGTACACTCAAGAAGGGTAGGGCAGAACGTTCAAGCACACGAGCTAGGGTGCTACAGACTTGGTTATCTTGGTTTATCTCAAGTCTATTTTGCTGTTTATCTATGTTGTTGTACTTAAGTTTAGTATGTTTTTCAGTTATGTTGGATTTTGTACTACTTTGTTTCCTTAATTATCATTAATGAAACGATGATTGCGGTCATCTTTTATCAAAAAAGAAAAAAACAAATTGGGAGATGATTGCATAGTCGCTTCTATCCACCCTTGGCATGGGCTAGTGTCCAGTTGTCAACCTGGGGATGACAAGTTACAAACATTGAAGGCTCCCCGATCAATCTTTGCGATGCCATACACTACAAGGGTCAGATTTATGCCGTAGGTTGATCAATATGGGATCTTTGTAGCTCCTTTACTGTTTTGCAGGCTAGTAGCATTGGATGAAGCCCGAACTGAAATAGTAAGTCATCTCTTTTTATTTAAGGGACAATGACCTATTGGCACCTGAAGTTACTACTAATACCCTAAACACACCTAAAGTTTTTCTAATACCCCAAAAGTACCCAAAGTCTGATTATTTGAACCTGCAGCCCCCTTCCGTCTATCTCTCTGTTAAGTTAGTGGAATATTCTGGGTATATTCCACTTAATGGGTTTAGACCCATTAAGATACCTATGAAATGACGAAAATACCCTCACTTCGTTCTTCTTCACCCAAGCTGTGAAGATTTTCCCCCCTTTCATGGAACTACCTTCCTCCCATTTCTAAACCCCTCAATCCGAAAATTTCGAAATCCCAAATCGATACTCTAAGTACTGTATATCTTTCATCTCTAATCTTCGATTCCTCGTACATCCTCAATCTCTCCTCTTTTTGTTGTGAGCACCGATGTCGATTACTCATCTGACTCTAACGTCAAAATCCCATCTGAATTTGAGGAGTGAAGTTGGGTTATTGAAGTAGCGCATGCCATTTGACATTATGATATGAGAGGGAAGTGTTTGATTCTGATTTGCAATTTTATCATGCAATATTGTTTAAGTTTTTGCAAATTATTTTGGATTCTTAGTAGGTAATGATGAGTCACAGATAGTAGTCTTGTTTGTTTATTTTTCTAATACTTTGTTGCTTGTTCTTGATTGTGGATTGTAATCATACAATATTGATGATCCATAATATGGGTTGGGAATTATCTTGATTGTAGGCATGGGTGAACTGATCATATACTTCTTCTTAGGCTTTTGCCTCAGCTGCTTCTTATATTTGGTGTTGATGCTGAACCATTGAAACCATTTTTGCCCAAGGACAATGACTAATTGGCACCCAAAGTTACTCATGATACCATATACTGATCAGCTGCTACTGGTTGCTTCTGATATTTGAGTGTTGTTGCTGTGGTTGTTGCTTCTGATATTTAATTTAATGCTGCTGCTGTGGCTGTTGCTTCTTTCTTTTCTTGCGGATGTTTTAAGTGGATTTGGAGATGTAGCCCAAAGTTACTCATATTACCCTAACTAGTTGGCATGGCATTAGAATGCAGTCCTAGTAAAACCATTTTTGAGTTGATACCACTTACTTGCCTGATGTTGAGTGTGGATGGAAATCATACAATGCTAAGATGGAAATCATACAATAGCTGCTTCTGAACTAATTTGTGTTTACCTTTTGCTGCTGCTGCTTCTCATACTAGCTGTTGCTGTTGGTTGTTTCTGATTGTGTTCTTGTTGTTGTTTTATCTGATTTTTTGGTGTTGCTGAAGTAGATGGCATGGCATTAGAATGCAGCCCTACTGAAGAGAGTTTTTAATATATTTGAAGAACTCGTACTACTTTAGTGGGCAAATTAGATGTGCCCGTGCTGATAATTGTATTCTGAGCCTACTAGTAATTGTGTATTAGTCTGTTCAGCATCATGTTCATACACGTACATGAATAATGTTACTAACCTCCTATTTTTTTTGTGTCGCAGGAAGAAGATGAAGATAAAGCCGGGTTTATGGATTTTTTTCCTTTGGTTGGTAGAAGACGAAGATAAACAAGAAGCAGATACTAGTACTGAAGACGAAGATATTGAAGAAGTAGCAGCTAAATTGTACACAACATTTATCAGCTAGGCTGAGTGCAAGAAGTTGTTTAGCTAGCAAACTAATGTACAAGAAGTAGATTATGGAAAAATTAATGTAGATTGTAATTTGTTTTATACTGGGTTTATAATATTTGGTTTATCAACAGAGAATTTGGATGTTCTTCATATTGTAATTGTTCTTTAATATTGCAATAAAATACAAAGATTTAGAATTGTTTCAAGTATTGTTGTCTTCAATCATACATTCAGTTACTTTTCCTGAATTTGAAGAAATTTTTTGCAAGAGTTCTGAAATTTAAGTTGGATCTGCACATTTGAACTGATCATACGTAGTAAAATATACATTTACAACTGACCAGAACTTCAACAGTTCAGTTCAAGCGGTCATACATATACAGTTCAACTAATCATACACATACACTAATTTGTATGAGTCTTTCAATATTGTATGAGTCTTCATTACTACAGTGATACATTTCTGAAAAATAGTGACACACATCTCAAAATCCACTTAAAACATCCGCAAGAAAACAACGAAGCAACAGCCACAACAGCAGCATCCGTAAATTAAATATCAGAAGCAACAGCTACAGCAACAGCACTCAAATATCATAAACAACCACCACCAGCTGGTCAGTATGAAAGCAAAAGAAATCAAGAAGCAGCTCCAACAACAGCATTAACTAGAGTAGAAACCAGCATCAATAAGCAACTAGATAATTTCAAAATATGAGCATATAGAATTTTCAAGCTGTTTCTGATTTATTGATGTTACATACACATACAAAATTTGAGTACACATGCAAAACTGCGTACTAACACATACGCATACAAAATTTTCGTACGAATAGAAATTTGACGTACACATACACGTACAAAATTGACTAACACATACAAAATTTGTTGCTGAAATAACTTTGGCACGTTCAGATTTCACTATAAATATCATATAGATACTGACATAAACAAAATTGGACATTTAGAGCTGCTGATATACATTTGAGTATCTGATCATACATACTCATATTGACACTTTTCAGTTTTGTGCTGCAGAATTAGACGTGTACAAACAAAAATGGACATTTGCTACTGCTGAATCTGATTTCACATCAGCACCTTTATCAGATTTCATAGCTGTTGCTGCTTTTGAGAAGCATAAGATATCACTCCTTTTGATGAGCTGATACTACTATTGCCATTGATGCTGGTTTCTTCTCAAGTTAATGTTGTCGCTGGAGTTGCTTCCTGATTTCTTTTGCTTTAATACTGATCAGCTGCAGTGCTGTTGCTGTAGCTGCTTATGATATAGGCTGAATGCTGTTGCTGTAGCTGTTGTTTCTAATATTTAATTTACTGCTGCTACTGCTGTGGCTGTTGCTTCTTTGTTTTCTTGCGGATGTTTTAAGTGGATTTTGAGATGTGTGTCACTACTTTTCAGAAATGCATCACTGTACTAATGAAGACTCACTACTTCTTTCAAAGCAGGGGTGCCTTCTTCATTTGCCTATAAATACCCCATTCATGTTTTCATTGAGCATAATAGGAAAAAAAATGAAACAGGAGATGAAGAAAAGAAGGAAAAAAAAAAGAAATTTCAGTTTTTAGAGAGAATATACCCAGCCTGAGTTCACTGACTGTCTCCGTGCTTCTATAAATACCCAATTGAAAGAGAGTTTCCTTCATCATTCTTCATAACATTTTTTGCTGGAATACGAAGGGAGAAAAAGTACCAGAAAAGAAGATCAAGATGCAGAAGTAGGGAGACAGATGCATGTCTACGTTAGCGTATAAGTGCATGCTGGGTTTCCCTCAATGGGTAGGGAAGAGTGCTGACTCTGCCTTTTTTTTTTTAGTTCGTCTTTTGGGCCTTTCTTTATGAATGCAGAAGTAGCATTTCTCCTCCCTTTATACACATTCGTTCTCTATTGTTACACAGAGTGCAACAATTCTCTGGCTTCGTAGGACGGAGTAGTGGTGAGCGTCACAATGTATTTATGGTACATTTCAACTTCTTGGCATGCACACCTCACAATCATGCAACAAATAGTATGAATATGAGTGCGTGTCAAGAAGTTGTTAAGTACTTTGAATATATGGTTACACCCACTACTTCTCCATCCCACGAACCGAAGAATTGCCGCCTCTGTGTAATGGTGGTGAACGAAAGTGTATGCAGAGAGGGTAACTGCTACTTATGCATTCAAAAAGAGGCAGAGTCAGTAGTCCTTCCTACCCGTTGAGAATAAACCCAGCATGTACTTGTATACTAAATTAATTGCAAATTTTGCTAAGTCTAGTGAAAGTGTCAAAGAATAAGTTTGTAATAGCAATTAACTTTAGTTATGTATGCATTCTATGTATGTTCAATTTACATGTATTTCTATTGTATGAAGTAGAAAGCTATTATAATGTGTTCAATATATAATTCTTCATTAACTCCAAATTCCAATCTTAAAGCTAATTGCCCAAATTTCAAACCCAAATTCCAATGCCCAAATCGGAACCCCTGAAAAAAATCACAAATTCCTATTTCAGAAACGGAAATACAATCCCAAATCCCTACTTCCAACAAATCGGAACCCTAACTCAACCCTGACAACATTCCCGAATTCATTTTCTCCTAATTTGAAGGAAAGAATAATCAACAATCAAGAGTAGTTCTACAATTATAAGCGAAATTAATCTACAAATAATACATAAACATTACTACACAAGTTCATCAAAAGCAAAGACGACAGAATCCCCACCTATTCATGGATCTGCTGCTTCTGCGCCACCGCCGACCACCTGCGGCGCCACCTACCACCTGCAGCAATGCCACCGTCTGCAATGACGATCGACGCTGGCCCCGTCAAACGCCATCACCACTCAAATCCTTCATTTCGAAAGAAAGGGAAGAAGAGAGCAAACATAAGAAGGACAAGAGAGCAGCAGACAAGGGTAAAAATGTAAATTCACGGTGAATCTGTTAATAACTTAACAGATTCAAATGGCGGGTGCCGATAGGTCCAATTATGAGTAACTTTGGGATTGATTGAGGTATTAACGTAACTTCAGGTGTGTATAGGATATTATGAGTAACTTTGGGTGCTAACTGGTCATTGTCCCTTTATTTAAATGCTACAAGGCTTGCAAAGACTGATGAGATTATTAGGAATAGAAATATGGCGAATGAAACGGTAACTTGCTGAAGTACGACATGAGCGAGCATTTATGACACGGAAATGAAGGGAATCTTTGAAAACTTTAACCACCACTGAAATTCATTCTGCCGTGGACTGACCGTCAATGTCGTTGTAGGCAATTCCGTTGTGCAATTCAAAGTATAGCGCAAATAATTGCTGCAACTGAAGAACTTCGTTCAATGTTAATTGATCTGACATCTTTTTAACTTGTAAACCAAAGCCAGTTTTACTGGTCGAAGTTTTTCTTTTAATGCTTGTTTTGTTGGAATTAATTTTTGCAGTTTTCCGGGCCGGATTCCGGCAAGCTCCGGCCACCGGCGGCACCTGAAAATGAGTGGATTGCGATCCTCTCGTCGAGTACTATTCCGTAGTATACTCACTTGCCAAAAACGGATTCCGTATGAATGAGAAATGTTGATCCAAAGTTGGGTACTTGAAAGGTACCAACTTAACAAATGGATAGTCCCATATCGGAAATTGGGAAAGATTGTTACTAGTATATATACTAGAAAACTGGACTAGAGGGCGTGGCCCGGGGGTTACCACTAACGTGTAGTGGAGAGAGGACTTAGCCAAAATGACAAACACACACGCGCGCACGCGCGCGCGCGCGCCCGGCCCGGCCCGGCCCGGCCCCGGCCCCGGGTTCGGTTCGGTTCGGTTGTTACAGAGTAATGGCTGCTGAACAGTCTCCAGTCCAACCCTTATCTATATATCCAGACCCAGACATCAGCTCCTAGGGTGAAAAACAGAAAAATTTTTGCACTTCAGTCTTCCTCTTCTTCTTCCTCCTCTTCTTCTTCCTCTGCTCTGAGTCCAATATCTGTCAACTGAGAGTACACACAGACAGCAGTTCGTTGTCTCTGAAGCAAGGGTGCTGCATCTTCAGAGAAGGTAAAATGACAAACACACACGCGCGCACGCGCGCGCGCGCGCCCGGCCCGGCCCGGCCCGGCCCCGGCCCCGGGTTCGGTTCGGTTCGGTTGTTACAGAGTAATGGCTGCTGAACAGTCTCCAGTCCAACCCTTATCTATATATCCAGACCCAGACATCAGCTCCTAGGGTGAAAAACAGAAAAATTTTTGCACTTCAGTCTTCCTCTTCTTCTTCCTCCTCTTCTTCTTCCTCTGCTCTGAGTCCAATATCTGTCAACTGAGAGTACACACAGACAGCAGTTCGTTGTCTCTGAAGCAAGGGTGCTGCATCTTCAGAGAAGGTACAGTTGTATCCTGGGAAGCGATTTGCCGGTAACCGTCACACTACGGGGCAAATTCTGCTTTAAGGACAGAGATTCTTCAAAATCTCGACTCTGTACAAGTTTATTGTTTACTGTTTTCCTTTCTGTATTTAATTTCTTCACAACTTTGTTGGAATTTCTTATTATTTTATAATCAGGTTCTAACATGTTTATGCTCAGAGTTGAAGACTATCTATACTTGCAGAGAATTCTGGGTATACATTTTAAAGGGCTCTCTTGTTATTTCGTTCTTTCAGGTTATTTTGTCCAAATTATTATCAGTAATCTTCATCTGATGATCACATTCAAAGATTGCAATAGGCTAGAAACTATTGATCAAGTTCTTTTAATTTCAACTTCTTTTGATACAATATCAGTAATTAGAAAGAATTTTAACCAATCAAAATCAATACACTACATAAAGTTTAAGTTGCACACTCAATCAGAAATGAACAAAAAACTGAATCACTCAATAAATTATATGCTTAATAAAGTTCACACAGAATCTTACAAACGAAAAAAAAATAAAAATAAAAATTTGTGCCAAGGTAGAGTTTAAGATCGAATCAACAATTTATATACACGGTATGAAAATAAAATCGGGCAGTACAATGCAGGAGGCAGGTGTAGAAGAAAAAAAGAACCATGGCGCCATCAATAGTTAAGCACGAGTTTAAATCTCAGTATCACAACAGCTTATAAGCAACTCTGAAACAATTCTTCGAGCAAAAGGAACGTAACTCAAACTGTACCTGAAATAACACAAACACACATCATTTCAAGTTAATTACTTCCAACTGCATTTTAAGGGAAATTTCAACCCTTCCATTGACGTAAAAGCTTCAATTTTCTTCTTTAAAAGCCGTTATCAGTGCTAAATAAAAGATGATACCATGAGATTTAATGAATGACAAAGAAAAAAAGACATGTCTAATGAAGAATTAAGGCACGCTTCAGGGCTTTCCAATCCATCATCGACATTCATCAGACAAATTGTAAATGATAAATTATATAGGGTTTTCAACGTGTATGCCCCTAACAAATATGCTAATATCATATATATCCTTCAAAAATGTGTATTTTCATATATACCTCTAACAATATGAGCTTATATCTTATTTACCCCTAAAAGTTGCCTCAAACTACATGTATTTGAAACTTATAAGATTAGTAGCGAATTTGGTTAGAAAACATGATGAAGAAGATGAAATTAATAAAGATGTACTGTAAATTTGTCAATTTATTAAGAAAATTGAAGAAAATTTGAGAAAGATTGATGTGTTTCAATTGGTTTTATAGATGATTCAATTTATAAAAAGTAAGAAGAAGAAGCTTAACTAGTAGAGGAAGGGTATTTCAGTTATTTTACATAAAATTTATTAAACATAGTTGTATATTTCATAAATTTTTATGTTTTTAAAGTCGTTTTAACTTTAGGAATAACTAAGAGGTTGGATACACATTGTTAGGGGGTAAATGTGAAAATACACATTTGTGAGGGGTATATGTGATATTCACATATTTGTTAGGGACATACATGTTAAAAACCCAATTATATAATATAATTCCTTTTCCAATAGGTATATAATCTGCAGGCCAATTGTAAACTTTATTTACAGAACAATTACGCAAATTCAGTTATGCCTGTTTGACTGTGTGGTGCACTATCAATTCTACCCATACTAGCACTGCTCAAAAGTAAATAATAATATTAAAAAACACTGCTCGAAATTACTTTCTCGAACTAGACAGTGCTTATACTGTGATCCATACTCAAAGTGAGCAAACTGGTTCTGCCAAACAATGTCATAACACATAACTGTGATTTAGCTTGTTTTTAACATTTTCAGATTTTCTTTTCTTTGTTTTCTTCAACCTTTGACACTTCATCTTTGATTACTTGACTGTAGCATCACACCACGACATTATCCAAGTCACAACACTTGGGTTCATCGATAAACCCATCACAGTGAATCAGTGGTTTAAATGTACAAGTATATAACTAAAACGAGTAGATAGGCTTTTCTCTTCAGCTCAGGTTTATTGATCTCCCCTTAGAAGAATTACCAACTGGAAATAAATACTCCGGTCTACTGGGCGTAATAATTGTTTTGTTCAATTGTTCCATAAAAAACAGATGGCTAAAAAATAAGGATACAACATTTACATCGCCATATATGTTGGCCTTGGCCAAAGGAGATCACTGGATCAGAATGGACATGGTGAAGTTCTAAATGGAGTACAAGCTAAAAAGTAATCAATGAAAAGTTTGTTTTGTTTGCACCTTATTTTATACATGATGCGTGAACCTGTGGTGGACACAAGTCAGTTTTCCTTCATTAGCAGAGGTGCATTTAGATTGCTTGTATTCACAGTAGGAAATAAGAACTAGGTAAATATTAAATTATTGAAGGTTGTTACTCTCAGAATCTCACAACATAAAACAGTTCATATGTGAAGAACAATTATAGGGTGCAGTGTGTGATAGGAAGAGGGATACCCAGCCCATACTAGTCAAAATTACTGCCGAAAAAGTCAATCAAATGTAAGAGCATCCACAGTGGTTTGCTATTTTGCCAAATTTCTCATTTTTTAGCAAACGACGAGCTGCATTGGTTTGCTATTTTGCCATATTTTGAGAAATAAGCTACAGTTGCTTCTCATATTTAAGAAACGATTTGCTCTTTCTCAAAATATAGGGGACAGAACATGTTGTTCCGTCCCTTTTTTTATATATAATGGCGTCGGACGAAACATGTTGTTTCGTTTCGATTTTTTTTTAAGTATCGGACGGAATATGTTGTTCCGTCCCCAAAAAAATAAAAAATAAAAAATAAAAATAAAAATAAAGAAATGTATCAGACAGGAACATGTCCCATCTGATCTAAAAAAATCGACAAACGGGACATGTCCTGTTTGACATTGAAGATGTCGCTTTCAACATAATTAACCCATTAATTAACCATTAATATCATTTTAGGAAGTAATTAATAAATATTTAGTATTATTTTAATCAATAATTAATTAACTAATTACTATTTAATAACTAACACTAATTTAATTTTACTACAAATTACAAAAATACCATTCGGATGGAACATGATCCGTCCGATTAAAAAAAAAAATATTTCTCAAAATTTGAGTAACAAACCAGTGTAGCGAACGTCTCTTTTGCAATTTGCTATTTCTCATTTTGCCATATATAATATGATGAAGACATCAATTCTGTTTAGTTTAGTTTTTTATTTCAGTACCATATTTGTTTTTGGCAATTATAGCCATATGTAATCTTTCTTTTATGCATTAGAATATTTCTGAGATTTTAGAATATTTTGAGATTTGTATCAAGATTTGTTTTAAGCCTATATATAGGCCTTGAGATTAATGAGAAGTTATGCAATTCTTGATTTTTTTAATAAAATTATTGTGTTGAGTGATTGCTCTGCATCCCTCTTTTTTTGTGATACAATTAAGAGAATTATTAGGGTTTGTGATAAATCCTAATAAAATTTTAGGATTTGTGATAAACTCTAAAAATACCCCCAAATCCCCAAATTAAAAAGATCCCAAATACCCAATTAAACCCAAACCCTAATCTCAATTAACAGCCTCTCTTTCTCCTTGAATTTCTCTCTCCCCGACCCCCCCCCAATCAGCCTCCTCATCTTCCCCGCCCGAAGCCACCAGTCGATCGCCCTCGTCTGTCCTCGTGCAAGCCCGGAACCCATCCGCCATCTTCTCGTCGAGCCGCCCTCGACGCTCCTGTTCGATTTCCCCCCATCCACCACTCGAACCCCGACACTTGTCTCCCACCTCAGCCCCTCGCCTTGCCCCACTCCGTCGAAGACCCCAGAACTCATCGACTGCCCCAGTCGCCCGCCCTCATCGCCAGCAACCCCGCGCCCCAGCCTCGCCCGTGTACCTCCGGTCGGCGATCACTGTCGACCACAACCACCATTGCAACCATCGATTGCCGCCAGTACCGACTACCGCAGTCCTCAGGCTTTAGCGCGATTTGCTTTGAACCCCGGTATACTCTTTTCACTTTTCAAATATTTGTGTTATACTGCCTTATCATCTCTATTATATTATTTAATTTATCTGTTGTCCACAAATATTGATAGTGAACGTTTCTACTTGCCTATTAGTGTACAAATCTTTATTGAATATCTTACATGCTAAAAGCGATTAAGTATTATTGTTGATTGATAGGATTGAATTTTTACTTGTGCTTGTTAAACATAATTCAATTCTTGAAAATCCATCGAACCGATTAACTGTTTTAATTTCTAACTTGATTCGCATTACATGTTGGTAAAATTAATCTTTTTAAGATTTTTGGAAATTCTCTATTTAGGATTACATTTTACATCATTATAGCAAACCATTGTGGATGCTCTAAGGAACGCAAACAAACTAAAAAAGACAATAGCTAGTGATCAGCCTGAAATAATGGTTGAAATATGTGTTAAACTGAGATACTCTTGTCACCGCTGGAAAGCCACTACCACATAATGTAACCATGTTATCGTGCATAAAGAGAAGCCTTCTGAATGGAACTAATTTAAAATAATTACAATATTATTATTATTATTATAAAATATTATTATTATTATTATTATTATTATTATTATTATTATTATTATTCCACATAATGTAACCATGTTATCGTGCATAAAGAGAAGCCTTCTGAATGGAACTAATTTAAAATAATTACAATATTATTATTATTATTATTATTATTATTATTATTTAAAATTATTATTATTATTATTATTATTATTATTATTATTATTAAAAAATTGTATGCACCGCAGCAACGACTTCATTCGGCTAACAGCTACCATGTCCTTCTTTAACTGTCTCAATCCAAAGCCCATTTTATTTATAAAGCAGAGAGCTAAATTACACTAGAAAAAGTTTGATCAATCTACTATCCAGGTTAAAAATATAAGTAGTTCGCTATGAGAAGATAAGATAGGTTGTTTGTCATACATTTCTGAAGGTAAAGGAAAACAACAATATTGCAAGAAGAATACATATATTAAAGAATCGTGTTCAATTATGACGAAAACATATTAAGATAATGATGAGGACATCGATTAAAGACGATTTGGGCGAATCTATCAGCGCATACATCATCTAGGACAGCTGCTTCATTACTTTAGAATTTTATTTAGTACTCATTTGTTTTTGGCAATTATAGCCATATGTAGTAGTTTTACGATTTGCACCCTTTCTTTTATGCATTAGAATATTTTTGAGATTTGTATCAATATTTGTTTTGGGTCTATATATAGGCTTTGAGAATAATGAGAAGTAATGCTATTATTGATTAAACATTTACTATGATTGAGTTTTGCTCTTCATTAATCTTGTGAGACATTAAGATACAATTTTAGAGTTTGTGATAAACTCTAAAACTACACCAAAATCCCCAAATTAAAATCCTAAACCCTAATCCCCAAATCCAAACCCTACTCTCCTCTTCATCTTCTCCCTCTCTTCTTCCCCGACCTTCCTCGATGCAGCCGTCACCCCGCACCACCGCCAGCACCCCGAAGTCGCTCTGTCCTTCTGATGTGGCTAATTTTTATACAAATATTTGTACTCATTTACCCATTAAAATTGCTTGTTTTCGTTTATATTGTTTATAATTCATCTTATTCCTATCAGATTTCAATTAATTAATTATTTTTGAAGAAATAATATTTTTGATGCAAAAAGTGAAGATTTATTGGTATAAATCAACAAACAAAGCAAAACTATTGATTTATTAATTTTTATTGTTTTGTTGAATCTTAATTTGCTAATTGAGCTAAAAGTGCGATAAATAATTTTAAAAGGGTTTAAATGAGCTAGTATGATTTTTAGTTAGTTTAATTAATTTTAAACTAATTAGTTTAATTTTATTTTTAAAACCCTAATTTCTGGTATTATTTTTGTGCATGCAGCACGTGTTTGCAAGAAAAGGAAAGAAAAGAAAACGGAGAAAGAAATAAAGATCAGATTAAAGAAGGAAATAAATGAAAAATAAGGAGATTTTTCTGCAAAGAGCAAACCCTAATTCTCTACCCGTTTGTCTATAAATACACACCAGGCATGCACATCAACTTGAAGAGGTGACGGCTACAAAGAGGAGAGAGAAACCGCAGGCTCTGTGGCGCGCAGTTTTCGGAGCAACCAACAGAGCACCCACGTGCGCTCTGTTTCCAAGACGCCACGTCAGCTCCGAAGACGATAGCACCTGCTCAGGCGACCTGACGTGACAGCAGGCGCTGGTCTCTGTTGGCGCACAACCCAAAGACGACAACGACAGCCCACCTGGCGCTCTACAGGCGCTGACAGGCGGGCCCCCCTTACTTGACAAACGACGCAGACAGCAGGGCGACGTGACAGGCAACGTGACTGCTGGCGTGGACTTCTGCTGACATGGCGCCGCGTCTTCTGCAGCAGCTGGCTTCGGTTTTTGAGACAGAGACAGAGGAGAGAGAACGGCTTGGGCTCGGTTCTAAGAGTTCGATTTGCAATATTTTTATTTCTTTTTGTATCTCTTCTTCTCTAATTTTTATCATACACTTCAAAACAATATTTGTTAATTGCAAAAATTTTATTATGAATTAAATATTATTTTTCTAGGGCTAAGATGTAGCCTAGTTCTTGAGAACACAAGTTTAATTCCTTATTATTGTTCTATTTTTCCATGGTTGTGTGTTGATTTTTATTATTAATGCGTACAATTGGTGGATAAACATTTGTATGATCTTTTAAATCATGAAGAGACCGAACTGGTAATTTGTGGTTAATAAAAATTAAACACCGTTATAGGAGAACGTGACCGTTAAGAAATCCATAGATCTTAATGAATTTTCAATTGATAATTTGTGAATGAATTAACGCAAATAATTAGTTAAGAATAATTTTGATACTGCTTGAGAGAGAGTATTGAATAATTTTGGAATTTTGGTCTACAACTTGGAAAAATAATATTTTTATTCATAAGGAGTTATAAATTGTGTGATAAACTAGGTGAAGTCAAAACCCCTAAAAATAATTTTGCCATTAACAAATTACAAAAATTTCACAGCCCGTTCCCTCTTCACTAATTTAGTTAACTTTAATTAGATTAATTTAATTTAGTTGTTTTATCATTTATTAATTGTGATTATCCAAATAGTGATTCATCTAGTAAATTTGGTACTTAATAAAATAATTAGTCCCTGTGGGTTCGACACTCTATTCACTTAACTATACTACTTGTTGCGATTTTGTACACTTGCAAATATTCACATCACCTTCACCGTTGCCCCGCCCAGTAGCCCCGCCAGCATCCCCAAGCGCCTCTACCAATGCCACCGCTACCCTCATCGCCCTCTCCTTCATCGCAGCCTACCCCCGTCGCCCTCATCCCGATCCCATCGCTTGACCTTCCTCCGCTTGACAACCATCGCCGCCTACCTCTCCCCTCTCTCCCCATCTCCCGAAGCCACTACCTCTACCACCTCACCTCCCCACACCTTGATTGTGGCCAACAATCGCCACCGCCAGCCGATCGACTCCCTGGCTGTCGTTGCCTTGACTCCACAACTCGGTCACCAAAGTCGCCCTCCTCCGCTGCCACTTCAACCACTTCGAAGCTTCTGCCGTGTCTGTCTTCAACCACCCAAGGCTTTGTCTTCATCTTCGATTCGTTCTTCGAATTTGGTAATTTCTTTCCACTCCTCCATTTATTTTGTGATACTATCTATCGTCTCTAGAATATTATTTGATTTATCTGTCATCCACAAATATTGAGAGTGTGTGCTTCTACTTGCCAATTAGAGTACAAATCATTATTGCATCTTTTACTTGCTAACAAAGCTTAGGTATATAATTATCGATTGTTAGAACTGAATCGGTAATTGGGCTTATTAAACTTAATTCAATTCTTAACAATCCATCGAACCGATTAACTGTTTTAATTTCTAACTCGATCCGCATTACATGTTGGTAAACTTAATCTTTTAATATTCTTGAAAATTCTCTGTATAGGGTTAAGTTTACATCAGATAATGTCCTTGTTTAACTATACAGTTTGTATTCATTAACTCTGGCCAATATAAGAGAATAAGATTGGTTCGTAAACGATACTGTGATCTGATGGTTGTTTGATGCTGTATCATTAGATAATTCGTATACAAAATTCATGACCAGCTGCACAAATAAAATTGAATGATCTAGAGAGAATTGGTACCAGACCTGTAATGCAGTTTACTATATGTGTGTGAATATGCTAAGGATGCATTCATAGTGGATATAAGTATTACCATGTTCTCATTTGTTCTCCGTAGAGGAGATATATCTACAACTCTAATACGGATATTGTCTGCATATTAAATGCGCTATACTCATGGAAATCATACTATGCCACACCTTATGTACTACTCCATTTGCAACTCTAATTGGTCCACTTACCAAAAAGTAAGTGGTCCCAACTAATTGCAGTTTTATTTTTTCCTTTAAAAATTGTGTATGGACCAATCATGTGAGGACATTGCAAATAGTTTGGAGTGGCATGTAATCACTTCTTTAGTTCTGATATTAACCATATGACACGAAACTTGGAGAATAACAAGTAATCCATCAACTAGTCTGATGAATATGAAAATCTTTAAATTAAATAAAATCAAATTTGCATACCTGCTTTTTCAATTAACAATGGTATATATATTATTAATTGCATTTAACTCTCGGTCTTTGATATATCGGTGGCTAGAGGTGGAAGTGGATTCTGCCTAGCATAGCCCAGACCCATACCGTGCATATAATGTCATCTCGTGCATGTGCCACGGCCCGGTGTGAACCTAGATTGATTAGCCCTATACAGTAGCTCTGTAGGGTTTGGGCGGACCCGACACAACCTCCCAACCCCCCTTCCCCCCCCCCCCCCCCCCCCCCTCTCTTCTCTCCTTAAAGATTGTTGTAGTTTGTGATCCAATTTTGAATAGCAGATTGTGATCCTTTCAGTTTGTAAATGCAAACATGTTATCCACTTGTATTGTTTCTCTTTGTTTTACATCACCCCTTGTGTTTCTCGCTAAATCTATTCATTCGCAGAATACACCTATTCTATGATTCATGAATTGTGTTTCTCTCGTTACATCTAGTGATACAATCTTTCATTGTGAGCCCCATTTTATTTAGTTTTTGCTAGAACTGTAACGAACCACCTGAACCAAAATCTTGGGTAGCAAAAAGTCAGCACCTGCACCCAGCAAGCATGTGAGTAATGTAGATTGCAAGTGCTCCTCAAAATGAGCCTAAAGCACCTGGATTCACACTCTTGCATGTATGATGCAATGTGATGCAGTGCATTGTAAACCAAAGCCATCCCTTTGCAAAAGCGCAAACACCAAAGTGGTTTCATGGTTTCTATGTGTAGTTGTGTACAATTTTTTCAATGTTCTCCAAATTGAGAATAAGACAATCACTTTATACATAAGAGAACAGAATGGCTTAACACATTGAATCACAATCTTATACAAATAAACCCAAATAAGCTCAAACATTAATGATGTCTCACCAACTGTCCAAGTGTTGCATGCCATGGGTGGTTTTGCGCATTGAGAAAATAACTTGACAATAGAAGAAAACCCCACAGAATAAAGCTTAAACATTAAAAAGGATTTTGATTTTTGTCAAGTAGATGTAAACAACGATTGTGATTTCAAAAATTTGTAAAGAGAATTTAATTATGTCTGGTTGCTTAGATTGAAGGTCTTAGTCTCATTTTGACCACATTGTTCTGTTTCATTGCATTTTCTTTGTTAATAAAATGTTTACATTCACTTTAAGATACTATAAAGGAAAACTTAAATCGATGATTTACATTCACAAAGCATGAAAATAAACAAAGAACAATTCAGAAAATAAGTAAGCTTACCATATAAGGGCACATATCTCACTTATAATGGCAATCAGTGTCAATGCCTTGTTGTGGATCTACGTAAAATATAACATCATGTTAGGATAGTGTAAATAAAGTAACCCTGAACAAGAGCATAATAGAACAGTAAGAAAAGGCACCATCAGAGAAAAACTTACCCAAAGAGCACAAATAAGTGCAATAACAACACTCCCAATATAAATAGCTGTTGCATAGAATCGGACTGGATCAAGCATCATTCTTGTCTGTTGCACCGGTCCTATCAGGAAGGCTGTGCTGCCTTGCAAAATTATATGTTACCATTTCAGACAATTGTGCAATATTAAGGAATAATATCAGCAAACGTTATTAGGTTGTATTACTAAGAAATAACAATATCAGAGAGGAGAGTAAACAGAGAGAAAAAGCCTTTTACACTATATGCTTAGTGTCTTTGGAAGTAGAACCTGAACCGACCTTCCTATTGCCAATAGATTACCCAGGCTGAACATAACGGCAAATTTGATTGGTCTATAGAAAACAATAAGTGACTGCAAGCAGATGAAATAGGAGATTAACGGAGCAATATGTAAAATGCATAGTTAAAAAATAAATAAGTACATAAATCATATTAGTCCATAAAGTAGAGAGATGAGAGAGAAAACGGAGTTAACATATTTCAATCAATAGTAATAACGAGAAAGATTCAACTCATTGTTGTTCTGTTCACTTTTCCAATCATTAATATATAGTTTTGGACTAAAACTCTCATTAATTTGAAGTGAATTTAAAGCTTTTTAAGCCATTGACCGGCGATATTTACAGCCAATCCAAACATTTGAGAAAAATGCAATGTTGGTACCTAGTAGGGAGCAAAGGAGCTAGAGACAAGTGTTTCATTTCATGAACATTGGGAGAGATACGATCGTAGTGAACTAGCTGGATGTCGTGATCTAATTCAAGGTGGGTTCGCTATTAGGATCTCTCAATCTAGTGACCCGCATAAGGGTTTCCTATTTCTTCAAGAACAGTTTGATTTATTAACACATCAACTTCTTTTCGAAATTTTGTCAATTTGTTATGCAGTTTAATTGTATTATAACTCCTATTTAAAAGAATTCAAGTACTAATAATTTTAACTCTCTCTCTCTCTCTCTCTCTCTCTCCACACAAATGAAATCCAAATGCACATTCTGAGTCTTCTGTGTACTGCTTGTTGGGGATTGGGTGGATCCAATACACAAGCATAATGGGTAGAAGAAGCAGCAAGGCAGCAGCAGCTACAAGAAGCAGCAGCAGCAGACTTTTGCTACAGACTTGCAGTCAACCGCAAGTGAGCAAAATTGCTCGACAGCATTGCAGTTGACTGCCATATGGGGCAGTCGACCAGAACCTACAGGCATGCTCTCTGACTTATCTCGACTCTCAAATAGTCGACTTCAACTTTGTGCAGTCAACCGCAACAGTGCCAGATTGAGGATATGGATCTACAGCCGATATCTATTTCCATTGTAGTCCTATATATATATTTATGGTGTACGATTATTATGGTTATTCCAACAATTGAGTGATAGGGTTGGCATTCTTAAGAGATTATGGAGGAGAGAATCCTACACCTAGAGGGTGTGATCTTTAGTTATTGTAAACCTGCTTTTCGTCATATTCTGTTGTGAAAATGACAGGAGTGCCTCTGTGCGGAAAACAACCATCGCATTGGGTGAACCTCAAAAAAATATCGTGTGTTTGTGTGTTGTTTGCTGCGTTTGTTTGTGTTTCTTTAATGTCGATTACTTGTTTTCATCTCGATTGGGTATTTGACTCATTAAAATTGTATCAGAACACCAGGTTGTTTGAGATGGGTGGGGAAATCAAAAAATTCGATGGTACAAAATTCTCGATGTGAAAGATCCAAATGATAGCATACCACCAACAAAAAGATTTAGACGAACTGTTGTTTGGCACAAAGCCAGAAGGAGCGGAGGTAGATGCAGTTGCGTTGACGGCTTCGGTCCGTTTGGATCATAAGGCGAAGGCGCATGGTCAGATTCTGTTGGCGTTGAGTAGGAAAACACTACTCCATGTCGGGAAGGCACATACCGCGACGGAGGCAATTGAGATTCTCACTTATATGTATGAGAAACCGCTCGCATCAGACCAAACTCTTCATTTCAAGAAGTTTGCTAACATGAAGTTAGGAGAGAGGGTTCTGTAGCGGAGCATGTGAAAATTTTATGTATGATATACAATCAATTGGAATCGTCAGGGTAAAAGTTTATAGAGAAAGCAAAGACATTGTTATTACTATCTAGTCTTCTCGATAGCTACGGTCTGGTAGTACAGACTATCACAAGTACTATAAATGATTCGACTACTCTGAAGGATGTTGTGAGCAGCATCATGAACCATGTGAGAATGAAGAGAAATGGAGTCTTCGTCATCTTCGAGCAACTTCGCAAAGTCAGCAATAACAGAGGGCAGTCGAAAAGCAGATCTCACAGGACAAAGTCTGGAGCAGGTCGCAAATGTGAGTGTTGGCACTATCATAAGTCGGGACACAGGAGAATCCAATGCGACGAGTACAAGAAAAAACAAAACGAGTCACAATGGGCCAATGTGGTAAGCAACGAATTCCCTTAGAAGATATATATATATTTATTTGTTGGGGTTGATATTCTTTTTATTGTACCCTCATAGGAGATGCTTTTGAGAACTATATGACACGTAATTTTGGTTCAGTCACTGTTGGGAATAGGCAAAGATGCCCACTTGTTCGAAAAGGCACAATTACAGTGAAACTCACAATGGTTGGCAACTTGTCTTGCATGGAGCAAGGCACATTCCAAGTTTTGAGGAAAAACTTGATCTCGACTAGCAAATTGGATACAGAGGGACCTACGACAATCTTTGAACAGGGAGAGTGGAAGATTACTATATGTGCTAGGTTAGTTGCAAAAGAAAAATGTGTTTGCACATAATACTTACTCAGAGGAAGATGATTTAGGTGGTATCATTGCTATAGTATCATTAGATAATTCTCTTTCGGTCATGTGGCATGTCAGGTTAGAACATTTTGGTAAAAAATGTGTCAAGCAACTTTGTCCAAAGAACTTTTGCTAAGACTAAAGAAGATTGAGATGGATTTCTGTGAGAATTGTGCAATGAACAAACAGAAGGCAAGACAGTTTTCAGATGAATGGGCATGAGAAGAAACTTGAAAAGTTTTGATACATACAGATGTGTGGAGTCCGGCTAAGGAATTCTCTTATGGTGGTAAGAGATAATTTGTTACATTCATCGATGATGCTACTAGAAAATTTTGGGTTTACGCAATTCGTGAGAAATCCGAGGTGTTTGAGACATTCTAATCTTGGAATGCCAGAGTTGGGAATGAGACAGGGTACAATGTGAAAGCAGTAAAACCAGACAACGGATGTGAGTACACGAGCAATGAGTTTAGTGATTTTCTGGCACATGCAAGTATCCAAGGAATCAAGACGGACCCTAGAACTCTAGAGGAAAAGGGAGTAGCAGAGAGAATTAACCACAGATACTCGAGAGAGCGAGATGCATGAGGCATCATGTGGATTTTCTTGTCCAACTTTGGATAGCTACAGTGGATACATCAGTGTACCTAATCAACTGTTGCCCGTGTAGTGCCCTTGATGGGGGCATACTGCAAGAACAATGGTCATATAAACCTGTTGATTAATCACATCTAAAAGTTTATAGTTGCATAACCTATTCACTAATTGACAGGGAAGAACAAAATAATATGCATTCAAAATCAAGAAAGTGTCTTCAATGGCAAAGGCAGTGATTAATATAGTTACAGACTTTGGAACTTTATTGATAACAAGGTCATTCGCAGCAGGAAAGTGGTATTCAATAACGAGTTCTCGTAAAGACAGACATAGATCAGGGTAATACAATAAATTTAGATCCAAATATAGTTTGAGTCAGATTTAGATTCAGGTTCTGAAGATGGTCTTAGTGATGGGACCCCCTACAGTGCAGCGATAGGTAAACCGCAGGCAGCACAAAAAGCTCATGATGAGCCCATTGGGATTGAGCAGGATGTCCAAGACTAACAGGTAAAGCTAGAGTCATTCGGAAATCCTGAATCGGTTGGTGAACCTTTACCTGCATTAAAAAGGTCAATACAAGAGAGAAGGCCAACAAAGATATTTAATCCATTAGTCAGCACATTCACGAGCATGTTCTCTACACAGATATGGGTGAGACAAAGACTCATGACAAGACTTTGAAAGATAGGGCTTGAATTCAATGGGAGTCTGCCATGAAGGACGAGATGAAATCTTTGAAACAAAACCAAACTTGGAAGTTGACCAAGTTACCTGCAGGAATGCATGCTCTTAGGAACAAGTGAATTTTCAAAATCAAGAATGCGACAGATGGTAGCAAAAGGTACAAAGCGAGACCTGTTGTCAAAAGGTTTTCTCAGAAAGATACAGAGAGATCTTCGCTCCAGTGGTGAAGATGGCGTCGATTAGGGTTTTTCTCAGTATAGTGGCAGTGAAAAATCTATCTTTAGGGTAGTTGGATGTCAAGAAAGCTTTTCTTCATGACAATGTTGAAGAAAAATTGTGCATGAAGCAACCGTCACATTTTGATGTGAAAGGAAAGGAAAACATAGTGTGTCGATTGAAGAAGAGTCTACATGGGCTCAAACAAGTGTCACGGCAATGGTACTTGAAGTTTCATTGTTTCATGAAAGGAAATGGATTCGAAAGATGTGAATCAAAACATTATGTCTGTGCGCAGGTATGGCGACAATGATATGGTAATTTTAGCTTTGTATGTGGATGATATATCATACATTGTAACTCCCTGATCCGTCTATAAGAATTTTCTTACGTATATTTTTATTTCGGTTATCTACCGTATTTTAAAAATTCTCTTAGACTCATTTGCATGCATTGCATTTTCTTTATTTAAATGAGACCCAAATTCTCTGCTCATTCTTTAGCCCACTCTATGAGCTCATTATAAATTATTGGCTAAATTTAAAAAAACGTCACAATAGTTTGGCACTGTTTAAAAAAATGTCACAAAACTTTGACTTTTTAAAAAAACCGCACAATGTTTAACTTTCAACTCACGGAGTTATCCAACCGTTAACTGGGATAATAGTTATGTGATGTTTTTTTAAAACAAATGGGAACTTTTGTGATGTTTTTTTAAACAGAATAATAGTTCTGTGTTGTTTTTTTAAACAAAACAATAGTTTTGTGATGTTTTTTTAAACATTACGTAGAACCCAGTTAACGGTTGGATAACTCCGTGAGTTGAAAGTTAAACATTGTGCGGTTTTTTTAAAAGTCAAAGTTTTGTGACGTTTTTTTAAACAGTGTCAAACTATTGTGACGTTTTTTTTAAATTTAGCCTAAATTATTTCTTGTGTTTTACTTTCAACCCATAACTCAAACCCGCAACCCATTAACCCAAGCCCGAAACCCTAACCCACTACACCACTACTCCACTAAACCACACCATAACCACCTCCTAATCTCTATTAATTCTCCTAATCACACTCCACCTCAATCCCCTTTGTCAACCCGACCTCCAAGCCACCATCTCGCACTCCACCCGACACCCACCCTGCCTCCATCACAACTCGACTGCACCACCTCCGTATAAACTCAACTCCACACCAGCATCACCGCCATCCCGAACAGCCAACAACACCTGAACCCTTGCTGCCATCATCCCGAACCACCACCATCAGCCCCCACTGCCAATGCTGCACCACCTGAACAACCTCCATCACCTAAACCCAACTCCATCAATTCTCAACCCACCATCAAACCCATCACCTTGCTGCCTATTCCCGAGCACCATCAAACCCAATACCCACAACCCGTTACCTTTTCCCCACACGACCTTGCTACCCCCATCCTGCAGCACCACCACTGCACCCACACAACCACCTCCATCAGCCACCGAACAGCAGAACTGCAAGCCTCCTTGCTGCAACCTCTCTTCAATCCCGAACTCGACTCCTCGCTACTGTTATTGCTATCGCTGCCATTGTCGCTTGCTGTCGTGTGTCGCCACCGTTGTCGTCGTTGTTTCACCTTCTTCTCGTCGTCTTTGCACATCGTAATCGTCGTCAAGGTAAGCATTTTATTGAACTCCTAGCAAGTAATCCATCTCCTTCGTTATTTTTCTCTATCGAATTATCATGTCGAAAGTCAATTTGTATTCTATATCGTGACGTATTAATTTACAAAGTTCTTGAACCATAAATCATTGATTCGTCTCGCTGTTAACTACCTCATAAATTGATCCTTGTAAACCCTTCCTTCCATGTTCCCTCATTGCATGCACAATCATAATCACTAGCTTAAACGAATACCATGTCATAGAGTTAATTATAATAAATTTGTGATTGATTAGCATTTTGTTGCATGTTAGAGATTATAATCTAACATTATGAATCATGATTCTCCAGATACGTACATGATAAGGTCTGATCGAATCACTGCACACGAATACGAATGTATTCCTGGTTACAATTTCTAACTTGTGAATCCAGATTTTAAAATAATAATCATCAGATTTTTCTGCCATGTCGTCTGTCTGATTTTGTGTAGAGATTTGGACCCGGTCCCTTTAACCAAAATTAGAGTTTTATAGGTGTATCTTGTAGTTCTCAGAATGTAGAATCCAGATCATCTTTCGATTTCACAAACCGACTTGTAGGTTGTGAGTTATTTAAGTTTTAGTACTGCAACGTCTAGATTTTCTGATTTTTTTTATTTAGATATATCGTCCCCGTGACCTAGTTGAAATAGCAATTCATTGATGGAATTCTGAGATGATGAAATCATGTACACTAATAGACATAGTCAAGAAACAGATTAGGATTTTTGTGGAAATTTATTAATGACTTTTAGTGGAGTTATAGACATGGGAAATTTAACCCTATACGATGCATGAACATTATATCTGTAAAGAATTGACTGATAGGCATAGCTACTAACCTTAGAATGTGTCGAGTAAGCATTGGATTCGTATGATAGTCTACTTTTTGGAACACCTGACGGAATCGATTTTGCTTTCCTGTAGCAACGGTAAAGTGAGTTTTAGTGACGTCGTATGTTGCTATCAAGAATCATATTTTGCATTATTGAACTTTATGTATATTGTTATTCATGCTTAATGAATTGTACCAATATAGTGGATTGATAGAACAGTTCCATATCATGCATTTGCACCTATAGTATCGTTCGAAACTTTCTTGATTACCATCTAGTCTTTATATCCTGTATTGCATTAAATCTTGATACTCTCCCATTACTGTCTTATTTCTGTCGTAACATGCATTGTTATCATAGTTATTGTTCTTACCTTGGATGGCGGAACTAAGTGTCACATAAAACTAAGTGTCATGTAGAACTAAATATCACATCTAGAGCTAGCACCGGGTTCTATCGGGTCGGATCCTCCACTACCCAAACCCGGACCCGATAACTCACGGGTCCAAAAATTGGCCCGGACCCGAATTTGCGAGAATCGGGTCCGCGTCCAAGTCCGGGTAAAAAAAACCTACCCTTCTGATGTAAAACTAACCCTAAATAGAGAATTTTCAAGAATCTTAAAGGATTAATTTTACCAACATATAATGCGGATCAAAGTTAGAATTTTAAACGGTTAATTGGTTTGAAAGATTTTCAAGAACTGAATCACGTTTAACAATCCCAATTAATAATTCAATTCTAACAATCAATAATTAAATTCCTAAGCATTCTTAGCAAGTAAAATATTCAATATTGATTTGTACTCTAATCAAGTAGGGGGAATGCTCAATCTCAATATTTATGGTCGACAGTTAAATTGAATAATATAATAGAGATAATAAAGTAGTATAACACAAATATTTGAGAATTGGAAAGAGTACTGAGAGTTCGAAGAACTCAGCGTAGATCTCGGAAGAGCAGCAGTGAAGAGCACAACAATCAAAGAGACAGTAATGGCAGCAACAACTTCAAGAACAATGGCTGGCGGATCTGGGCTGGCAGGTCTGGGTGCGGCGTCGACGGTGGCGCTGACAGCGAGCGGCACGACATCGATGGGGGGTCGAGGTCGACGGACAGGGGAACAGTAGCGGTGGGGCGTTGGGCAGTGGATGGCGCTGAAGCTCGCCGATCGGAGCAGGAAAAAAGAGAGGTGGGGTTTCGGTCTGCTGTTAATGTCGAGAGCGAAACTGGGAAAGGGGATGGTCGAGGTTGGGGTTGTGCTGGGTGGTCGACGACAGGGAGGGTGACAGACAGGGAGTAGGTCGCCGGAGACGGGGGGTGCCGGAGATGAAGGGTATGGGTTGGAGAAGATGAACGGTAGGTGGAGTTTTGGGTTTGGGTTGATTTTGTGATTTGGAAAGTTAGGGTTAGGAATTTGTATTGGATTTGGAAATTTTGGGATAGTTTTAGAATTTATCACAAACACTAAAAGTTTATTAGGATTTATCACAAACCTTAACAAAATTGAATCTCAATTGTATCACACAAAGGAGAAGAGGAAGAGCAAAACTAAACACAATAATTTTTTTAATCAGAAATAGCATGACTTCTCATTAATCTCAAGGCCTGTAAATAGGTTCAAAACAAATCTTGATACAAATCTCAAAATATTCGAAAAATCTCAAAAATATTCTAATGTATAAAGAAAGATTACATATGGCTATAATTTTTAAAAATAAATATGGTACTGAAATAAAATACTAAACTAAATAGAATAGATGTCCTCATCACCTTCGGATCCGGTAACGAAGAATAAATATTTGCACTTAAGTACTTTTGTACCCGATACCCTACGGTTCCAACAATTTTTACACTTAAGTACATGAATAAATATTATATTTTCACATCTTCAACAATTACTATATATATATATATATATATATATATAATTCAAATTCCATATTTTGGGAAATTTTTTAACGTGTCCGGATCTATTTTGAGTGGACCGGGACCCGGATTCGGACTCGGATCCAGACCCGAAAGTGCATTGAGTCTTATTTTAGGACCCAAACCCGGACTCATATAGATCGGGTCGTTCTGATCCAATGTCGAGTCCAGATCAGGTCCAGGTATCGGGTCAAAGTAACAACTCTAGCCACATCGAATGTATCAGCGGGGACCACCTCTAAAGTCCAATATCCAAAATAGTCATAGGATAAAAGATTAAAAAGTCGAGGTAATATAGGGTACAACTTAGTAGTGAACAATATAGGAGAGTGTACTCGGAAAGGGGCCAGTGTTTCCCGCATTATTGTTATCGACCATTGTTCATCGTTTTATTGTTTATCGTTATTGGAAGGTCATTATCGTTACTGTTATTGAATGACCCGGGTACATAATGTCGTAGACTTCACCACATAAGTCCAAACGTTCACTCAATTGTTATGCACTCAAATCAGTGGTATGAAACACAAGATTGCGTGCATTAGATAGGTTAATAAAAAACTGATATACCTAGGATTGAGACTGAGCATCAACACTTATATTATTGATTATCGACTATTGTTTATCGACACTTACATTATTGATCATCGACTATTGTTTATCGATCATTGCATTATTGATTATCGACTATTGATCATGTCACTGACTATTGTTTACTAGAGATAAAATTCCATCATCCTCAATTTCACTATTAATTTTTGTTTCTTTATTCATTATCATTTTATTTTATACAACCAAAAATAAAAAATTTATATTTCATATTAATTATATAACACGTTGGATGTGTGGCTTGTGTGATCATTGTACTAGACCTATTTATGGACATATAATATATAAACATACTGATTGAGGTAATGAATGTTTAAGGCAAGTCATCTTTTAAAGTTACTTCATTGCCTCTTCATCAATTTGATGTAAAGAACGTTTTTCTTCATGGAATGCTCGGAAAGGAGGTTTATCTGGCATTTCTACTGGGGCATTTCTCTACATTCTCTTAAAACACAATCTCCAAGGTAAAGAAAACAATTTATTAACTCAAATAATCCACTTGAGCTTGGTTTTGATGGATGAACGAACCACCCGCATAATGACTTTGTGCTCAAACTAAACGGGTATACTGAGATTCTAAAAAATTTCTGTGATTTACTATTATTTTCTTGTTAATAATAGTTCTTTAGTATTAACCTAGATTTTCTACTTTTTTGTAACTTTTTATGATTTTTCTCAATCTTGTTAAGTAAAATAGAACATTAGTATTAATTAAAAATTAAAATGAGCCATCCCTCCACCACCTTGCCTACCGCCAACAAAAGCACTGACTTGGTTTGATATAGTAGAGTTCTCTACGTCCCTTACTATATCTTTGACCATTCTGTCTTTATTCATCAAAGACCACAACACATACCAGTGTTAATAGTATACATTCATGGCGATGTCTTTTCAAGTATCAGGCTCATATAGCCTAAGTCGAACAATATATAGTCAAGGTATTTGACATTAAAATACCTTCTTGGGATTGAGGGGGTAAAGTCTAAGAAAGGTATAATCATCTTTGGAAGAAATATGCATTGGATCTTGCGGACGAAACTGGGACTAGACTGTGGCAATGGATGATACACATTTTCTGAATTCCTTAAGAAGAAGAGGGTGTTGCAGTACTTGGTTGGAAGGCTTATCTATTTAAAAATTATTTGACTTCATTTGCAGTGAGTAAAAATTAGTCAATATATGCCAAATCGTGGAAAATATTATTTATGATGCGGATCTCATTCTTGAATACTTGAAGAAAGCTTAAGCCATGGAATACTATATTGATCTTCTTCTAATTTAGCAGGATATTTTGATGTTTATTCGGCAAGCATTGCCAATGATTGACTAACAAATGGTGGGAATAGAACATTTTTTTGTGGTAATCTAGTGTCCTAGAAAGCAAAAAACATGTGGTATCCAGACACTATTTTAAATTTCGGCCATTCGGCCGAAATTTCTAACGAAATTTTGTTTCGACTAGCTTACCGATACAAAAATCACAGATTTTATACTTCATATCGTTTTGGACCGAAATATGTAGATTTCGGCCGAAATTGCCGAAATATCGGTCGAAATAGACACATCATTTCCCCATCGACTACTTTCACTTTCACCAACGAAAGATAGAATCGTCCTTTCGAGTTGAATAAAGCATTAACCGCAGCTAATAGGGAACCTAATGAAAAAAATGAGTTTATTGTGAATACATAACTTTTTTTTGGTTTTACGTTTTGCACATGAGTCTCTCAATATAGGACCTTAAGTTAAGATAATGTGAGAATTTCGTCTCCATTGTTTGTGTATATGCAAAGTTCAGTAAGTCTATTAACTAATACATTTTTTCTAATTAATGCAAATTCAATTGAGTTATATACTTATAGTACATTCTCTTTTATATTGTTGTTAAATTCTACGAAAATTTACCGTGATTAATTCATGTCATTGGTTATGTTATACAATATTTTATATGATAAATGACATGTAGAACATATAATATTCTGTTTAGTAACAAACAAATATGTTTATTAAGTGTCTGAAATAAACATTCGAAATGATCACATTTTCCTGAGATCTCTGAAATCTCCGATCCAAGATGAAACACCTCTTGCCGAGACAAGTCCGAAATCCGAGATTTAAAACCTTGTATCCAGAGCAATATATAACCCTAGCTTTAGCATCTTCTGAACTTTTATGGTTTAAGTCACTCCTTACATATTTGGAATTTGAGTTTTTCCACGCCTATGATTCTCCACTTTGATAATCAAATTGCTATTCATATTGCCTCAAATCCTATATTTCATGAAGAAAAAAAGCATTTTGAATTTAATTGTCATTTTGTACGTGACAAAATCTTGGCAAAGCTTCTTTCAGCTACTCTTGTTTGTAGAACAACTAAATGATATTCTTACAAAATCAAAATCAGGAGTCTCTCTCAAGGAAGTATTGCAAGGGAATGTTCCAAACTGGTGTATGTGTATCTCTTTTGTCATTATGCTTTTAAAGGTTGTTTATCACACTACATAAAATTGATGTGAAAGAGATGATAGGTGTAAGAAAGTGGATTGGATGTGGCTTCCCAACTCACAGTCGACATATGTAAGGGAAAACTAATTGATTCTTCTTGATCCTCATCTCTTATACTTTTGTGTTCTTCTATATATTTTACCATGTAATTTATGTGAGTTGTGAGGCCTGAAATAGTGGACTAGTCAATCAATAATAGTGATGTCTTAAATATCTTTATCGTTGTCATATTACAAATATGATATGCTATTGAAAGAGAGGCGTAACAAGAAAGAGTGCACAAAAGCATATGGTGCAAATATGGCTAGAATAGGAGAGGTGGTTATCAACTGGGAGAGGTTAAAGGATTGTGATTAAGAACAAAACCACAGCAAGACACACACATAATTAACCACAAAGAGGACACATAATTAACCACAAAGAGGAGATAATCTAAATCCACATCCAATAAACTAATCCATGAACTATAACAAATCCAAAAAAGTAAATTTGTCGTTCAGCGGAGATCTAACATGGTTCAACCCCAAAACCACAAGCAGTGAACCGACTAAGTCTGCATTATCTATGATGGATATTAAGGAATATTATATGCTCCAAATAATTCAAGAAAAAATAGGGGAGAAAGCCCTCTCACATGACACTCTTAGAATGAATGGAAGACCAAACCTAGAATATTCACTCTTATTTCCTAGAAAATGATGCATGTATGTGTCTACACAAGATAGTCGAAGTCCCCTCCCAAGCAACACAAAAATGTTGAGTCAATGATCGGAACCGTCTATAAGAAACAATGGAAACAATACTTTTATGCAATTAACCACAAGGTTGACTGCCAAACTAACATGGCAAAAGAACTGAGACTACTGCAGAGTTGGTGCTTCATCAAGTTTATTCTCTCGACCTCCAAATGGATCCTATACATCACGAACCTCCTCTGAAGCTCTACAAACTTGGGGATTGGCTATAAATGGTAAGTGATAACATACTCCACAACAAGAGATATCTAATAATTAGGGGCTCTTGTTACTTTAGGTTAGAAGTCACTATTGAATCTATATAATAAAACACCAAGAAAGCTATCAAGTGGCTCTCATTCAATAAGATTGAAATCAATGGTCCAGATCTAACCTCACAAAACATATTTTTCCGCCCAAAAGTTTCCCCCAAAATTCAAATTCAAATTCCCCCAAAACAACTCCTTTATTTATTTATTTATTTCTCTCTTTATTTATCTCTCTCTCACTCTCTCTCTCTCTCACTCATTCTCTCTCTATTTACTCAGAAATTTATTTTTTCAGATTTCAAGTTTGTAAATTTTCAGATTTTTTATGCTTTTTTTATTGCTCATGTTACATTGAAAATCGCAAATATCTCATCAACAATTAAATTTCATCATTTTCCACACTCAAAGTTCTAAGAAGTTGGATTTTACACCCCCATCTATAATTATTTTTCAACATATACTAATGAAAACATGGACTTTTATTTACAACTAATTATTGTTTTACTATTCAAACTTGAGCTACATAATTGTTATTTTACTGTTTACAAGACTTTCATATGTTGTATCGTTTCAAAGACGTGCCGTAGGCACGTGCCCACGGGCAAATCTAGTATTAATATAAAATCAAATGTTCTATATTAAGTATAGCTTAATGGTAACATCTATTTTATCCATTATTAGCAATTTCAATGGCACCACCGAATTAAGATTTAAATGGTGGATAAAAGCAAACACCTTATGTGACTAAACTTATGCAAATATGAATGTCATAAAGAAAGTCCTGTTCCCATAACTTATTTCTTGAGACTATGTGCTTGCAACTATGTCTGTATGTTTCTACATGGGGGCATTCTATCAACCTCTCTTGACATTGAGAAATATTTCAGGAGTCTTTTGTAAATAATTTCTTCAGGTGTGTTTGGAGAGAGAGTTAGGCTAATTACAGTTTATTTTTAAGTGGGGGGCAGAGGTTTGCTAACTTAAGTCGTCACACCTCTACCTCCACTCATAAAGTTAATCTTAACTCTATTTATTTTGTGATATTTGGGAAGCAAACTAAAGTTTAGTTAACCTCATACTTTAGAGAAGAAGAGAACAAAGTTTAGCAAACTTTAGAACTATAAGGTTTGAGTGAAGTTGAGATAATTAGAGTTATCCCAACTTTTGGGCTTAGAAAAGTTGAGATAACTATAGTTATCTCAACTCCAATAGGGTTCCCAAACAATGCAAAGTTAAGATACATAAAGTTTGAGAGATCACTACAAAACTCTAATTATCCTAACATAACTCCAATCCCAAACATACCCTTAGATGCGGCATTATGCACTTACAGGAACTCATTCCTGAACTGTTTTTTTTTCCCGTTCAAATCATTGAAGTACTTAGAATTTCCCTTTCCCTCAAGGATATACTATGTATCATCATTTTGAATAAATCAAATATTTGCTCAAATGGGCCAGTGGATGTATTTGGCTCTAAAATCACATGTTATTTTCTTATTAACCACTAGAAAAATCAGCTAGGTGATTATGAGCATCAATAACTTTTAAGCTCCCAATTTGAAGGAAACCAACAAAATTTGAATTATAGAAAAAAGTGAACATATAGGAAGTAACCATAAAGAATGCTAATCCAACTTAATGATGTAGATTAGAAAATCCCAAATGAAAACTACAACTCTTACATACCAGTAGCAGTGAACAAATAGGAAGTAACCATAAAGAATGCTAATCCAACTTAAAAAATGTAGATTAGAAAATCCCAAATGAAAACTACAACTCTTACATACCAGTAGCATAAAAGCCAGTCCCACAACCAAACAAGCAGCAAACCCATATAACCTCTGCATCAAAAACAACAAAAATTTAGACATAAAAAAGAGAACCCATTAAAGAACTTTTCATGAAAAAGAAACCCCATATCATAAATTTCATGTTCTTGAATTTATTTTTTTCCTTAAGAGCTGAATTTGGGGGGTCAAAATGAAAACCTGAAGAGGGGAGAGGGCGCAAGAGCCATTGAATTCGCCCAGTAAATCGTCATCTTGTTGTCCATCTTCTCCAATTATAGATTGGTGGAATCTCCTGATATTGTCCATTGTTGTGTGTTGAAGATTTCAGATATTCTGAGGGATCACTCCATTGGTATTCAGAGAGAGCTGAGATTTTTCCCCAAATAGGTCTCTTTTTTAAACTAAATTCTAAAATAGATTTGTTTCCAAACTAATTTCGAAGATAGGTCGGTTCTCATAGGCCGCAGTATTGAACTGCGGTCTCTTCAATTTCGTGACCGCAGTTCATAACTACAGCCCAAGTATATATCATACATATTTAGGTAGTAGGCTCATAGACTTGGGAGGAAAAAAAACCAAGTGTAACTGCGGCCTCGATAATACATAGGTCGCAGTTCACAACTACGATCCAAGTATATATCATACATATTTGGCTAATAGGCTCGTAGACTTGGAAAAAAATGTCCAAGTATAAAATGTGAAAAACAGGAGGACTACAACCTCGATAATGCATAGGCCGCACAAGTATGGCCCAAGTACATATCATATATTTGGCTAATAGGCTTGTAAACTTGGGGAAAATGCCCAAGTGTAAAATGTGAAAAAATAGGACTGCGGCCTCGATAATACATAGGTCGTAGTTCACAACTGCGGCCTCAGTTATATGGTCGATGGAGTCAAGTTCTTAAAACCTTCTAATACTCGTTCGACCATATAACTTAGGCCGCAGTTGTGAATAGTGACATTCTATTTTTCACATTTTACGCTTGTCATTTTTTTTCCAAGTCTACAAGCCTATTAGTCAAATATGTATAATATATACTTGAGTTGTAGTTGTGAACTATGGTCACGAAATTGAAGAGATCGCACTTTAGTACTGCGGTCTATGAGGATAGACCTATCTTCAGAATTAGTTTTACAACAGACTTATTTTAAAAATTAGTTTTAAAAAAGACCTATTTCAAAAGAAAAAAATCGCTGCACTTTCCTCTGGCTTTAAACACGCGATGCATATCACGTGGTTTTACTCTATTCTACTGGTTTTTTCTACACGGTTCCCCAATAAATATTGAAATTCCATCTCAGACCTCTACAAAGTGCTATGTCCAAGTGATCAGAGCGTCATTTACAACATCAGAAAATCCATTGTAGTTTCTAGAAAAAATTCTTTAGTGAAAACGTTTCATTCTCTCAAAGAATCCCTTTGAATCTTAGCCCCCAATATATATATATACATAAGGAGGTTTTTATACTCGTACAATCGTATTCACGTTTAGACAATATTTTTTTTTTGATGAGAACGGATAGAGTCTCTCGACTCCAGCCACACCAAAAAGCATATATTAGAATAATAAAAATGTACATATCAAAGTTTTACAAGGGGTAAAACCCGCAAAAGCAAACACATACAAAACAATCACATCAGCATATATATACAAAAAACCAGCACCTAACAGTCGAGCAGAGCAGAGAAGACGTCAGTCAGCGAAGCACCAGGGGAACCAGTCGAGGTATCAAGCAAAGCCCAGCAGGGATGGCGCCACTAGTACAGCTTCAGATGCTGGAAACCACGAACGGTCGGGAGGGGGATGGATCTCGATGCCAAAGAGCTGTGCTGCTAAATGCCTTAATGAGCCGGAGATGAAAGCTCAAAACTAGCAAAACAAAGCTCCAGGACAGGGAGATGCGAAAGCAGCACCACAATCAAAAGGAAAAAGGCAAAGTAGAAAAATAATCACACTCAATCAGCCAGGAAAGCACAGTTAAAAGAGTCCACAGAATAAGAAACGATAAAGGCTCTAATATGCGCCACAACAAGGTGTATACGCAAGAGGTTGAGCCAAAGAGAAAAACAACTGGGAAGCCAATACCAACATCCCCAGTTCTAAAGGCCAAGGCCAAAAAGAAGGCATGCTAAACAACAGATAATAAGAGAAGAGAGTAAGACTATAAACAGCCAATCCAGCAATATCCTCGGAAATCAACCGACAACGGGAAAAGCTAAATCTCAATAGAATGTCTAAGGTCCAAGAGCTCTACAAAAGAGTGAACTCGCTGATACATCAAACAAAGCCAACAAAGAGAAACCATCATCACCCAGACATTACCTCAACGAAACAAGATCCTCAGAGAGCTAGAGACCCAAACTTCCCACTAAAATCGACAGTCGAGCTGATAATCGAAAAAGCAACAGCAAAGAACACCACAACACATCAATCACCACACACAAGAGCCCCCAAACTCATAAATGCTCGCATCTCAGTAAGAGCCAACGTCAAAGCAACTAAACATACAAAGCAGTAAGATGACGGAAATAAAGGATAAACGCAGCTATAAAAGAGATACGGCTGATACAAAAGGAGCACACAAAATATACAATATCTATCAGCCAAGTAACACAAAAGGAAGGGGGTAACAAGACTACCAGAACTGTCAAAAAAAGAGGGGAAAGCACGGGTGTGATTCAATCACACAACACCTTGTATCAGTGCTGGAAGCCACTACAGATGCGGAGAATTAATCCTGCAAGGAAAAGGTAGGAGAAGAGAGAATTGGTTAATACAATAGCCAATAAAACTAAGCAATTTAAACCGCATGAAGATTACGAAGACAATGATATGCATTTTCTAATAAAAAGAGAGAAAAAGAAGCTAAATCTTTGGGTTTCAATTCCGATGACCAAAGTTTGAAAAGAAAAAGGAACTCATCAATCAACGCTGCCGATGAGGAGCAGTGTTTCTTGAATAATCTACTATTCCTTTCCTTCCACACCGTCCAAATGAGAGTGTGAACCGACAAAATCCAAGCGTTGCGATACGAAGCATTCGACGGTTTAGTCGACCAAACCGACTCTAAGTCAGGAGGAATATAAGCAATGCCCCATGCGAGAGTGCAAATCTTCCATAAAGAAATAATAGTGGGGCACTGAGTGAAAAGATGATTAGCATCTTCAGCATGCTGGTCGCAGAGAGCGCATCGCTGACCCCAAGCTAAATTTCTTTTGTTCAGAACTTCAACCGTGAGAAGCTTGTTATTGAAAGCAAGCCAAGAAGTGATTTTGACCTTGAGAGGAGCCCAAGACTTCCAGAAGTACTTGGCCGTTGGTGATTTCACTCCTCTCGAATTGAGGAAGTTGTAAAAGGATTTAACAGAAAAGGAGCCAGCTAAAGACCAACGCCATCCGATGCACTCGGATGATCTCCAATCATAGCTATTAAGGAAGGAAATGAGATTATTAAAGATCTCAGTCAGAGATGGGGGCAGAGCGATAGTGAATGGGATAAACCAATAACGAGTATCGTCGATCAAAGTAAAAGAGTCAGCTATAGTGGCCTTAGGGAAAGCAGCCAGCCGGAAAAGGGAAGGGAAAGCCGTGGTAAGCGTGGTGTTGCCGATCCACAGGTCTTGCCATAGCAATGCCCTCGAACCGTCAAAGCAGATACGATAAATACCACACTTGAAAGCGGCTGAGGCTTTCCAAATACCTTTCCAAAAAGGGGAGGCTAGTCGAAAAGTCGCGTCAGGGAACTCCCACCAATTGAAAGAATTGGAACAATAACCTCTAATGCAGCGAGCCCAAGGCAAATGGTCAGAGTGATGGATTTTCCACAACCATTTACCTAACAGAGCTAAGTTATGGTGACGAATGTCCAACACTCCAAGACCTCCTTCTTCTTTTGAAGTGCAAATTAATTTCCACTGACACAGGTGGGATCCTGGTTTATAAGCGGAGGAACCGTTCCAGAAAAAATTACTTCTAATTTGATCGATTCTTTTAATCACCCAGGAAGGCAAGAAGTAGAAAGACATAAAATTAAGGGGCATGGCTAAAATAACTGAGTTACTAAGAGTCAGTCTGCCTCCTCTAGATAAAAGCTTGCTCGACCAGACGTTGAGTCTGGCCTCAACTCTGTCAATAAGGGGGAGCCAATCCGATCTATGAAGCTTACCCCAGCGAAGCGGAATGCCAAGGTAAGTGATAGGGAAGGCAGCGACGGGGCAATTAAAAAAATTAGAAACCTCTACTTGGCGATTGGGAGTTCCGCCCAACCAAAGAACTGAGGATTTTTGAAAATTGATGGATAAACCGGACGCCATTTCAAAACAGTAAAGGAGAAGTTTAAGATTACGAAGAGAGTGGGTGTTTGGTTTGGTGAAGATAATAGTGTCATCTGCATATTGGAGGTTGAGCACTCCCTCGAACGAGGGAGAGCTGCCAAGACCCTCTATCATGTTCAAATTCCATGCATTTCGCAAGAGTTTGCTAAAGACATCAGCCACTAGCGAGAAAAGCAGAGAAGACAGAGGGTCTCCTTGGCAGAGCCCACATCTGATTTTGAATTTATGACCTTCCGAACCGTTGATGAATAATGAAGAAGTCCCAGAGTAAAGGCTGGATTTAATCCAAAAAATTCATTTAGCACCGAAACCCCGGTTGGATAGAATGTCCAGAAGAAAATCCCAATTAACGTTATCGTAAGCTTTTTGAAAATCGAGCTTAAGAAGAATGCCTTCCGAATGCGTTCTATGACAGTAGGAAATGGTTTCCTGTGCCGAGGCAACACTGTCAAGAATGAACCGATCTTTGATGAAACCAGATTGAGCTGAGTCGATTAAAGGCGGAATGACCGCACTCAGTCTAGAGGAAAGGACTTTCATAATGATTTTAAAGGATGTGTTAATGAGACTAATAGGTCTAAATTCCGAGACAAGGTGTGCCCCCACCAATTTGGGGATAAGCACAATGTGAGCGTAGTTAATACGCTCAAATGAAAAATCCCCTTGGTGAAGGTCTTGAAACATTTTGAAAAGGTCTGCTTTGAGCAGGTCCCAAAATTTTTGAAAAAAGAAAGCTGGAAAACCGTTGGGCCCAGGCGCCGAATCGCTTTTTAAGGCGAAAACGGCCGATTTGATCTCTTCCAGGGAAAAAGGAACCTCGAGAGAGGAGAGATCGAGAACTTGGTTGCCATAAAGACGGGCCCAATCGAGCTCAATCGTACGATATTTCCGCGTCCCTATAAGATTTTTATAGAAAGAGAGGAATTCCCGATGAATGGATTCATCGATATTCAGGTCTACTCCCTGGACGGATAAAGAAGAAATACGATTGCAACGTTGTCTATGAGAAGCGAAATTATGGAAAAAAGCAGTGTTCGCATCACCCTCCTTCATCCATTTGACCCGAGCTCTTTGAGCCCATTTAATATGGTCTTGATGGAGGATCTCCGCGTACTCATGCTTGCAAGATCGGCGTTCCGATCAACAAGATTCGGAAATAGGGCCCAGTTCTTCCATCTTGTCGATGGACGCAATGGATTGCAAGAGGAAATCCTTGAGGAAAATGGTATTACGTTGCCTCTCGAAACGCCAGATTTTGCATCCATGCTTGATGGCGTGCATTTTAAGAAGAATATTGCCCAGCGCTGATGATCCGGAGACGGCAGCAAGGCATTCAGACACTAGATTGATGAAGAGCTGGTCTTGTAACCAGAATTTTTCGAAGCGAAATTTGTGTTGATAATGGAAACGAAAATTGGAATGAAGCATGATCGGAACGTGGTCCGAAGAAGGGTTGGGGAGGACCTGGACAAAAGATTGATGAAAACGTGCCATCCAAGTATGCGACACTAGAAAGCGATCAAGCTTGGCAAATGATGGGAGCTCACGTTGGTTAGACCAAGTGAAGGATCTCCCAGAAATTGGAAGGTCCAATAACTGGAGTTCACGGATGCAGTCATTGAACATGCAAGATTGGGAGTAAGACGAGACCGGGTTCGATCTTTCGGAGATGAACCGCGTGACATTGAAATCTCCACAAAAGAAACAGAGATCAGATGAGAATTGCTGTAATGAGCAAAATTCATGCCAAAAAAGAGGGCGTCTATCAGGAGTAGACGGACCGTAAACCGAAATAACTGTAAGGGGGCAGTCGAAAAGGGTCCAATGAAGCTTGACGATAAGGAAGAAATTCAGGCGTTGAACCGAAACCAGAGAGAAAAGAGCTTCCTTGAAGCCTAGGAGGATCCCACCTTTAGATCCAATCGCATCCAGTGAGATCCATTTGGAAATAATGGATCCACCCAAGGAGCGAAGGATCGTGGGGGTCGGAGATTCCAATTTGGATTCTTGGATGGAGATAAGGTCGCATCGAGAGGAAGAAATTAAATCAAAAATTGCCCTTTGCTTAGAAGGGCAGTGCAGACCACGGATGTTCCAGGAAACGCTAATCATTAAAGAGACGGCGCTCCAGAACTCTCAAAAATTCCTATCTCCTAAGAGAAAGGAGACGAAAAGAGTCTGAGGGGTCAATAAGGAATCCAAGGTGTTGAGCTGAGGCTACCAACTCAGAGTTGGAAAACGAGTCAAAAATGGGAACGTAAATAGATCCTAGATGGTTATGAGGGATCAAAGAAGAATGATAAGGTGATAGTTGCTGAGGGGGAGAACAAGTCCTGTTGCAAGGAATAGGCGAGCCTGAAGAAGCTGCCAGAAGGGAATTTTTAGCTAAAAGACGAGCACTAGACCTAATGAACCGTTGTTTAGAGAGAGAAGAAGGAGGGGCATTGGAGACAGATACACTCTTCTCCTGAGAGGAGAACGAGTGGTCCTGAAGAGAACCCACAAATGTGGGTAAAGGAGAGGATAAAGAAACCTCATCCAAACCAATTGATAAATTGGAAGAAAGGATAGCGGACTTAGATGGATAGATAGACCGGGATACCATTAGTTCCCGTGCCTTCACAGCGAGAGGAATGGAAATCCATCTAAGGTAAGCAGAAATAAATGGATCAATCCCACAGCTGAATCGCGCGCAATGAATAATGGAGCAATAAAAGTAATTGAAGCCCACTTGAACAAGCTTAAAAACGCAAACTGAAAAAATGTAATAATTCACAGAAGAGTACGAAACTAAAAATAAGTTGCGTACCTTCTTAGGTTGGCCCTGCGCCAACTCCGCTTCCTCCTCCGATAAGCGGGAATCCTGCTCGGTCCAATCTGAGCCTTTGAAAGTTGATTTGGAAGAAAACTTGGTAGGAGAGAATGCAGGATCCGACTTTTTCGGCGTAGGAAAGTGCGCTAACTGTTGGAATTGTTCCCAATCTGATGCAAAATTTGGGTTAACTTCCCAATCAGGCCATTGGGAGGAGGAGCTCTTAACCTTAATAGAGGGAGATGACAATTCAATCTCGGGAGTCGCTTTAGAGAAAATAGGCCGATTGGCTTGAGAGGGAGTAGGAGAGACCGAAGAGGTCACACTAGAATTGCCTTTGACACTATGGCGCTCCGGGTTAATCCAAACCAGGTTAGGAGATTTTGAGGGAGAGATCTTAGAGCTGGGAGGGTGGGTCGGGGGCTTGTAAGGGGAGGGGGGTTTGCTGTGGAAAGCTCCAGCAGAGCTCACCTTCGCCTTAGGAATTTTAGGCTTAGCAGAAGATGAAGCTCCCGGATGGAAAGTAGATGATAGATCGGTTCCCAAAGGTAGATGTTTGGAGAGAGTACTAGTAGAGCGCTGAACAGCAGATGAAGTCTCATGATAATGCACAGATACAGCAAAAGAGGAGAAACCATCAGTGAGGCAAAACGCTTCTATACGAGTCGAAGGGGGGACAGCAAAAGATTGCCTCTATCTGCAGGCTACCAGAAGCCAATCTCGCTTTGGAAACAATGCTAACAATCTCTCCAATACACTTCGCTATCTCTCCTACAAGACGGAGAGAGTCGCAAAACGGTGGAAGTCCAACCAGAGACACTTTGATTTCAGATGATCCGAAACCTGAGGGAGACGAAGGAATCTTAACCCATTGCCTAACAGAGAGAGAAATGTTGCCAATGGCTAAGGACGGATTCGAGATGAGGTCTTCTAAAATCTTGGATGATGGACAGTGGATTACCAAGTCACCATTAGAACAATTATAAAGGACCCATTCCCAGTCATCGACATTGCTGTGATTGCTGAGAAAAGAGTTCAGAGTGTAGAAAGGAACCGTGCCATCAGAGAAAGAAATGGTGCCAAAGTTGCCAAAATAACTCAGTCGATCTGTTAATTCAGATTTGGAAATGAAGACTTTAGTAAGAGGCTGCTTCACAGGTCAAGATGGTTGCGGAGAAGAGACAGGAGGGAGGGGAGAGGGTTCCGAAGAAGGACGCTCCGTAGAAGGGGTGGGAAGAAGCGGAGCGTTTGAAGAAACTGGCAGCTTCTGGGATTTAGGCGGTTTAGAAGCAAGCCATTGATTGCCGAGAGACTGAAGGTCCACAGCCTTCACCAACTGATCGGAGATGGGAACTCCCAATGGAAGCCCAAGAGTTTTTTGAAGCGCATGGCAGCGGTATTTGGCGTGCCCTGGTTTCTCACAGAAGAGGCACTTCATCTTGAAGGGGCAGTCAAGTTTGTAGTGACCCTGCTGAAGACAGCGAAAGCAGACCAGCGGATGTCTACGATGATGAGAGGGGGAATAGGGAAGAATAGTGGGGGAAGATAGAGGAGAATGGCGGGATCTAGGTGAAAGGAAACCAGGGCGAAGCTTCGCACTTACAGGCTTTAAATGGGCCAAAAACGGATGTTCAGAACTTAGCCGCCCAGAAAGAACATTTTTTTGAACAAGCTTTGTTTTCTTTTTTTTAACTACTTCAACCCAAGTTAGCTCCATGGGTCTCAAAAGAAAAGCCCACTAACACCGAAAGCAGAAAGGAGGAAGAGAAAAGAGAGAACGCGCAGTTAATACAATGGAGTAACGACACCAGCGGCGGGTGCCAACAACGGAGAAGAAAGAAATGAATGATGAAGAAGCACTCTTAGAGTGCAGTAAAAATCAAACCCAGAGGTGCTAGAACACCTTGAGGGTAAGTAAAATAGGGAAGAGAGCACCGAAACAACAAAGGTTGATTCAAACAGTCTCCCCAGATGGAGAAAAATCCACAAGAAAAGAGGGAGGATAAAGAGGATCTCCACTCACAGCGAACAGAGAATGCCCAAGGAGCAAGAGAAACACTCGCAAGAACCGACTACAATAATACAAAAAAAATAACAAAAAAGGAGGTAGCGAAGAGAACTTACAGTGTTGTACCACAATACCTCTATGGAGGGATCTGAAGGATACCTTGACGACGACTCCAGTCACAGAGCACCGAAGATCTGATAGAGGCAAGGAACCACCAAAACGGCAGTCGCTGAGGTGGCTTGAAGACGCTCCGCAGGCGAGCACGACGATCGCCCACAAAAAAGGCGCGACGAGGGAAGCTACCTACGGGACCTCCACGCCAAGAGAGGAGGGGAGGAGAGGGGGGCGGATGGAAATGAGGGCGAATAGCAGGATAACGAAAAGGGTTTGAGGAGATAAGGAAAAGGAACAATTTTAATGAAGGGAGAGGGGGATCCGGGGTCGCAATGAGCGGGATCTGAGGGATTAAAGAGGGGAGGAGAACTCAAGGAACATCTAAGATATGGAAAAGTAGATCCCTTTAAGTGCTTTGAAACTCTGATTCTTAGAATTGAGTTTAGACAATATTACTTAAGATTAATTTTTTCAAAATTGGTTCAATGGATCAGAGCATTCATAGTTTTGCACTTCAACATCAAATCGATCACTTTTTAACTTAATGAGCGACTATTATGAAAAATGGCGATTTGTTAAGGAGTAATATGAAATTTTAATATTTGAAGGAAGCTTGGAACCTCTGTGGAAATTTTTTTATATAAACAAGATAGTTTTCCACGAACACCTCCTTAGACCTAAACTTTTCAACTTTCATTAGGGCTATTTGATTTGGTTTTGGTTGAAGATTCTTATAGTGAGGGCAAAGAATTAGCAAGTAATCATTGTTTACGAGGGATTTGACTGACAGCAGCAATTCACTGAAAATCGCTTTCTTATTGGGCTGCAAATAAGTCATAACTGTGGATCTGGACGAGTTAATGGGCCTGAAGACGACACATATTCTTTTGGAGGGCATGTTATTACTGTGAAAGTACTGTACTGCCCATGTCGACTTTAAGATGCATGTTGAAATCGTGTGGCTCCCTCCTCCACCTTTCCCCCTCCAGATCTGGCCTTCCCTCTCCCCCATCCCCCATTCTCCTTTCTTTATTTTTGATCCCCTCCTCCTTCTCTCCAAACCCATATTCCCAGTTCCCCATTCCTCCCCTTTCTAGGCGCGCCGTCTTTTCCCTCTAGGTGGTTCGTTCGGTGCTTCCAGTCGCCTCCAAGGCTCGCGTCGCGGCCTGCATCCAGCCTAGTGCTGCTCCGTCCGCTCGCCGTAGCTTCCGAGCTCTCTTCCTTTCGGCAGCAAGCCGAGTCTTCCTCCTTTGGCAGTGTTCCCTATTGCGCCCCCCTCCGGTGTTGTCTTGTCTCCGTCTGCTCGCCGTTGATTACCTTCCAGGTTTGCACCCCCCGCAGATCTCTAGGCTGCCCTTTCATCCGATCACTGTAAGTATCTCTTTAAGCTCTTCGATAGTTCTAATCTGTAACTGTTGATACTGGTAGAGTTAGTTTTGTGAGTGGTTCTTGGAGCCTTGCTTTTGCACAGCTGCATCTTCCGTGCGCTGGAGTTGGTTCCCTTGTACTGTGGTTTATTGCAGGCTGTACATTAGTTAATTTAGGCTTTGGGCTCCCCTTTCGCTGGGGTTTGTTATTGTCAGAATTTATTTCTGCACCATTCTACTTCTGACCGAGCGATTGTTCTAGCTCGGTCATTCTATATATCCCTTGTTATTCTGTTGTTTTTCCATTCCGTTTTTCTCCCTAGCCGGAGAGTATTAGCGTCCCTCTTTGTGTGACGCTGGTTTGTTTTCTTGGGTACTTACTATTTTGGTGGGACTGGATCGGTACTGTAAGGGGTACCCTTGTCCAGTTTCCTTTCCGGTGTCGGTGCTTTGCATTGATCCATTCTTGGGTTGGCTTCAACCATGTATCTCATCAAGTCCGAAGCTAGTTCTTACTACTCGGTAACGGCTCAGGATTTGAAGAAGGAATTATCTTATCCTCCCTTGGATAACATCTATCACCCTCAGTGCGTTCCCTTTTCCTCTAATTCCCCTTCGCTTTGTAGGCCCGACCCTCAACGGGTCTGCTTTAAGTGCCTTCTTCCTGCACACTTCAAACGCGAGTGTGTGAATAAAATGCAGTGTTTCTTCTGTGCTAAGCTTGGTCACTCTCGCAGTCGGTGCTTCTCCTTTCAAAAACTCCTTGGCTTTCCCAAAGGTCATTCCTTACCGGCTAAACTCCTCCCCTTTCTTAATTACCCCCTTTTAAAGCGCAAGCTGCATGAGAGGTTGGCTAGTAAGCACAACATTGTTTCGGGCAAGAACCTCGACTCCTCAGTTATGGTTTCACTGTCAGCGACGAACTCCTCCACTCCTATATCCCCTTATCGTGATCCTCTTGTTACCCTTCACTATCCTAATATTGCTAACCTATTTAAGGATCGCACAGTTAACTCGACTCTGATCTCCTGCCCCCGATTGGGTTCTTATAAGGCTCGTACCCGTTCTATCTCTATGGCTCCTTCGTTGATCTGGAATCTGGATTACAATTCTAACTTGGTTAAATCCTTCTCCCCTTCTCTTGAGTGGTTTCGTATTGCGAGGGGGCACGTTTTGCACTGCCGCTTCTCTGATTCCCCTGTGCATCCCGACAGGGCTATTGTCGACTTTATGGCCTCTTCTTTTTATTATAACTATCCTTGTGCTTTGAAGATTTCTTCTCCCAAATGTTCTACGTTCTCTTTTCATTACCCAGGATGCTTATTCTCTTGGTATCAACATTTAGGGGTTCAATCGGGACTCTATCAGCTGTTGACGACTTTTAAACATCTCTTCCACTCCCTTTCCTTTAAGGTCTCTCTGAGTTTTGATGATCCTTATCTCCCCCGTTCGGACGTTTCTACCAAGTCTATCCCAACAGTCACTTCGGACGCTCTCAGTAGTCGCTTTTCCCCGTCGTGCCCTATCAAAGTCGAAGCCTCAGCTTCGGTCATTGCGGTTTTTTCGCCCCCTTCGGTGAGGGATGCCCCTCCCCCCGGCAAGAGGAGTTACAAAAAGAAAGTCACTAATCATTTGCCAATTCGAGTGAGTGCTCGTATTCTTGCGAGGAAAATAGCCTCTGTGTCTGCTCATCAGCTCTTGCACAGTTGAGTCTTGCCTTCTCGTTGACACCCTTGATATTGGCAGTGCATCGCCTCAGTTGTGCCGCTAGAGTTTTCCTTTGGACTGCTAGCGGATTGGGATATCTTCGTGGGGGAAGGGTTGTAGTTCTGTTTCACGGCCCAGTTGTTCAAGTCCTGCTCCTCTATCGGGTTCAGTGGTCTGGATTGTCTGGCCGATTGTCTCGCCGTTTGTTCCGCCCTCTTGTTTTGGCGTGGGCATTTGCTGTGGCACAGTTATCTGTATTGTTGGCTCTTCAGCCTTTGTTTGTTTTATTTATTGTTCGCTTATTATTGTTTTACATCTTGTAAAGCCATCGATTATTTATTTGTATCTTAACTGTTATTATTGATTAATATATTTTTGGATGGCTGGAGCCTTTTGGCTCTATCCGATATATTAAAAAAAAGAAATCGCGTGGCTCCAATTTTTACTCATGTCACTCATGTCATAAGCCCCCCCACTCCTTAATGTTGGATATTGTAGCCCTTGGAAAGTATTTCGTTTTGCTTTGAAGAGTGGGTGGTCATACAAAACATTCAAGGACACCTGGAGCCTTGTTCATAGCTTCTTAGGTTAGTGGTTATTTTCCTGGAGTATTTAATTAATTTTTTGAATTTATAATTAAAATTTTAAATTTTTAATTATTTTTTATAATTTTTAATTAAATGATCCATTTTCTTTTTGGGATTTGTATTTAACTTTTCCATATTTTTAATTACTTTTTGGAATTTTTATTCAATTTCCCCAAATTTATAATTTTTTTCCTGATTTTTGAATTAATTTTTCCTATTTTATAATTTTTTGGAATTTATAATTTAAATTTCTAAATTTATAATTATTTTTCTGAAATTTTAAACAAAATCAAAAGGAGCACGAATCTTGAGGCAAATGATGGTCATATTTGACTCAAAAATGTTGAGCTGCTCGAACGACAGGTTTGACACTGATTACCGAACTGCTCAAACCTCGGTGCTTACATCGTGTGGGTGCACATTTTGAGAAGATCGGACGGCTACGGAGCTCAGGTTGTTAGGAAATTGAGGATCTTATTGAATTATATGATGCAATCAACACAAATCAATATGCAAATAGAAAATCACACCAAACACACAAATTTGTCCCGGTTGGGGCATTCGCTTTAATCTAAAGGAGAAGAAAACCCGAGATGTATAGAAGATACGATAATATTACAATTCTCACCACAACCCTCTCTCAAGCCTAACTAACAAATACTAGTTGTTTACAAGTAGAGAATCACTCAATCACTCTTTCAGTGAAGTACTCTCTCTCTCTCTTAGCTCTCAATGGCGGTCAATAACAACGATATATAGAGATATAGGGAAACCCTAGTTTGATATCTTAATACAATAGCCATTGGATGTTACTTAAGTGAAAATCCTACGATAAGAACCACACAATCTAACTTGAAAAGCAAGTTCGGGCTTCAACGAAATCACCCAGACCCGCACTCGAAGTCTGCATCAACCGCATTCGGTCGACCGTCCAACAAGACCGGTCGACCGTCCCCCTCAGGAGAAAGTCTCTATGGTCGGGCGGTCGACCATCCCAAAGACCTGTCGGCTGCAACTCCTCCTGTTGCTATTGTTGTTGATGTTTCGTCTTGCTTCCACTCTGTCTTCAATCGTCTCGATCGCTCCATCGTCTTCATATCTAACATAGTATGCAAGATATAAACCCACCTTCACTTAAATTTTCTAATGGATGACGATCGTTCCGGACTTCGGCATATTTTGTGCACTGTGAAATAAACAACTTTTTAACTGAAGCAAGGCCTAGATCCCGTGAAGTTATACTTGGTAATAAGTAACCCAACCAACAGGGATTTTTTCCCAAAACGATCCTTTTTTTGAAACTTTTTCCCAAACCGACCTACTTTTTTTTAATTCCCAAAGCGATCCACTCGGTCTTTGAAAAACCGAGTCTAGTATAAACTAGCGCGGTCTTTCAAAGACCGAGTCTTGCTCTTCGATTTTTCGAAGTGCAAGACTCGGTCTTTGAAAGACCGCGCTAGTTTATACTAGACACGGTCTTTCAAAGACCGAGTCTTGCACTTTGGGGTTTTAATATCGCAGATCTCCTTTCTTCTTCTTCTTCTCTCTCTCTCTACTTTACTATATTCTATTTCTCTAACCCATCTTCCTAAATCTAGGGCGACCTCCTACCCACAAAATCTACGAGAATACGCAACGACATGGATGTGAGAGATAATTCTAGCAGGGGTACGAGAATGAAATGTTCAAGTTGCAGTTTGGAAGGACACAACAAGCGTCGATGTACTAACAGAGCATCTCAAAACAATTAAATTTTGATTATGTGCTTTCTAGTGTGTTTGTAATATTTATATCGAACTAAGCACTTAGTTTGGATATGTTTAATTGTCAAAAAAGTATGATTGATCGAGGTTTAAATATTGTCCAAAGAGAGTTTTTTGGATTCATTAAGTTTCAATTATATTCGATTCAAAGTGTCTTGAAGTTTCAAAAAAATTCAATCAGCCTCAAGACTCGGTCTTTCAAAGACCGTTGTCATTTTAACTAGACTCGGTCTTTGAAAGACCGAGTTTTGATGCTGATTGCAAAATTTTGCTTACAGACTTAAGACTGGGTCTTTCAAAGACCGAGTCAAGTTATATTTAGAACGGTCTTTGAAAGACCGAGTCTTGCACTTTAGGGGTTTTAACTGAGCAGATCTTCTTTCTTCTTCTTCTTTCTCTCTCTACTTTACTCTATTCTATTTCTCCAACTCATCGTCTATTTCTCCAACTCATCAGAGGTAGCATGTCCACGTCATCTCCACAACATCTCCACAATTCCAGAAACTCATTAACATCTCCAGTTCTCCACAATATCAACAAACTCATTAACATCTCCATATGTCCAACATCTCTACAATATCAAAAATCTCATTAACATCTCCATAACCACACCATCTCCAACATCTCCACAACCACATCAACAATCTCATTAACATCTCCACAATTTCAATAACATCTCCACAATATTGTTAATATCATATCCACAACCACATCAACAATTTCAATAACATCTCCACAATATCATCTCAACATATGCCCAACAGAACATTGAAAAAACTAGAGACATTAACAACATACTACTCTAAACTCGAGACAGAACATTAAAAAACTACAAAATCAAACTAACTAAAAATATTACAACACCTACCAAATTCAAATCCGTTGAGGGATAGAGAGAAGAAGAAAAAAATACGAAAAGTGCAAAAGTGAAAGACCGAGTCTAGTATAAACCAGCACGGTCTTTCAAAGACCGAGTCTTGCTCTTCGATTTTTCGAAGTGCAAGACTCGGTCTTTGAAAGACCGCGCTAGTTTATACTAGACTCGGTCTTTCAAACACCGAGTAGGTCGCTTTGGGAATTTAAAAAAAAAAGTAGGTCGGTTTGGAAAAAACTTTCAAAAAAAGGGTCGTTTTGGGAAAAAAATTCACCAACAGGACAAGTTGCTGTCTTGTTGCATCCTTGTAATAAAATGTTACTTAATCGATATTGTGACTATCGAGGTGGGACAGGCCGAACTGCCACGCATTTGGCCAAGGTGGGAGCTCGCATTTCAGTGGATGGTCGTGCAGCAGAGCGCAATCACTCAGCTCAGTCGCCTTTCACCTCTGTCACTCGCCACCCCGGTCCTGCCCACTCGTTTCTCTTTTCCCACAGTGAAACCGAGGTGTTGAGAGATTGACGGCGAGGTGATCTCGATATAGAATGTGAGAGGGTCAAACGAGGACGAGGAGGAGGAGGTTACATAGAGGTCTAGGAGTGGAGTGTTATGCGTAGTTGATGCTGGGTTATAGCCGAGGCCATTGCTATGTCGAAGCCAATGACGACGATGATAAGGTCGAACGGCAATGAACGGTTGATCATCAGGTCATGGTTGAGCGGCGAAGAGTGGGACAACCGTGGTGGATGCGAATTTCTTTGACAACTTTGTGGTGGGGGAAGGTTGCGGAGTTGGGAGTAGTGACCAGGCTGATTTGGTGGATCTTCTAATGGCTCTTCTTGTAGCGAAGGAGGTGGAGTTTGCCATGGTGCATGGTATGGCCACGGTGAAAACTTGAAGGAGATGAAAGTTGGGAAATCGACAAAATCTCATGTATTATCAAAAGACATGTATTCCTCAAAATCCATTGTCCTGCTGGGATCCACTATGCTGCTCGGATACTTTTAATTTCCATGTGTACTGCATGCATTTATTTATTTTTTTGTAATTTTAGGAATGTTGTCCTCATTTCCATAACTAATGGCAGGCTTCATATATCATGTTTCAAAAAAAAATTATTTCCACATCTAACACATGTATTTACTTCCACACACTGCTACTTCACACCACCCCTCAACTCCATTAGCCAACCTGAAGAACCCTCGAGCACACACTGAGAAGATGGCGAAGCACGATAGGGATGATGGCGAAGAACTCCGTCCAAGCAAGAGGCTAGGGGACCTGAAGCGAAGGCGTAGCAGCGAGTACCGTCGAGCTAGAGAGAGGTCTCCAGAGAGTCACAGAAGGCGTGGTGAAGAGCAAAGAGAGAGAGGAGAAGACGGCGGTCGTCGCCGGGAAGACGGCAGGGGTCTTAGGGCGACAAGTAATAAGTCTCCGACTACTCAGTACGACCTGGAGGAGAGAGATGGGTATCAGACGCGAAGATCTTACGCTGAAGCAACCAGAGGCAAGTTCCATCCAGCTGACGATCATAGAGATCATATCCGCTCCCCTTCTCCTCCGATAGCTCCGCGCCCCATTAGAGAAGACGAAGCAGGAGAGTGGGTACTAGTCAAGCCCCAGAAGAGTCGCAAAGCCACCTCGAGTAAAAGCTCCTCAGCTCACTCAAAGATCGGGGTTAAACAAAATTGCCATAAGTGTGCGAGACCGGGACATTCGATTAGTAAGTGTAATTTCGATTGGTTTTGTTACGCATGTAGGTGCTCCGGCCATATCTCATCGGTGTGCCCTAAGCATCTAAAAGCAGCGGCGGCCGATCCTAAGGCATCTAAGATTGTCGCCGCTACGAGGTCGGAGGGCAGCAAGACACAAGAAAGCGCTGCAGGAGTAGGCGGGTTATCCACGCGGCCTTCACTCCGACGCCACTAATGGCCGATTTCGAGCGTCGATACAACGGCGGCATCATCATTAAAGCACGAACAGGGAACCCAACATCCTCAGACATCTCTGAGCTCCAAGCAGCTCTCGTGACAACCCCGAAGCCCACATGGATTATCAAGAAATCGCCATCAATAATTTCTACGCGCATTGCAACGATGCAGCACTGGTGAAGGAGACGATTAGGGTCAAAGGTTTAGAAGGAAAAGATTCGCGTGGGTTAGAGTTCTTCGTCACCTTCAAGAGCTGGTCTAGGGAACTAGGCGCGTTGAAGGCCGAAAGCTTCTCTCCGGTTTGGATCAGGCCATACAACTTACCGTTTCATTGTTGGGTTCGTTCGGCCTTCCAAAACATTACTCGAAGCTTTGGGATGCTAATAGAGATGGACAGGCAGACATTAACGCATTCCGCTCACAAGTTCGCGAGAATTCGAGTGGGGGTCGCAAGCAAGGCCGAAATCCGGTCCAAAATTATCACTGAGTTCGATAGCTCACTGTACGAGGTTAAGGTGATCGTAGAGGTGCAAAAAAATGTTTCCTTTCGCGACTTGGCTATGGCGGAGCGCGGGACTGGAGCAGACGGTGGAGATGCTTGGCGAGAGGAAGAAGATGAAGGGGCACCATCGGATGAAAAAAATTCAAATCAACTCCCCACATCATATGCATTAATTAGCCCTATGAGAGTACAGCAACAAGCCTACGTAGCTAAGCCTCTTCAACTGGCGCGGGACCCACATGGACAAGGAGTGTCTCAGAAGTGGAAACGTGTGAGGTCAGGGGCCATTAATGAAGATTTGACCCCATGCGGCGATGGGATGGATGGACAAAAGGGTGCTTTGAGATCCGGTATCCTTAAAAAGAGGGATGTGGACTGTGAAGTGACTAAGTTATTGGGGTTAGCAAATGAAGATAGGATGAAATTCTCAAGTGCTGATATCGAAGCTTCTGTAAAGGTGGCCCTGTCTACTCTTATCGAAAGCAAGAAGAGAGAAGGAATTCGACCCACTGTTATGGGCTGTGGCTTGAACCGGGTGCAAACTGATTAGGTTTTCAAGGAGCTGAACATGGGTCCATCCACACAACAGACAAGCCCAGCTAAGACTGATCATTCCGAAAAGCAACCCTTAAACATGGAGTTAGAATCGGAGGATGGCATTATAGGAGCACTCGACGGAGTTAGGGAAGATAATTTGATCTTCGTTACGGAAACAGAGGGCGCGGATAAAGATACTTGAGGCAGTGTGGGAAGCTCAGTTTTCAAGAAGATTACAGAATACAAAAGGAAAGGGAAAAGACAGGTGGACAGAGGGGGAGTACAAGAGCAGTTTCAAAAAGATATTGCGACTAGATGGAGCAAAGGAATGGAAGTTGACACGTCAGGGGAAGGTACATCGAATCCTAATTATTCAATTCTCAATTCTTTAAATGATGATTCGCTCATTTACTTTGCCAGTCTGTACGGTCTAGCCATGGGTTCCACTAGGACAGAACAATTAGTAAACATAGCTATCATTAGAGAGGATTCTAGAGTAGCAACTACTTAATCCCAACGACGTCAGTTTCTCTAGGAGGTGGGTAGGAGTCGACTTGTTGTTAATGGTATACATTTTTTGGAATGTAAGGGGGATGCGACAAAAAAAAAAGCGCTAGGATTCACTTTAAACAAAATCCGTCCTAGTATTATGGGTTTCCAAGAGACTAGACTAAACTCGCCTATCTTAGAGGACTTCACGTCAATTAGAGGGTTACTGGATTTTGACTCAAGATTTAAGCCGGCGGTGGGTTTGTCGGGGGGGATCGCGGTCGGGGCCAACTCAAGATTTTTTGAGATCATCGACGATTTCATAGGTGCATTTACGGTGTCAATTAGAATTAGGCGGAGAAACGATAATTGGGTGCAAACAGTATCCTCGGTGTACGGTCCTTTAGATTCCAGGCAGCGCAAAGACCTTTGGAAGGAAATGAGATTTATCAGAGACAAATGGGACGGACCATGGATGATCGAAGGAGATTTTAACATCACTAGATTCCAAGACGAGCACATGGGTAGAGGACACAGTCGAAATGAGCAAGATTCTTTCAACAAGACAATTGACGGCCTGGAGATGATGGAATTAGAAATGTCAGACAGAAAATTCACCTGGTCGAATATGCAACGCAATCCGATCTGGGCAAAGCTTAATAGAGTACTAGTCTCCAACGAGTGGGAGGACGTCTACCCATTAGCAAAGGTTAAATCTGCACTGCGCTACACGTCTGACCACCTCCCCCTGGTTATAGAATGTGATCACGGGGGGCGGGAGAAGCGATCAATCTTTAGATTTGAGAAAGCTTGGACGGTTTGTGATGAGACAATGCAAGTGATAGCTGACTCGTGGTCCGCTACAACCAATGAGACGACGGCAGTAGGCAAATGGGTGGAGAAAACGAGACGACTGTACAGGAGATTGAAAGGTTGGGCCAGAGTTAAAATGGTCGAGATCAATCGCAGAAGAGAGACGTTAGGTATCAGACACGCCGCTTTGGAGAGTAGCCAAGAAGAGAGAGTACTTCTGGAGTCGGAAAAAGACGAAATAGCAAACATTAGGCTAGAGATTCAACAAATCTGTATTATGGAAGAGATGTATTGTAAGTAGAGATCAAGAATTCAATGGTTAGGCGAAGGGGACGCAAACACGAAATTCTTCCACAAAGTAACAAACGGAAGAAGAAGACAAAACCACATCACAGGTTTATTAGTGAACGGCTGTTGGACAGAGAGTCAAAGCCTCATCAGAAAGCATCTAGACGAGAAATTTCATCAATTGCTAGGTAACCAAACAAACGGTAGATGCAAACTTCAATCGGAGATGTGGAGGTCTTCTAGACTAGACGGATCCGAAGGTATCGAGAATAGCTTTTTAGAAATGGAGGTCTATGAAGCAATCAAGAACTTGGGCCAGGAAAAGGCCCTGGGACCAGATGGATTACCGATCTTCTTCTACAAAGTTTACTGGAACATTATTAAAGACGACCTGATGAGCATATTCCACGAACTCTTCGAAGGAGTAGCAAGATTGGACAGGATTAACTACGCGTCAATCATATTGGTCCCGAAGAAACGCCAAGTTGCCTCCTACGAAGACCTCAGACCAATTAGCCTGCTGAACGGATCCTTTAAAATTATCACTAAAGTTTTGTCTCAAAGACTGGCTCCTCAACTCCAAGACGTCGTCTCCCAGTCGCAAAGCGGGTTCATTCGATGGAGGGATATTATGGACAGCATTGCATCAGCACACGAAATTGTATTCAGGGGATGCAGAGCTAAAGCGGATGGATTTCTTCTCAAGTTAGATTTTCAGAAGGCCTATGATTCTGTAAACTGGGATTGCCTGGACGAAGCTTTGGAACTCAAAGGATTTAGAGAGAAATAGAGGAAGTGGATGAAAATGTGCGTATAGGGAGGAAAATCATCCATTCAAGTGAACGGAAGGCAAGGAAAAGAAATTAGATGTAAGAGAGGTCTAAGGCAAGGGGATCCCCTATCCTCACTGCTATTCGCTATCGTCGCGGACGGGCTAGCGGAAATGATAAAGAGGGCCCAAGATTCAAACGTTATTGAAGGAATCAAAATCAATGGAATTGCACACCCAATGACGATCTTACAATACGCAGACGATACACTTTTATTCCGGAAGGCTGAAAAGAATGAAGTGATAGCTATTAAGGCAGCGCTGGCTAGCTTTCAAGGGTGGTCGGGCCTGAAGGTCAATCTAGACAAGACAAGCATCGTTCCCATTAGCGACCAACTAACCACGCCAGTCTCAAAGATCACGGACTTATTAGGGTGCAGACAAGGGGAATTCCCAATCAAATACCTAGGTACGCCCATTAGGCCAGGGGCGTTATTAAAGGAAGACGAGACTTTCTTGATCGAAAAGATTGCCAAGAAACTCGCAGGTTGGAAGAACAGATTCCTTTCCCTAGGTGGGAGAATAGTGCTGTTAAACTCGATTCTTAGTGCAATTCTGCAGTATCTTATGTCAATCTACGAACTACCGAAGTGGGTCATTCATAAGATTGATAAAATGAGAAGAAGATTTCTGTGGAAAGGTACAGGCGAGGGTAATAAAGGAATGCACCTAGTTAAATGGGGAAGAGTGTGCAAGAAAAAGGAATATGGCGGTCTAGGAATCATGAACCTCCAAGACATGAATAGAGCATTGCTTAGCAAGTGGTAGTGGAAGTTGACGCAGAAGCGTAACGGCTGGTGAAGCTACTCGTTCGATCTATTCCGTAGAAGAAGAAAATTTAGGTTTGGAGGAAAAAGTGTCTCCGCCAAAGTCTCTCCCATGTGGAAAGGAATCACGAAGCAAGGCGATATATTCCACACCAACACAACAAGCAAAGTTGGGAACGGGAAAGGAACCAGATTTTGGAAAGATAAGTGGTGTGGTAACACGACCTTACAAAACAGATTCCCAAGTGCAGCAGCTGCTACCTTAGATTTAGACAGTATGGTGGTAGCAGTTCGGAAAAGTGGTCAACTGAGATTTCTTGTGTCTAATAGTATATCCCCGGAGAGTAGTGCCCAATTCGAAGAAATGAACAGACTTAACCAAGAAGAGGAAAGTCAACATAACAACAGCGAGGACGTTAGAAGTTGGAATAGGGACGACTCTAAAGTCTTCTCAGTATCATCGATGTACAATTGGCTCAACGATGGAGGACTGAGATGTAAAGAGGAAAGTATCATTTGGGGGGCTAAGGTACCCATGAAGGTCAAAATCTTCTGTTGGTTAGCACATAACAATGCGATTCTTTCTAAAGTCAACCTTAGGAAGAGATACATGCAAATAGACGTCGCGTGCAGGGTATGTCTATCAGCGGAAAAGGATGTCAACCACATTCTTTTCCAATGCCCTAGGGCTATACTAACTTGGGAAGTAGTATGTAGGGGTTTTGGGTGCGTACGACTTCCGAATTTGACCTCGGACATATGGGGAACTTTAAGAGAGGATAACATTAGATTAATTGACAAAAAGACTTGGGACATAGCTACCGCGGCGTCTTTGTGGAACCTGTGGCTAGAACGCAATGATTTAATTTTCCGCAATACTTTTTATAGATTTTCAAACTCAATGCATAAAATTTTTCTGTTTAGTCACGACTGGGCAGGAGCTGAGGAAGCTAGGAAGAAGATAAAGAATAATGAAGGAGAATAGTCTAAGAAAGCAACGACGAGGTGACCGGGCTTCACTTCATTGGGAGGACTCGTTGGTAGATGTTTTGTGGCCATTATGGTGGGGCTAGCAGCGCAGAGTATCGAGCGGCAACTGGAGTATGAGGGTTTACTCATAGAAGCGACGACTTAGATGTGATCTATCGTTTTCTTTTGTTTCCAATTGTTGTAGTTCTCTTGTATGTAGATGTTTTAGACAGTTCTAGATGCGAGTCACGTTTACTTTTTGTTACTGTCCTTTATTTGCACTACTCTGTTTCGTTAACAAATCATTAATGAAATGATGGCAGGACCATCTTTTTTCTCAAAAAACACATGTATTTACTTTTTTAGTAATTTCAAGAAGGTAGTTCAAATCCTCATTTCCATAACTATCTGCTTCATATATCATGTTTCGCTTCAGAGCATCCACAGTCGTTTGCTTATTTGCCATTTTTGCCATTTTTTGCTACTGTAGCGCTCACAGTCGTTTGCTATTTTGCCATTTTTTGGCAAAAGCGCTACAGTAGAAAGGGAGAAATAGCAATCGAAATAGCAAAATGCATATTATAGCTGACGAAACATCATGTTTCGTCTGGATTATTTAATTATATTGTTAATTGATCGGACGAAACATGATGCTTCGTCCGAATTAAAATAAATATAAAAACCGAATAAAATAACCGGTAAGCGTGGGAACGAAACATGATGTTTCGTCCCATGTGGGACGAAACATGATGTAACATGATGTTTCGTCCCAATCCAAATTTTTTATAAAAAAAAAAATTTGGAATTTTTTTTTTAATTTTTTAATTTTTTTTTGCAATTATCCAAATTGATTTTGCAAATTTTTAAATTGTTTTTGCAAATATTTTTTTACAAACTGTTTGTAAAAATTGTTTTTGCAATTTTTTTTGCAAAAAAACTTCCATAAAAACTGGACGAATCACCATGTGTCGTCCAGTTGTTTTGATTTTTTTGCACTTTTTGTAAAACTTTAAATTGTTTTTGCAAATTTTTAAATTTTTTTTGCAAATTTTTAAATTGTTTTTGCAAATATTATTTACAAACTATTTTTAAAAATTGTTTTTGCAAATTTTTTTTGCAAAAAAAAATTCCTTAAAATCCAGACGAAACATCATGTTTCGTTACGTTATTTTGATTTTTTCTTCTTCTTTGGGACAAAACATCATGTTTCGTCCCGTATTTTTTATTAATATTTTCTACGTATAAAGTATTTTTTTAATGACAGACGAAACATCACGTTTCGTCTGTTTCTTTTTTAACGAACTTATGCATTTTTTGGCAATTCAACGACTGCAGCGTTTCGTCGAATTGGATGGACAAAATATGCATTTTGCCATTTTTTACATTGAACGACTGTGGATGCTCTCACAAGGGTCTTGTAAACTAATAGACACCATCCATCTTAAAATAGAAAATAGAATTCGATTTAACTTCTAAACATTAAGAAAGTGGTCCAATCTATTATAGAACTAAGCAAATATGCTTTGGTGTGCGTACACAAACGTACTTCTGAAAAAACACAAATACCTTAATTAATATTTTTGACATTCACTAATATTATCTCACCCAAGTGAACCCAGCCAAGAGACAACCGAGACACTCGATACCTCTTGTGGCTTTTGCAACGCCTACGTAGAAACAAGAAATTATCTATTTCTTGATTGCCCTAGGAGCAAAGCCGTTTGACAGGAAGTAATCCGAGCTCTTGGAGTACACACATTTCCAACCTCATATGATGACCAGGGGCGGATGTAGCTTGCAACCAGTGGGGGGCACGGACCCCACTGAAAAAAAAAAAATTTATATAGTGTAGCTTGCTACAGTGTAATTTTTTTTATATAAGCATTATAGGAACCCAGTGAACTAAATTCTTAAGCATTATAGGAACCCAGTGAACTAAATTCTTAATTGTTATCGTATTTATTTTTGTATAAGGACCCCACTGAACTAAATTCCTGGCCAGTGAACTAAATTCTTAATTGTTATCGTATTTATTTTTGTATAAGGACCCCACTGAACTAAATTCCTGGATCCGCCACTGATGATGACTTATGGATAGGTGACACCTTGCAAGAAATAGACACATGATAAAAGAAGCATGGTATATCACGATAACCGCGACAACTTGGAGAGTCTGGCTAGACAAAAACAATTTTACTTTCATGGTTCTTGTTATAATTTCACCCATGGAAAACTCACTCAAATCATGCACTTGATTTCCTTCTGGGCAGAGGGAGCAACCATAGAAGCCAGGGAGCGCATCTCTTAGCAATTCACTTAGTAGACTTATGACGATGAGGAGATCGAGATAGGTCCGACCATAGGCTAGAGCCTATCCCCAGAACTGTTGTTGGGGGTATTATGCTACTTTATTTGCTTCTAGTTTTTTATTTCAAGTATTACTTATCCTCCTAGAGTTGTTGGAGGTTTATATTATGTATTTTTCTTCCTGCTTGGGCCAAATTTTCTGGGTTTGTTTCTTTATTTTCTTTTTAATGAAACAATGTGACATACTCAACCTTTCCTTCAAGAAAATACATTCACTAATATTATTGAGGAATTTATATATGAGAAATGCTCCACTGAAAACAGATCTGTTTTCACAAACCCGTGAAAACAGACCAGCTTTGGTTGTATGAACCTAGGCCTAGGTTATAAAAAATTGAATGAACCTAGGCCGTTGTTTGAAACAATGACCTTTTATAAACTAGGTCATTGTTCCCAATAACGGCCTAGGCTATAAAATTTTATAGCCTAGCTTGTTTAAAACAACAAAATTTTATAGCCTAATATTTTTATATATATTACTGATTCTAACCAGATAAATTCAGAATAATCTTTCATTGATTTGTACATATATCTCTAATCTCTAATATTATAATGGGAGAAGGCCTTAGTGTCATTTGTCATTTTGTTATTCTACCAACATGTGCAACGTACGTATATAACTAATATAAAGAAGGTTTCCGGTTCAAATCCTCCCTAGGATCAGAGTTTTTGTTCTTATTTTTTAAATTATTAAAACGTGCATCGCACGTGTAAATTACTAGTATGTCACTGATTCTAACCAGATAAATTCAGAACTATGTCACTGATTTTTTAAATCTACTTCTTGTCTTATCTTTCAGTGATTTGTACTATACAATATGAAGACCGAACCCTCCAAGTTGGTGCAGTACGGGCATAAAGCTCCAAAGTTAAGGTTAAATTGAGGAGTTCATAATTTTATATTAAGATTTTTTTTCAAAATGACCCACTTTTTGAAGATATTATCAACCTGATCTACTTTCGAAACTAATTACCGAACTGACCCACTCACGGTTTGAAACAGGCGAGTTTGAGACTTGGACAAAATTCCTCCAAGTTTTGGAAAAATTCCTACAACAAAACTCGCCGTTTCAAACAACAATTTTAGCTTTAGCTTTAGTATTTTGAGACTTGGCAAAATTTCTCTAAGTATTGGAGAAATTTTTCCAGCTAAACTCATTGTTTGAAACACTGAGTGTAGCATTAGTGTTTTGAGACTTGGCAAAATTTCTCCAAGTGTTGAAAAAATCCATACAACTAAACTCGCTGTTTGAAATAGTAAGTAAATTTGAACTAGACTCGCTGTTTCAAATAATGAGTCTAGTTCAAACCCATTTGCTATTTCGAACAGCGAGTTTATCTTTAGTGTTTTGAGACTTGGCAAAATTTTTCAGGTGTTCGAGAAATTTTTACAACTGAACCCGCTGTTTGAGTGGGTCAGTTTTATAATTAATTTCAAAAGTTGTTCAGTTTGATAAATATTTTCAAAATGTGGATCATTTTGTTAAAAAATCTTATATTAACACGTAGGTACAGGTGGAGAATATATATTTTTTGGGGTTAACTAAACAAGATTCAACCCGACTTTACTAGTGACACGTTTCCACACGAGAACAACTTACTGTGTTTCGTTTCGTTAATCATCATTAATGAAACAATGACGAGGTCATCTTTTTATCATTCAAAAAAAAAAAAAAAAAAAAATTTTTTTTTTTAACTGATCCGTTAATTAATATAGTGAGCAGTTAGCACAAATCAAAACATGAAAGACTTGTTCCTCCAATCCCAACTCCCACCAAACCACATAACAATATCAAACCTAATTCCCATTCTCCCTCAATTTGAATAAATAGCCGTTTGCTACCCCTCCCTACTTCCACTCCATCCTCATCTCAATTCATTCCATCTCCCATTTTTCTATCTCGTCTAAAAACTCAATAGCAAAGACAAACAACAACCACAACGATAAAAAGCTGTGTCAGGGTCTGGGAAATGAACCTGCTTGAATTTCACCATTGAAAAGAATTAGGGCTGAGAGATTGGAGAATTGGGGAAGAACACAATTGTTTCTTGACTAAATGAATTACCGTTCTCCTCCCTGTCTTAATAAACAGTTACAATCGGAAAACGACAAAGAAATCAGTTACAAATCTAACGGGCATAACATGTAAAAACAACTAATGAGCTTCTATACAATCTATCCCATACTCATACCCGGCGAAACATAAAGGAAAGGTAAAAAAGTGTGCATATTATGTACAAAATAGATACAACAGCAGACTTATACTTGAACACTGATTCAATTCAGCAACCCATCCTTTGCAGTGCTAAAGAAGAATCATCGGAGTTCCTAACAACTCCATTCCCCTTCAATTTGAACTTGTCCCCAAGTTCAAAATCAATAATTTTCAGACGAAGCTCATTCCATGTTAGTTCTTGCAAGCCCACATGTCACTATGTTCTTAAGTGCATATGCAACCATATCATCAATGAGACGATGTTCATACCATATTCAAGCAGCCACAAACTTGGTTTCCCATGAACAACTCTCGAGAAAACATCGTTTGAATACTTGAGCTTTCGTTCAATTTAGACCTGGAACTCAAACCCCTAATATCCAGAGACTTGAGCAAAGCTTCCTCTAATTTTGACTTGAACTTGTTATCTTCAAGCACTCCAAGTACAGTGAAATCCTCCTCACTATAAGCTTTAGGAAAGAGACCGCCAACCTTCTCATTCTCCCGGTACCCTAATGTGTGCTTCATCCACTTTTCATCGTCTCTTTTCATAAAATCTTCACGAGCATGGGCTCCTCTACTCTTGTTTCTTGCCTCTGCAGAGTGCATCTTTATGCAAGTATTTATAAGAAGATTTCAAGCTCAATAGTTTCTGTCAAGTCAGAATTCCATATCAAACTCCCACCACGAATGTACACATCATGAAAACTATTCCAAGTCTTATCAGTCAAGTGGCAGCATTCTTTTAATGTTTCTTGAGCACGGCAGACAACAACATTAGTCTGCATCACTCGTTGCATATTAAGCCAGATACTCGATTTGGCAGTGATCTATTTGAGTTTCTTAATTTGTCTAGCCAAGCGATGGTCCTTCACCAGCATCTTTGTCGAGTGCCTTTTGTTTTTATCCTAGCTTACAGATTTCCGCAACTCGGTTTGCACATGCTCTACCAAAGACAACAATGCCATCACCAGTGCATGTATGAACTGAGGTTTCAGAGAAGTATGCTCTTCCATACCACCCAGTAGCCAAAATAGTTGAGGCAGCATGGAAGCAATGGATGGTCCCATCTTCCATATTCAGTGCAATCAAGCCTTGGCAAGCCCCACTGCTATTCATAAGAAGATCCAATCTAGACGACCTTAACCTAATTGATATTCAGGGGAACGACAGAAGATTTACGTGGTCTAACATGCAGGCCAATCCGACACTAGCAAGGCTAGATCGCATTCTGGTGTCTACGGAATGGGAGGACCTTTTCCCAGTAGCGTCAGTCAAAACGATTCCGAGGTCCACATCAGACCACATTCCACTGATCCTGGAAGGGGAAAGAGCCGAAAGAAGGAAGCAGAGGCAGTTTAGATTTGAGAAAGCTTGGTCCTACAATGAAGATCTTAGGAGGATCATAGAGAACTCCTAGAAAGAGTCCACTTCCACAACCGACGCAGTCTCTAACTGGATTCTTAAGCTTAGACGTCTGCGGAGTTGCCTTAGAAAGTGGGCAAAGTTAGAAAAGGAGGAGAGCAAGAGAAGAAAAGAGATGTTGGTCATTAGAGTCCAGGATTTGGAATCTATTGAAGAAAATAGATTATTAGTAGACTTGGAATTTCAAGAATTGACGGCCTGTAGGGTAGAATTACACCAAATTGGGAAACGGGAGGAATGTTATTAGAGACAGAGATCAAGGATCCAATGGTTAAAGGAAGGGGATTCTAACACATGGTTCTTCCATAAAGTGGCCAATGGGAGAAGACAACAAAACCATATAGGAGGTCTGTTTGTGGGCAATGAGTGGACTGAGGACGATTCGGCAATTAGGAATCACATAGATTCGTCTTTCAGAGTTCTCTTGGGTAAGAAAAGAAGGGATAGGTGTGAGTTGGGTCACGACATGTGGAGTGAATCGAGAATAGACGGAAGCGAAAGCTTGGAGGAAGAGGAAATCAGAAAGGCGATCAGGGACCTGGGGCAAGACAAGGCTCCAGGACCCGATGGTTTTCCTATTTTTTTCTACTCGCGATATTGGGCCATTATCAAGACGGACCTCCTTGACATCTTTAGAAAGCTGAGCGAGGATGAGCCACAGATAGAACGACTAAACTATGCTAATGTGGTGCTCATTCCGAAGAAGAATGAGGTTCTTAGAGTGACAGACCTAAGGCCGATCAGCCTGCTTAACGGATCGTTCAAAATCATTACCAAGGTGCTGGCCAATAGACTATCGCCACACTTATCCGACATAGTCGACGCATCGCAAAGCAGATTCGTTAAGGGGAGAGATATTTTGGACAGTATTGCGTCGGCTCACGAATTGATTTTTCGAGAAAATAAAGACAAAATAGATGGATTTCTATTAAAGCTAAACTTCGAAAAGGCTTATGATACGGTGGAGTGGGACTGTGTGGATGAGGTGTTTCAGCGAAAAGGTTTCGGAAATAAGTGGAGGAGGTGGATGAGAATGTGTGTCAGGCACGGTAAATTTTCATTCAAGTGAACGGAGAGAGTGGTTCTGAAATTAGATGCAAGAGAGGGTTGAGACAAGGAGATCCACTGTCGCCTCTTATTTTTACAATCATAGCTGATGGACTCACAGAAATGACCAAAAGAGGAATTGAGAGATTATTAAGGGAGTTAAAGTTAAAGGGATCACGGTACCGTTGTCAATCCTGCAGTAGGCTGATGATACACTAATGTTCGGGGTGGCAAAAGTGGAGAAAATTATGGCAATCAGGATATTACTAAGATGTTTTGAATATTGGTCGGGGCTTGCGGTCAACCTGCACAAGAGTTGTGTGATGGCACTGAGCAATAATCAAGCGATTTCAATGGAGGTCACATCCTCATTACTTCAGTGTGACAGGGGACAGTACCCGCTAGGCCGCTACGCTACCTAGGTACCGTGATCAGACCAGGCAAGATGAAGATGGAGGATTGGGAACCGCTTATTGAAAAATAGAGAAGAAACTGGCGGGCTGGAAAGGAAAGTTCCTTTCATTAGGAGGAAGGATCACTCTAATCAACTCCGTCCTCAGCTGTCTACCCACGTATCTGATGTCCATTTATGAGATCCGCAGGTGGGTTATTCAAAAAATTGATAGATGCAGGGGGCAATTTCTATGGAAAGGAGGTGGGGAAGGTAATGGCTTCCAAAAGTGGGACAGAGTTTGTAAGAAGAAAGAATATGGAGGCTTGGGCATTGTCAACCTAAGAGATATGAATAAGGCGCTCCTTTCTAAATGGTGGTGGAAAATGCACAAACAGAGGAAAGCATGGTGGAGCAATTCATTCATGAGATATAGAAGGCAGAAAATTTGCAGATTTGGAGGAAAGTGCACATCAGGCAAGACTTCATTCTTATGGAAAGGAATCTCTAAAGTGGGGGAAATTTTCCACTCGAATACTAAATGTAAAATAGGAAATGGGAATAGCACGAGCTTCTGGAAGGATAAATGGTGCAGGGCAAACACCCTTCAATCGCTTTTCCCAGACCTAGCCGACGAAGTGGTAACAACGGATGGATTAGTCAAGGATGTGTGGAGGAATAGAAGACTGAGATTAGTTTTCAGAGAAACACTATCTAACAGGGGAGAGGTACAACTAGACGAGCTGAAAGAATTGCTGAGGAGGATGGCTCATTCAGAGAGGGAGTCACAGGATGAGAGAGACTGGTTTTGGGGATCATCAAACACGTTTACTGTTGCATCGATGTACGGTGTCTTAAACGACGATGGGGTTAGAAATAGCCATGCTTCGACTATCTGGCAGTCGCAGGTTCCAAATAAAGTCAAGGCATTCCTATGGCTGGTCCTGAACAATGCTATTTTGACCAAGACAAACCTGCGGAAACGTAACATTCAGATAGATGTAACTTGTCAATTTTGTAACTTGGATGGAGAGGACTCCGAACATATCTTCATCCGTTGTCCTAGAGCAACCCTTATCTGGGAAGTTATTGGTTTAGGTTTCCATTCTGTACAGATCCCCAATTATATAGAGGACTTATGGGGTAGTTGGAGGACAATTAATATTAGGAGAGAAGACAGGATAGGGTGGGATATCACGATTGGGGCAATCTTGTGGTCTCTATGGTTGGATAGAAATGATTTATGCTTTCGGAATATTAAATGTAATCTTCATCAATGATTAGGCAGGTAATTCAGGCTCCAGGAAGAGAATCCAGTTCGAGGAAGGAGTGACTGCTTTGGTTATGGAAACAAGTTGCTCAAGACTGGGCGGCTGGGGTGGATTGTTCACGAGCCACGTCGGGGGCTCCTTTTGGTAATGTCTGTGCCGTAGTGCACGTCTCTGTTTCTGTTTATGCATCTTAGGAGTGATGTTAGATATTTGATGTAATGGATCTTTTGTATGAAGTGCCGACGTGCACTAAACGATGTATGTTGGTTACTAGGTGTATTTTGTGATGTCGTTAATTTTTCATTAATGAGATCAGTGACCGTTTGGTCACTTTTATTTCAAAAAAAAAAACTGAGTATTGTGCTTCACAACTTGACCACAGAGTGTGTGCAACAATGCATGGTCAGTCCGATCAGCAGCACTTGCACATCGATATGCTTGACCTCCTTTTTTTAAATCCAAACTAACACCTGAATCTACATATGTAGGGTATGAAAGATCTTGCACTACTATCTTCACATTGACACTAAAAAGAAGATTTTGCTCCATCGGATACAAATATATCAATTTCCTCAATACCAAGGCCTCCATAATAGGTTGAAGCAAAAGCAACTCAAAGTTTCTTTTCTCCTTGTTCGGCTCCATCACCACTATAACCATCAAATGTTGATAGTTCCCGTGCCATTTGTGACATAGCAAAAGTAATAACATATGAAATGTTTCAGAAATGGAATTTAAAAGGTTTGTAGAGTCTGGTTTAATTGAGACATTTGAGCTAACAGGTGGTGAATGACCATTGAGCAACAATTTACCATCACGAACTTTCAACTCTCTGGAACACCATAATAGTTGTTCTTGATCTTTCTTTTGAGCCCCTAATGCAGTGACATTACCATTTTGGGGGAAGAAGGTGTCGTCTTCTCTGGGCAAATTTGATAGCTGCTTCTTTTTCAACATGATGCATCTCCATTACTTCTCCTTCACTTTCTTCAATTGAACGATGCATAGCCATCAAGTTACTATCTTTCGAGACCGAATTCTTTTCTTTTTCTTCATTTTCACATCCAACAACACCAACATCAGAATCTTCAAGCTCAGTAGGACCAAATTGTGTGGTCATTTCTTCTATAAACTCCTCTCATTTCATCACACGCCATCTATTACCTAAGTTCCTCCAATACCACCGACTCGCCTCTTGTTTTAAACTCAAAATTGCATAATCCAATCATTTCTCTTTTGGAAAGCAGTAAAATTCCAAGAACTGCTCAGATTTACGAATCCACTCGGATGGGTTCCCTCCAGCAAAAAACAAGAAAATCAAAATTGAGAGAAGTGCTTACAGTGGTGTTCGATTCATGATCGCGCCTTGGTGGTGGATTGTTGATCGATTGGACGTTGCTCTCGAGTTTTTTGAGTTTGATCGAAGGCAAAATCAAGCTGCTTCTCCACCGAATCCATTGCCTGGATTCCCTCCTTCATCGTCGGCGTGCCTCCACGTCCCGCTCGTCGCCGTTGACGAAAGCCCATTCTGATTCCAAGTTGACAGAGTCTGGGGATCAAACCAGCTTGGATTTCGCCATGGAAGAGAATTAGGGTTGAGAGATTGGAGAATTGGGGAAGAACGCAATTGTTTCTTGATTAATTTCTTGACTAAATGAATTACAGTTCTCCTCCCTGTCTTTATAGACAGTTACAGTCGGAAAATGACAAAAAAATCAGTTCCAAATCTAATACGGGCATAACATGTAAAAAGGCTCCTATACAAATATACAATCTAGCCCATACTCATACCCGAAACATAAAGGAAAGGTAGAAAGGTGTGCATATTATGTACTAATCAGATACAACTGATACAAACACACCAACAACAGACTTATACTTGAACTTTGATTTAATTCAGCAAACCATCCTTTGCAATGCAAAACAAGAATCATCAGTCCCTAACAAGCTCTGCATCTTCTTCATCCCCTTCTTCGCATCCGGACACATGATCCCCATGTTCAACCTAGTCATCCTCTTTTCCCACCACCCCAATGTCGAACCCACCACCCAATGTCGAACCCACCCACTGCCTTCCCCCCCCCCCCCCCGCATCAACCTCCTCACCTACCCCTTCCCCTCTGAAGCCTCCGGGCTCCCCCGGGCGTCGAAAACCTCAGCTCCGTCACAATTGACCAAGAATGGAAGATCTATAAAGTCGGCGCACTCTCCTCCACCACCCACCGTGACCTCCTGCATGACCACTGCCCTGACTGTGTCGTTGCAGACACCCCTTCTGGTGGGCTATCGACATTGCTCGCGAACTCGGCATTCCCCGAATAACCTGGCATGTTGTGGGTGTTTTCTCGCAGCTAACTATAATTTCGATATACATTTACCGAAATGACATCATGGGGAAAGATGGTAATTGGGTTGTAGTAGTGAGGGATTTCCCGAGTCCAACGATCAAGTTGCTGGTGGCTGATCTTCTGGAATTTGCGCGGTCCGTGGAGGATCACTTGGCGGAGATTTTGCCGACTCTGAAGAAGGCACGGTTGGGAGGGTGCGGTGTGATTGTTAACACATTTTACGAGTTTAAGCTGATTTACTGCGATTATTATATAGAGAAGGATTGCAAGAGCGGGTGCTTTGTAGGGCCCGTCGCATTGGCACGTGCCAATGAGAAGGCGAAAAAGGAGGTTGGACGGAGCGGTGAGAAGAACGAGTGCTTGAGTTGGTTGGATGGGAAGGAAGAAGGGTCGGTCGTGTTTGTTTGTTTTGGTGGTTGGTGCTACTTCAAGGATGAGCAGTTGAAGTAGATGGCGGTCGGGTTGGAGAGATTGGGTTGGTCATTTCTTTGGACGTGAGGAGGAGCGACGGGGATTGGTTGCCTGACGAGGGGTGGGAGACGAGGATGGAGGGGAAGGGGAAGGTTGTGCGAGGGTGGGCACCCCAAGTGAAAATATTGGGGCACAGAGTTGTGGGTGGAATTCAGTGTTGGAGTCTGTAAAAGCAGGCATGCCGATGCTAACATGACCATTCACCATTGGTGTCCGAGCAGTTTATTAGTGAAAGGTTGGTAGTAAAATGATGGGAGTGAGGTGAGTGTCAGGAGGGTTACGGAGCACGAGGGAGGAGAAGGTGGCTGTGCCCGGGGAAGCAATTGCGAGAGCAGTGTCGAGGTTCTTGGAGGAGGGAAGCATATGTTAGGGATTTCTACCCGAAAACCCCTCTTAAGATCGTGTTGAGTTATTCGATGCAATCAATACAAACTACCAAGCACATATGAGATCATATTAAACACACCAAAGCACACACAAATTTGTCCCGGTTGGGACTTTCGCCTTAATCCGGGAGAGAAGAAAACCCAAGATTTTATTGAACTAGAGAAGATACAAGAATATTACAATTCTCACCATGACCCTCTCTCAAGCCTCACCAGCAAGTACTAGTTATTTACAATTAAAGAATCACCCAATCTCTCCTTCAATGAAGTACTCTCTCTTCGCTCTCAATAGAGGCCAATAACAACAATATATAGAAATCTAGAGAAACCCTAATTTGATATCTTGATACAATAACCATTGGATATTCCTAAAGAGATAATCCTACGATAAGAGTCGTAAGATCTAACTTGAAGAGCAAGTTGGGCTTCTCACGAATACCAAGACCCGACCCAAATAATCCATCAGCGCCGCATTCGGTCGACCGTCCCCCTCTCGGGAACTCTGTGCAGTCGGAGCGGTCGACCGACCCCAAGTGCGGTCGACCAGGGGCGAAGCCAGATTAAAATTTTCAGGGGGGCCAAGAAAAAATTCTATAACTATATATAAATATATAGGTATTTTTCATAATTTTTAGGGGGGGCAAATAATAAAATTTAATAGATTTAAGGGGTTTTTAAAAAAAATTTCAAAAAATTTAAGGGGTTTTTCAAAATTTTGGGCACCCGGGCCCCCACATAGCTCCGCCCCTGCGGTCGACCATCGACCGCAACTCCACCTGCTGCTACTGACTGTTTCCCTTGCTTCCACTCCATCTCCGATCGTCTCATCGTCTTCTTATCCAACATAGTATGCAAGACAAACCCAACAGCATAGGCAGAAGGAAGTTGGCGGCAAGAAAGCATGCAGAAATGGCACAAGCAGCGGTGGTAGAGGGCAGTTCATTGTGGAAGGATCTCAAAGGACTGATCCACGAGTTAAGGGTGCTAAGGGACAATAAATTGAAAGAAGAACAAGAGGAGTGCAACACATACCTTAAAATTTACCCCAAACCTACCCCAAGCACTATAAGACAAGGTTCAACCAATAAAAGACAAGGTTTGGATAATTTTTTAATCATTTTTTGTTTATATTTAGTGTTTGGGGGTAGGTTTGAGTTTTAAAATGGACGATGAGTAGCATTTGTGGAAGAATGATGATCCACCACATGTTTAGATAGAGTAATGATGTATTGCAAATCCCGATCGATTTCGATCTCTGTACGTCCAATTTAAGAAAACAACCGATGTTGTATTCTATGTCCGTGTTTGGATGCAAGGTTAAGTTTGAGAGAGTGAGGGACAAAAATAAGAAAAAGTTAAAGTGTATCCAGAGAAATGCTAGATACAACTTTGTTATCTTCTAGGAGGGTCTTTGGCTCGATGTAAAATATATGAAAATTGTGAGAACCGTGTTTTTTTTTGTTTTTTTTTTTTGTTTGAATAGAGGGAAAAAATAGTGAACAACTTTCCACCAGATGACGTGGTATGCATTTTTTTTTTACTCAAACGTCTTCTCCTTAAAAAGTGTGAGATTCGGTTAAAAAAACTCGTTTAATACTTTTATATTTGTTATTTTTAGTTTATCTTATATTTTCTTACATTTTTTAACATTTTTTCCTTCCAAACAAATTTTTTAATTGGAAATATTTTTTCAGTACAAGCAACCAAATAAGTATAGTAAATATAAGTTTTCCTGAAAAATCTATTTTCTCAAGTATTTTAACTTTTACAACAATTCAAAGCTCGCTTTTATTGTATGTTAAATCCCTAGCTTGTATTAGGTAAGCATGAATGTGTTAGGAGCATGTGGTCTTATCTACGAAGTAAATACCCATTATCTTCATTGTATAGCTAGGTGAAAATAAGATGTATCTTGAAAACTTCATAAATTTTGTGCAGTTACATTTTTATCAAAATATCTCAACCTTGCTTGATTTTGGTAACACTGTAACACAGTTAACTTCGACTTAAATGCTGGTTAGCTTTGTTACTTTTGTGTGGATATAGAGATAGGTCAAGCTAATGGATGATTTTGTACATGGGCGTATCTGAGTTTCAGAGGGCCTAAGCAAGTTCTCAAATGGGACTTTTTGCACGTTGACTAAATAGAAATGACAATTATTTAAATGCAAACATACTTGGAGCATTGGAGAACAGACTATTTAAATGAAAACAAATTTATATATATGCTTCCAAAAAAAATTTAATTGTTAACGTACGATTTTTATATGAAATGCCTTGTGGCAAAAAGAAACTCGGACAAACTCTAACAGCAAAAACAAAATATGTCATCTCAAAAAGGTAAATATGATATATTAGATAACACGATCAGAATGAAATGATGATGAATATATGTATATGAGAATACTAGTTGGAAGCTTAAAATGTATAATAACCATATGCACTTGAAGACTTGGTTAGAAATTTATCATAAACAGGTAAATATGATACACCATAGGACATTGAAAAAATATCAAAGAGTGGCATACATGGGTTAAGTGAAAAATAATATTAAATTCATAAAATGGTAAAATGACATATATGACTGTGAAAAATAATTAGTTTAAAAATAAAAATGATTGAAAAATTAATTGGCCCATGCAAGTTTCAAACCTGCAACCTTCACATTATTAGTACAACACTCTAACCAACTGAGCTAATAAGTCAACTGTTAATACAATGTAATTATAACAAAAAATATTATATTTTACTTTTTTACCTTGTAAATACTTTTAAAATATGATGCCCTATAAAATTGGGAGACCAAAGTAGTTGCTTGTGCTACTTGGGTCCAGATCCGTCCTTGATTTTGTAGAGGTATAGCCATAAAGAGAGGCTTCTAAGGGTGGCAAGAACCTTTGCAAGGTAGAGAGCCTCATCTAAAACAACCTAGCTGTTAGGATTGTGGTCTCAAATACACGTAGGCACCGAGTACTTGAAGTTGGAGAAGAAGAGGAGAAAACGAAGACAGCAACAAGTAGAAGAATGAAGATGGAGGGGTTGTGGTTGACCGATCGGGAGTGCGGTCGACCGGTCCTGGCTAAAAGGAGTTCTTCGAGTGTACAGGGTTCAACAGAGAAGGGGACGGTTGATCGTGCAGTCGATCAGTCATGCTTCGGGTGTGGACTTGACACGTTACGGTCGACCGATATTAGCGCTGCATATTATTTGAGCTGACAAGTTTCAGGTCCAATATGCTGTATTTGTGTTTATCTTTTGGGGTACTTGAGGGCTATGTAAGTGGTTGTAGACTCTAGGGTTTGAATAGATTTAATCAATTTAATCCATCCCAAGAGAAGAGAGGAGAGAATTGGTGAGCCATTATCCTTGTTCAACTTCAAAAGGGAATTGTGCCGAATATTTCAAAGGTGGGAGAGAGAGATTCAGAGTTGTAATCTCTTTATAATCTTTATATTTCTTGGAGAATAAGAAGTATTTGTTATCTCTGCATATTGATTGTGTTCTTGTAAGATCTTACATATATTCTTGAAAAGTTTCTATTGCTTGTGGTACGAGAGTTCCGCTATTAGCACAACGAGTTGTTGGTAGATTCTGCAACACTAGCTGCATCGAATCCAGTCTAAGCATCATATCCTTCTTTTTTGAGTGAAGAAGGTTCTTCTTAGTGAAGTAGACGGAAGAGCATTTTTTACATAGAGTTTTCATCTTTTGCTATGTAGTTCACCTTGCTTTCCCCGCAGGGTGGGGTGCGCCAAAGTAACTTGAACGCCCCGGAGGGTCAGTACTGGAGCACTCGCACCTTCTTTTGAAGTTGAAAAATTACAGGGCTAAGCTTCAAAATAGATGCATTAACGCACTACAAAAAAGAAAAAGGGAGATAGACGTCCACCTGCTCTGCAAGGGGAAGGTTTCCAGCTTTGCTTCTCAGAGGGGTTCTCAGGTTAAGGGATCGCAGCAAGGCAAAAGAAATCAGGTTCCCATTCACGACCCATGTAACAAGCTACACCAAGTAAGAAGTGTAGAACAATTAATTCGCCGACTGATGGAACTCGCAATAATGAATTGTATTGTACCATGCATGTATGGATAAAAAGACTGATGCAACTCCGCAATAATGAAATGTATTGTACCATGCATGTATTGATTACAAGACTATTGGGTTGCAAACAAATAGTAAATGGCTGAAAGTTGGCATCAAAGATATCTCCTAGTGTATATCGAAAGAAAGTTTGCATGCATCATTGGTTAATATAGACTTCTAAGTGCCAACAATATTAATTGATGAACATGTAGTATACATGAGCTATAAGATTCCACACATTATGGAAACCAACATTCTGATGTAAGTTGTGAACATAACAAATATCAGAGGGGGTCGATGGCTAGATAACATTTGTTATTACATATCATCACACATGAAACATAGGAAAGAAATCAACCTTTCTTTGGCATGGCAGCAAGTCTTGTATACATCCTTGCCATTGATCGGAAACCTCTAATATCACCAGATCGTAGAAGGTTACCTGCAGGATAGAAATTTTGCTGTTGTTACAGGACATGTTCGAACTAAAAACAGCTAGCTTCATACCCGTGGGTTGGGGTATTAAATATTTAGGGGGAAAACTAATATTCCATTGCCGTTTGAAAGAAAATTAATATTTCATTGCCGAGATTATTGTGTTGGAAATAATAATTTTTTAAAAAATAACAATAAAGCCACAGGACTTGCAAGTGCTTTGTTGTATTGCTTACACCAGTGGCATACTAAAGTACTCCAGTTTGCAAATTATGTGAGAAAACAAAAACGTTTTCTTTTAATCAAGGGTTTAATTTTGAAATGGTAAAAGCAGTTCACAATGCAAATTGCACAGCAATTTGTTGAATTTCGATCAGGTTTAGAAGACTTTTCTTACGAGTTCCTAAAGGCACACTCTCCTTGAGTATGAACTATGAAAGCAAAATCAGATATGAGGAAAACACTCATGATTGAGGACCTGTCTGATTCAAGTCAGTATTCAATTGTTTCGGACAAAGATCCCCAAAATTTTCATTATCAAGGAAATAAAAGCATCTCAAATTAGGTCATATTTAAGAATTTGGATTAAATTTTAAAGACTTATAAGTGACTGACATTAAAGTTGCTTAGAGGCAAGGTTCTAAATCTCACAAGTTCCATACTGGAAGGTGGTCTAACCCCTACGATTATGTAACATGTTTGATTCAAATAGAAAATATCATCTAAATATGCATAAAGAAGCATATGCAAATATAATAGACTAATTAAGACAAATTCTTAGCATACACTTTAAGTACATTTTAAATCATAACATATGCATTAGGTGTAGTATGGGGGTGTAAGTGGTTATGTGTGTTGTAGATGCTTCGTTTTTTTTTTCTTTGCATTTTTTTCTTATTAATTTAGTTTAAAATTCCTTCTATGGTGGGTGAGGTTGTAGTAATGAGACACCAACCTGAATCACAGTTGAGAGGGCTGTCAGGTTCCGGATGCGCCATTAAAGCAATAATAGCTCTGCAAACAGACTGCAGAGTCCATGCAGGACTCCAAGCGTTCTTCAATATATCAAGGCATATCTCACCTGTCTGCACAACACAGAGAAAATAAGTATTTTTACAACCCAAATTTCCAAAAGAAGCCATTTTCCAATATCCAATAAACAATAAGTGAGGAAGTGGAAGAGTTCCTTAAACAATCAATGGTACAAAGGTCTATTTCAATGTCAAGTTATTTTAAAATGAGGTCGCACTTTTTTTCAGCTGTTTAATTATGCAGAATAAAAAATAAAACAAAACATAAAATGACACGAATGACTGAATTATAGTAGCAAATAACACCGGAAGGCATGCTTTTAAATAGACCCCAAGAAAGCAGGAGAAGGAAAAGAAAAGAGAACAGAACTCCTGTAAACTAGCTTCTTCTGCGTCTACAATGAAATACACCAAGATTGCTCAGTAAAGTAAGAACTCTCTCTAGTCAGCCAAACAAATATATTAAAATAAAAGACAGAGAGCAAATCACTTCGTGAAGGAGGTGTGATCTTACAAACGTTATTGGTATTTGGTATGAATTAACAGTCGAAATAATGAGAATAATAGTTGAAGCTTTGATCAAGTCTTTGGGTATAGATTTGACTTGGATAATCCAATTGTGATATTCTTGAGAGACTTGATGATAAAATATATATTTATCGTGAAAATCATTTGTAATCAAATCAATAAATCAATGCCGAATCATTTGATGGCAACAAAGCCTAACCAGAATCAGTAAACAACAAAAACTGCCAACAAGTCGTTTTTGACCTAACAAGGCATCAAAATAAAACAAATTTGGTAACAAGAATTTCCACCCAACCGACAAGAACAATAACAAAACTTTTATCCTAAATCTGTGAGGTTGGCCACATGAATCGTCTATTACATGAACCAGTAATGAAAAAGTTATCACCTGCTATATGGCTTTCAACTGCCACAATCCAATTCCATTTACGACTATCTCCAGTGTATTCCCCATTAAATAGGAACGCACCAGATCTTGGCCAATACCAAGATGCTTCGTTGAGTTTGGAAAATTTCCTATTGTGACGATATGTCTTACATTACCAGATAAATGGAAAGCCAATACCCGATACCAAATACCAATAGCAAGTCTTGGAACTATGTTGAGTTACTCTTAACAGTCTCTGACCCGTTTTATTATTGGTCTCCATCCCAAATCATATAATCAAGTCTCCTTTATTTTACTTTCCACTGGGGCTACTTGTAATTATTCACGAATTCTTTCAATTTTATCTTGTCGTTTTATTGATTGTCCACCTCAACATCCTCTTTTCAACTACGTTTATCTTCTATTTTCAACTACGTTTATCTTCTATGATTCTTAAATGCTCAACATTCTGAAACAAACAATACCTAGTTGCATATCAATCATTTATTAATTGCTTAAAATCTCATCTGTAGGCACGGTATAGTTTATAACTTTGACAATTAACCTAATGCAATCCGTTTTTATCCTGGTTTTGGACAGACGGCGAAAGAAATAAGATTTCAAGCTCAACATGGGCAGTTTCCAATCTAACCACTACAAGTATATCGCTCCAAAACTGGTGATAGAATATAGAGAGCAAAGTTGCTGAGCTCGTGTTTGGACGAATTCACTTTGATTATAATGATATATGCACAGATGAAAACTAAGAATTTAGGATGAATAAACGGAAAGATGATCAAAATACACATTATGTAGAAAAGGTAAGCGCTGAACTGATCGTGCAGTGAGTGTGTATGCAACAAGGCTATAAAGCCAGAATTGACCATTAAACAAATAGAAGGACCAGTTACAAATGATCGGAAAAGATAGGATCAAAAAACAACAAAACAAAGCCTTTATCAAAATGCAAGCAAGAGTTTGGTATTGTTTATTATGGTTTATGAGTGTAGCTCTGAATGATAAATATTTATGCAAAAAAGAGATGATTCAGATGATGTAACAAATGGATGAGAAGTATAAGGTCCATGGACGAAATAATCTAAAATGAATTAAACCCCTTGATGCATCATTAGAAAACCTTTGAACAATCCTTGTGCATCTTTCTATTCCAAAATGACATTTTAATGGTTTTTTTTTATCAATTGGATAGGACTCGAGGGGAGTCCCAGCCGATAAATATATATATATACAACTAAAAAACAGTACAATCAGTTATTTACATCAAGGATGTTGGATGCATAATAGATTGAACGCATCCACAAAACCAAAAAGCAACATTAGCCAAATCAGAACAGAACAAAAAAAGAATAATAATACAAGCATCGCCAAAGAGCAAAACAATGGAAATAATCTCGGCAGATTAGAAGCACCGCATGCAGCAAAAACACAGCAATCAACCACAAAAAAGGGACCTACAGTATAGTTAAACGCAAAGAAAACGCCAACAGAGCAAGACAAAGGCAGCACCGAAAATGAGCATTACAACCAGTAAAGAAAAGCTAAGCCACTGCACAGACTAAGCACAACCAGATAATAGAGCACAAGGTAAGCAAATAGCGTCGCAGCAGAACACATGAGAATAAAAAGCAACAGCTAAAGCCAAAACCAACAAGTCAGGATATGAAGCTAGCAAGCAGAGAACAGCAAAGACCACCACAAGAGCCAAAAAACCTGCAAATACACCAGCAAAAGAGGTACCCACACTCCAAAAGAAAAACTAAAGCAGCAGGCAAAAGAGACGTCCAAAAAACACAGGCAAAAAACAGAAACAAAAAAGAGTAGACAACATAGGGACCAGCCAATAGTATATGAATCATATACTCTATGCTCGCTATCATCATATAATATGATGATAGCGAGCCAACTAGCAACACCCGATGCACGCCTCACCACTGCACAGAGAAAAAGCAACTCATCAACGAAAAAAATATAGAAATCTAAGGAATGATATTCAAACCAATGTGCAGCAATGAAGCAACCACATCGTTAAGACGGTGAATTTTGAGAGTCTATTTTTAGGAGATTGAAGATTAGGCCAGAAATTAGCAAAATGCAAAAACTCCTCGATAATAAGTTCAATAGAACGGTCATTCTTGGAGAAGATCCTAGCCTAGCATTCCTTTCTTTCCAAATGACCCATATCAAAGACATCATAGCAATATCCCAAGAGCATTTAAACGTCTTAGGAATGTTATTCTTCCACCAGTAGCTCCAAGCAGAGACCAAGGAGCCCGGAGTTCCCTAAATGTTCCAAACTTTTTTGCAAACAAACCAAATCGGACGAATGAACGAGCAATGAATAAAGAGATGATTGTTCGTTTCAGGGTGGAGATTACAAAGTACACATCTTTGGCCTAAGGCCAAGTTCTTTTTATTAAGAATCTCCACCGTAAGAAGCTTATCGTGGATAACCAGCCAAACTAGAATTCTAACTTTTAGGGGAGCAATGTTTTTCCAGATGAGCTTAGAGAACGAAAAGGTGATCCCACCGTGGTTAAGAAATGTGTAAAAATATTTAACCTAATAGGTACCAGATCCGGACCATCTCCAAATAACATCATCTCGAGCTTGTCATTGGTAAGAGCAAGCAAGACAATGAGACGGTTGAAATCCAAGTGCTATTGCGAGGAGAGAGACCTACGGAACAGGAAAGATAAGAAGCCAGAGTAGTGTGTTGGTTATAGGCTAGATGGAAGAGAGGTGGGAATAAATCAGAGATTTTATTGTTGGCAATCCAAAAGTCCAACCAAAATCTCATGGTGGAACCATCCCCGCAAATTTTCTGCAAACCACACTGGAAGGGTTCCACCGCTTTCCAAACTCCTCGCCAAAACGGAGAAGTAGGGATAACCGGCTTAGGTTGTAAATCCCAAATTTTCTTTCTTTTGTGATAGTTGTACTTAACCAGACGAATCCAGGCAAGATCTTCCCAATAAAGCACCTTCCAAAGCCATTTACATGACATTTTAATGTCATGATAAATGTAGTGTTTCTTTACACTAGTTGAAAAATGTTAACTTAAGAGAAGGAAATTGTACTGTTTTTTCATTGACAAAACTAAACTTCATCTTGTGATGGAGAAATATACTCAAATTCTTTGGCATTGCTGCAATGAGATCTGAGTCATATAACTTAAGAGAGAATTGCATAGTGCCTTCTTATCTTATGCAAGATTCATTCGTCAAATCATCTATAATTAAAAACTAGAGTTAAAAGTGAGAAACCCACCCGTACTTTTAGGTCACAGCAGATAACACATTTGCAAAATTGGTCAATTCACATAACTATCTAAGGTGGGTGCGGCATTAGTCAACCGTTAGTTTTTAAGTGACATGCAGTGCACGTATTTTGTATTTGAAATACCTTCATTCTGAATTTTGGGTTCAGTTTTGAGTTTGGGTTTCGGGTTAAAATGGGTTTTAATCATGTAAGGAGTATGAGAGGAAGAAGAAGAGAAAGAAGGCAAAGAGGGTAAGGAGGAAAAGATGACATTGTTAGGGTTCGAATTTGATGGGTTAGTTGGGTTCAAATTTAATGAATTTTTTGGATTTGAATTTGTGAGGGTGGGAAAGATGAAGAGAAGAGCTTGGAGAGAAAGGGAGGAAGCAAAGAGTGTGAGGAATATATGAGATGGTTGAATTGGATTCAAAATTGATGGGTTTGTTGGATTTGGGTTTAGATTTTATGGGTTTGTTGAGTTCCAATTTAATGGGTTCTTTTTAATTTGTGTTTGAGAGGGTGGAAGAAATGAAGAGAAATGAGAGGAGAGCAAGAGAGAGAGGTAGAAGATAGGAGGGCAGAGAGAGGAAGGTTATGGGGTTTTGGTTCGGGTGTAGTGCGGGTTCGGATTTGGTTTTGTGAGGGGTAGATAGAATAAGAATGAGAAAGGAAGAAGATGATTGAACTTTTTGCAAATAAGTCTCCCACAATTTTAATATTTTAGGGGTGTATTTGCAAAAAAATTATACAAATGTATTATTAGGGGTGTATATGTAATAAATATTTTTAGAGGACTTATATGTAAAAAATAATTACTAAACAGTATAGGAATATTTTCATCATATACAAGACACGCGCAATGCACGTAACTTAAAAAACTAACAGTTGACTAATGCCATACCCATACTATGTGTTGACAAGTTTTGCATGTGGATTATCTCCTTTGACCTAAAAGTACATGTGGGTTTCTCACATTTAACCCTATAAAGTAAAATCTGTACACATTTTGGTACAACCATGATATAATCTATCCAGATTTTTCAGAATACATCGTAAGGACATACCCTTACTGTGGAATTTGTACATTGAATCTGTTTTAGTAACCAAGGAATGAATCACTGTACCAACTCAAACAAAAATACTAAGGCCAGAGAAAGCAGTGAAACAGTAACAATTAAGAACGAAAACATTGTCGAACTCTAAATGAAAACCAGTCCTTTTCATATTTGGCATGAAAGAATATTGCCTTGAGATAGCAAGAAAACTTATGTTGGTATACGTATAATCAGGGGCAGAGAGCCAGGATTCATCAAAGAGAGGGGGGGTGGTTATTAAGATTACAAGATTCGAACCCCCAACTTATTAAGATTACAAGATTCGAACCCCCAACCTGTTAATTACTAAGTTAACAAACTAGCCACTAGACTACAATACCATTTTAAAATGTTTACGGACGGGCCAGCCTTTAAACAACACCACCACCACCACCACCCCCCCCCCCACCCCCCACCCCCAAAAAAAAGAAGAAAAAAACAACTCCGCCCCTGGGTATATTATTTATGATGATGAGATTACAACTAATATAACTAAAACTACACAAGTTAAGGTGAAAGAAAAGACTCTACATCACCAGCAGACATGCAGTAATTTGCTCACTGCAGGTCCAAGGGCTCTAAATTAAACGTAACTGGATGATTAAATAAAAGGCTAAATATAAAAAAAGTACACAAAGTTTTGGGCCAGTTTAAAAAAAGTACACTAGGTTTTTTTGTTAAAAAAAAAAGACACAGATTCAAAAAACTCCACAGGGTTAGTTAGGGTTGGGTTAGGGTAGGGTTTAAAAAAACCACATACATCTTTTATTTGTGTTTAAAAAAGTACACAAAGTTTTGGGCCAGTTTTAAAAAAAGTACACAAAGTTTTGGGCCAGTTTAAAAAAAGTACACTAGGTTTTTTTGTTTTAAAAAAAAGACACAGATTCAAAAAACTCCACAGGGTTAGTTAGGGTTGGGTTAGGGTAGGGTTTAAAAAAACCACATACATCTTTTATTTGTGTTTAAAAAACATCACTTGACTAATCAGATGTTTAAATAAACCCCCCCCCCCGAACTAACCCTAACCCTAACTAACCCACTGGAGTTTTTTGAAACTGTGTCCTTTTTTTAAACAAAAAAACCTTAATGTACTTTTTTTAAACTGGCCCAAAACTGTGTACTTTTTTTATATTTAGCCTAAATAAAATTACACACTGAAAAAACGAAAGACTGAAAAGCGAAGCGCAATGTTAGGACATATAATTGTTCATTAACTTTAACATGTGAACATCTAAAACATAATTCCCAAAGATTATTATCAAGTGAAACCAGTAATTTTTTCTTTATGAATTATGATCATAATAGCGCAGGTTATTAAAAAAGAGTACACATAATTCTGTAATGAATAAATTGACTTTATTACCTTAAAATGCACGTTTGGATGGAATATTTTTGTTAAGAAACGCACTTGTGGCGGCTGTAAAGGGTACTGCTCGGGAATAGTAAATGCAAGTTGGAATAAGCCACCTTCATATGGAGTTTCAGAAGGTCCCTAGATCAGATGTAAGAATAATATAGAGTATTCAGTTGCAATTAAAATATAGAATGAAAGAAAATTAGACAAATTTCAATTTAAATCCTTGCCAATTTTAGTTACCTTAATAAGAGCAGTCCACTTGAAAATGTTAGAATCGTCACATACTAACTGAATATCTGGGTCTGCAACCTTTTCCCTTTGGACTTCTTTGTACTCCTTGAAAAGCCTTGCCCTTGATGCCTGTTAACAAAAAGTCAAGTCTATTATAAATAGTTAGATAAAAATTGAAAATCTTAAAACTCTACAAAATGTTTCAAAAAATATGAGTGCGAAGGACAAATAGACTGTAAGCAACAACAACAACAACAACAACAATCTAGCTCTGAAATGATGACAACGAAGGAGGAACTGCGGCTGCAATATCGCAATATAAATGTAAATTAAATAAAGTACTCATCTCATCAAATGAAACGATGAAGAAGCTTTGACATATTATATGTGGTAATAGAGAGTTTGTGAACCTTAGCTTCCTCGTTCCCCGAACAGGAAAGAATTGGTCTTTACAGAGTCACTGAATATGTTTTGCTCATTCAAATAATGTAATGATTGTAAAAATACATCCAAATCTGTGTAAATTATTTTGCTGTTCTTTGAGACATTAAAAGTGATATGGAACTGGAACCCAGTGCCAATATCAATATATCAGCATATGGTGTCGTATCATCACACTTCCAAACAAAAGGAGTCAGCTACAAAGCACAAGCTCCATGAATGGTTTGATGAACTTTATGAGCAGCTAAATCTAAACTGAAGAATGTAAAAGGCTTAGCTATAGGGAACTTCATTTAACACCAAGGTAAAAACAGTCAGCTAATTCAGTGACTCATCCAGTACAAAGGCATGTCATGCTCACCAACTCAGCTGCTTTTATTTCATTTTTTATTGCTTACAACAAATCTTAAACAATCTAAAAAGGTAATATCAATCATTAGCAGACAATGATTTCTTATTGAATTTAAAAGGCATGCAAGATTTTGCTTTAAAGTGCCTAATAGTAGATACTAGTAATCTATTATTTAGCAAAGCTTGAAGCAGATTGTGGCAATATAAGGGACCTACACCTTTATTCTTATGTTTGTTCTTTTGGCAATAAAGTTTCATGTCTTCATCTTAAATCAAACAAGATTATTGGCATCTCAAATCTCTACTAAATGAATTTCAATAACAAAATAAAGATAGGTTTTGCTTTTAATCAAAATTATATTCTAATCCTGCATACTTCTATCAGGAAGTTATGTTGGGTAATGCACTCTTTAAATTGATGGATCCAACTAAGAAAAATCGGTATTAGAGGATGTCATGTTAAATCTTTTATGTATATAAATATTTACTTACTATTAAATTATCACAGTGATTACAGGAACTTAGTTGTTTCCATATACTTATCACAAATGAACGACCCCCAACACAAATACCTTAACTCCAAAAGATATTTCAATGGCTCTTGCTTCCTTATTGATAGAAACCTAGGTTGTCCTTGATATTGATAATAGACTTGTCTTCATAGACGATAGTCATAACAGAATGCAAATTATATCAGAATGAAATTGTATAATGATAACCAAGGTAAACAAATAATATTTGACAGAATTATCTTGTTAATAGGATTATCAATAAAATAAAATCTGTTGTTATGAATAAATAGAATGAAGTCTCATTAGTTAGTCAGAAGCTTCATAGGCTTATCCCCCATGACAACTGGCATCGAAAAAGCATATATTGAATCATGTCCAAGGACATGATGTCACACAGTATCATATTGAAACTAAAATAGAATCATCATACAGAAGACATTTGTCTGAAACAGCACAACTCATATTTGACAGAATTCTCTTGTTAATAGGATTAACAATAAAATAAAATCTATTGGTATGAATAAATAGAATGAAGTCTCATTAGTTCGTCAGAAGCTTCATAGACTTATCCACCATGACAACTCGCATCGAAAAAGCATATATTTAATCATGTACAAGGACATGATGTCACACAGTATCATATTGAAACTGAAATAGAATCATCATACTGAAGACATTTGTCTAAAACACAACTCCAAATTGAAGTATATTTGTTTCATAGACTGGCATGAATTGCAATAAGGGACTGATTGTGTTCATGTATATCGGGGTTCGGGCATTTTTGCAATTTATTCTTCTATAGGCTTGATTACAATGTTTAGAGAATAGATAAACAGTCTTATTAATGTTACTGGTTTCTTCCACTCTTCTGCTGCATTTTCATGTTGGAATTCAGATTTGTTCCCTTGGACGGTGGACTGAATTTATCTCGCATACATAGAGTATACAGTCAACAAAAGAGTATGTTCCAATCCAACAGAAGTAATAATAATTATAATATATAATAAGGGTAAAAGGATCCTAGAGGGAATCTGACGTAGCATGCATTTATAGAGTGGGACTATCAAATTTATATACTACCCCCTCCATTTAATATGGACATTTTTGTAAAATGTAATGGTCCCAACTAAGAAATGCATGCCACGTCAGCTTTCCTCTAAGAAATTTCCTAGAGGGTCCCTCTAGGATCCTTCCTAATAATAATAATAATAATAATAGCAATAGATTATCCAAAATGCTTTTTCTTATTTTTCATGATTAGTGTCAATTCTATCAAGTTCTTCCTTATTAAGTAATTTTCTTTCTCTCACAGTCTCACTTGATTCACGGAATTTTGAAATTCACTCCATGTTGGATCCATAAGTGGATCGATTTTCAATTGTTATTTGGACTCAAATTTACTTTCTATGAGCGAACTCGAGTCCAACAAAAAAGTAAACTGACAAAATTATCCACTTTTAACTTTTGCTATAAATGATATACCATCCATAAATAATTATAAACATTTTTTACCTTGCTTTGTTCAAGCACCTATGATTTTAGTCCCTCTCACCTCATGAAGTACAAGGCTCTATAGTCTTAGCCTTAACTTTCATCTTTTGAAGCTTAACAACAACAACAACAAGGCCTTTTTCCCAACTAGATGGGGACGGCTACATGAATCTTGATTTTCCATTCTGCTCAGTTTAGTGCAATATCTTCTGTAAGGTCACAAGCTATCGTATTTTTTCTCACCGTTTTTACATAAGTAAGTTTAGGTCTTCCCCTACCCCTAACTCTACCCTCAATACTTATCAAATCACTCTTTCTAACGGCAGCACTACTAGGTTTACGTGTGACATGTACAAGCCATCTGAGGCGATTCACTTTTAATTAATCTTGGATAGGAGCTACCTTTACTATGTCTCGTATATATTTGTTTCTAATTATATCCTTCATGGTTTTACCACACATGCATCTTCGCATCATCATCTCCACTACACTCATTTTTTGGACATGTTGTTTCTTTATTGTCCAACACTGCCTCATACATCATTGCTGGTCTAACAGCCGTCCTATAAAAAAATTCTTCAACTTCAAAGGTATATGTTAGTCACACATAACACCACTAGCGCTTCTCTACTTAAGTTACTCTGCTTGGATCCTATGTATAAAATCTTCACAAATCTCCCCATCTCTTTATATAATCAAATATAAATATCGAAAACGGTCTCTCTTAGGTAAGCCTCTAGCATCCAAAGTTTCTTTCCGAAATTCTAATTTAGTATTGATTCCTGCTCTCGTCTCGTCCATTAAGATGACATCATCAGCAAAAAGCATACATCAAGGCACCTCATGGTCCTCATCTTATATCCTTCGCGTCAATTCATCCATACCCAATGCAAAGAGGTAGAGGCTTAAAGCCACACCTTGGTGTAAACCTACTGTAATAGAAAATTCACTGGTCTCTCATGTAGTTATTCTAATTGTGGTAATTGCCCCTTCATACATATCCTTAATCACCTCAATATACCGAATAGTTTAATCTTTTATTATTTAATACCCACAATACTATCTCTCTAGAGACTTTATCATATGCTTTTTCTAGATCTATAAATACCAAAGGTAGATCTTTATTATTCTGCCTACATTTTTCCATAAGTCTGCTCAATACATAAATTGGGTCCATTGTTGACCCGCAAGCATAAATCCAAACTGATTCTCAAACATTGTACCTTTTGAAGCTTAAGGAAGGAAAATAGCTGAAGGGGCTGAACCTCGACAACACTCTTGTTTATTCCTCGATCAAAACCAATTGCAGTTACAATCTTATTCTAAATGCCTATAATACATTGAATTTATACGCTACAGAGTACAATGAGATCTGGAAAGTGGAGACATCTTAGAAATCTAAATGAAAGTAATCCTCTGATCTCCTGCTCCCCTCAAACACACGGTTATACCATGAATATGATGAAATATTCTACTAATCGCAAACAAATTATTTCTCAACATCAAAAGAAATATAATCAAGTAATTAAGAGGGAAAAACTTTGCTGACCTGCATGACTTCTGCTGGCTAATGACTGTGCGGGCTTTGGGAGTATTGAAAGATGGCTTCACCTTCAAACAGCATACATTAGTGTTATTTCTACCACAAAAGACTTTCCAAATATATCAAAAGGTAGGATATACCACCAGTTATCTTACCCAACATCCGTTCCCAAACGGGGGGCCGAAGTAGTTGGAGGTAAATGTAGGGTAACAAAAGTTAGCATACCTTGTGCCTCCATTGTTAAGATAGCTTTGGTTATCTTAACTTCGTCCCCAACTAGGGCCTAACTGACTAAAATCTCATATTAAATGTCATAGGTAAATAATGCATCAGTCAAACATGTTTGTTGTATTTCCAAATTAAGTTATTGGGTGTTGGAATACGACAGCGAATTTGCTATAAAAGAAAGTACTGCATCCATAATTCCATATACCATATTCATTTACGTCGAAGAAACATAACTTTAGAGTAAAAAATGTTCAAAATCTACACACGTTCTAAAACAATGATTAGATTTTCGATAATTAGACGATCAATAACAGCTCATACTGGATTAAATCGAAACCCGGTTAAAGTAAACCTAATCTGAAAAACTATATCAAACCTAATCCCAACCATTTCTTCATAAAAATAAAAATAAAAATTCCATTTTTGTGCCGTTGGTGGTCATGATTTGGAACATCAAGCTTTCACAAATATTAAAATCAATCAACAAGGCTGCGAACCTATTTTAATGAAAACCCCTAAATTTCCCCCCCAACATAAAGAAGGTTGCACACCTGATGTCGTGTAAAGGGGCGATAGAGAGGAGGGAGAGATCGAAAGGGAGAGAAGAAGGAAGGTTAAAGAAGAAATGAAATATCTCTAATCTCTAATCTCTAATAATAATAATCTCTAATCTCTAATATTAGAATGGGAGAAGTACTCAGTGTCATTTGTCATTTTGTTGACAAATTTTGTCATTCTACCAACATGTGCAATATATGTACATAACTAATATAAATGAGATTTTCAGTTCAAATCCTCCATATGTCAGAGTTTTTTTTTTTTTTTAAATGATTAAAATGTGCATCACACGTGTAAATTACTATTATTAATTGTTAATTAATCCCTAATCTCTAATCTCTAATAATAATAATAATCTCTACTATTTTAATGGGAGAGTTGGGGTTTGTAACAAATAAATCCTAACTTTGTAACAATATAAACACGTATAATACACGTCCAAACTATATCCAATAAAATTAAATGTGCACCGCACGTGTAGCCCAAATCAAAACATTCAAATATAAACTATTTTTTTTTCAAATATATATTCATTTAATTTGGTGAGTTTTTTTTTAAGACGTGCATCGCACGTACATTATACTAGTCTCTACTATTATAATGGGAGAAGGCCTTAGTGTAATTTGTCCTTAACCCAATCCATGCAACGCACGTGCTGGTAGATTTTTTTTTTTTGTCCTTTTCATTCCCCCAATTTTCCTCACGTGCACAGCACGTGTATAATGCTAGTAATATAATAATGGGAGAAGACCTTAGTGTCATTTGTAAATATTTTGTCATTCTACCAACCCGTGCAATGCACGTGCATAACTATTATAAAGGAGGTCCTAGGTTCAAATCAAGACTACGTTTAAATTTTTATTTTAAAAAACTATATTTATTAAAACATGCATCGCACGTGTAAACTACTAGTAATAATAATATTATATATATATATATATATATATATATATATATATATATATATATATATATATATATATAATGGGAGAAGGCCTTAGTGTCATTTGTCATTTTGTCATTCTACCAACATGTGCAACGCACGTACATAACTAATATAAAGGAGGTTTTCGGTTCAAATCCTCCTTACGTCAGAGTTCTTATTTTTATCTCTAATTCTCTAATATTATAATGGGAGAAGGCTTTAGTGTCATTTGTCATTTTGTCATTTTACCAACATGTGCAACGCACGTACATAACTAATATAAATGAGGTTTTCGGTTCAAATTCTCCCTACGTCAGAGTTTTTATTTTTATTTTTTAAAATTATTAAAACGTGCTTCGGACGTATAAATTATTAGTATTATGTAGTAGTATATTGGCTGTTTGTGAAAAAAATCCTTCTATAAAGCATGGTCTATAGACTCTGTACTATAGAAATTAGAAATGGCTAATTTTCAAAATAACCCCCTCAACTATCGACTTCTCTTGTTAACCCGTCTCAACTCTTTTGTTGAATATTTGTGAGAGAAAATATAAAATAAACAATATGTTTTAACTTTTAACTAGGAAAATTTGAAAGCAATTATTTAATTGGTAATCACCACTATTCAACACGAACACCCAATCTAAATCTGAAAGAGCGAGTTTATTTTTTTATTTTTTTATTTTTTGATAAAAGATGGTCGAAACCATCGTTTCAAGAGCGAGTTTATTTATGCTATAAAAAATATGCCCGCAATTCTCGGGTTGGTTTGAATAGAAAATGACTCAAAAATATGCCAAGCCCGGCCCACGAACACCCCCAGGTCAGGAGTTTGTCCCGAGCTAAGCCACTTTTCAAATTATTTTCCAAACTAAGCAAGTTGCCAAACTAATTATCTGAGTGAGCCACTCTCTGTCACGTCAAATGAGACCGCAGTTTCGTACTCCTGCCGAAAAGGCCACAATTCCAAACTCCGACCAAAAACATTTGAAATATGTATGCCGTTATTCCCAACTGCGATCTCAGCTCATTTTGTGAAAGAAATAAGAGAAGCCAAGACTTCGAGACTTTGAGAAAAATTTAGTAAAAACATTTTTAAAGTGATGCTGCAATACCCAATTGCAGCCTCATCTACGCCTAGGCCGCAATTGCTAATTTTTTCCTGTACTAAGCCACTTTTTGAAACTATTTCGCAAACTAAGATACTTTCCAAACTGTTTTCCTGAGTGAGTCAGTCGATGTCACGTTAGCAACAACCCTCTTTCCATCAACGGCCTATGCTTTTTGAAAATCGCTAATGGAAATAGCGGCCATTTGTTTTTAAAAAAAGTGATTTTCTTTTGTTGCCACTATTTCAGCAATAGTTATAGTATATATGAAGTCGCTGATGAGAACAGCAACCTTATCTCAATCATATTGAAATACTTGGTCATTCCAAAGAGCTCTCTGGAAATAAAATAAAAAAATTGCTTCGAAAACCAACATAAACAAATTGGTCAACAGTTCTAAAGGGGGTTATTTATTAATAAAGATGTGTATAGTTCATGTGCCCGTAAATTCTAGCGAGTGAATAAAACCAGGTCTACAGAATGGGAGGAGCTTCATCCGCTGGCATCGGTTAAATCCATCACGAGATTCACATCGGACCATATTCCATTGGCGCTACACAGCGGCGAAGAGCAAAGGAGCATCCCACACTAGTTTCGCTTTGAGAAAGCCCGAACGTTGCATGTCAACCTTCAAAAGATAACAGAGGAATCTTGGAATACAAATACTACTTCAACAGGGGCGATTGGGAATTGAATCACGTAGACCAGGAGACTGCGAAAGCACCTGAAAGAGTGGGCTAGGCAGGAGTTTGGTCAGATCAAAAAAAGAGTCGAAGAGTTGGGAGACAGAGTTTCTGCACTAGAAGAGGCAGAAGAGGAAAGAGACATCTTGATATCAGAGGCTCAGGCAAATAACATGCTAGAAATACATCTATACTCATAGATGGAAGAACATTACTGGAGACAGCGATCGAGGGTACAATGGTTGGAAAAAGGGGATGCAAACACAAAATTCTTTCATAGGGTAGCGAACGGAAGACGAAGATGCAACCACATTAATGGACTTCAGGTGGGGGCTAGATGGACAGAGAATGAGGAAGAGATCAGAAGACACATAGATTATAAATTCAAAGAATTACTGGGGCAAACTTCGCCACATAGATGCAGACTATAACCTCAGTTATGGGAAGACTCTAGAGTTGATGGAAGTGAAGGTCAAGAAAGTGCATGTGATTATTGACACCTTCACATACTCCTCTTTGAATTAGAACATTAGAGATGTTGGCTATGATGGTCTAAAAGTGATACTGAAGTGATAGCTTTATTGCATTTTGGCTCATTTCTTTCTCAATGCCCTGTAGGCAGAATTTTGGGATTATCCCAATGGCGATATATTCATGTTTATACACTGATTAAAAATAACCGAAAACAGTCGAATATTCTGTGACTGCCCTATCTTTCCTACCATTATTGTTACGTTTGGCTAGATTATTGGTACAATTCTTGCTTCCTATTAGTTTAACTAGTTTAACTGATATATTAGACAAGCTTGGCTCGATCTGGAATTGGCTCAACACTTCACAGATCATGCATACATAAATGAATTGTAATCAACATTGATCTGGACACTAGTCTTATTCCATTCATTTTGATCCCTTCTTATTCAATTCCTTGATTTCTTGATTCTTCCGTCTTTTTGAAGTAATTACTGTCACAAATGAAAATCTAAATTGATTTGAGACCTCGTTATTTCATCTGTTTCATTCATCCACCTTAGGGGGTGCGGAGAAAGGTGGGGAACCCATGCAAAAATTCTGAACAGGAAACTGAAGACACGAGAGATGAACAGCTAGTCTTTACCTTGAAGCAGCAGCATTTGTTGAATCTAAACCCGGATTACTGTCTGTAAATTCTGAGAAAACTTCTCCCTCCCTCTCTCTTTCAGAGAAAACAAATTCATCAAACTTTAAATCTTACACATTTCGGGATTCCATGAGACCATCAAGCAAGTCCGACGCAATACCAAGCTTAAACATTGTTGCTGAGGAAGCATGAGAAAGTATAAACAACCAAGTAAAACCTGTAGATTACACCTTGTAGATTTAAAGTAAAACCTGATACACAACTTAATCTACTTTTGTGACTAGACGACTAATTTTTTACTTGTAGATTACACCTTCAACAACTTAATCTACAAGTAAAACTGATACCACAAGTATCACGCACAAATTTATTCACAACAATAAATACAACATTTTCACCCGGGTTTTAAGCAGAAAAATGGTTCCCAAGTCACCAACCCAAGGGGGTTGAAGCTTGGAAAAGAAAAAGATATATATATATATATATATATATATATATATATTTTATCTCTACTTTTGTGACTAGACGACTAGATGACATATGGCAGTTTTGTATGAAATTCTTTAAATGGGATTGGGTGTAATCCAAATTGGAGGCTGCTTCCAGTGTGACCGAGGATGCGTAATCGGCTCTATACTTCTATCATCCAAACTGAACACCCAAGTTTCCCAACAATGCGACTGAGGATAAATGGACTCCACGCTTCTATTCTCCAAACTAAACCTACGAGTTCCCCACTCCCTCCTCGGCTTCTCTAAATGCCCTGTCATGAAGTAAATACAATTAGCTCTCAAATCTCCAAGATCACGGGCTGACACTGACATTGAACAGAACAAGTCCAAGAACAACGCCTGATCTCCCAGGCTCTCCACCACAACCCATTCCTCCCTCTTAAAGTCCAGCTCAAAAACCCTGAAGTTCATCTCATCACGTGCCCTCCACACCTGCAATAGACCCGCCTCTGAAGCTACTAAATACCCGTAAGAAATCTTGGAGGGTAGCCATTCTGGTACGCCGAGGACTGTCATCAAAAGGGGAGATGGTCCTGCAAGATCCCAAACACCCACCATTCCGTCAAGATCCAGTGTGTAAAATACCCCGTTATGGACTGCCAGGTCAGCTATTCTTTTTGTACCTTCAAGTGATATCCAGGCTTCATCTCCTTCTCGCGTGAATGCCAGATAAGGTGCAGAGAGCAGTGCCAGCATGACTGTGTAAGATGAAGAGTTCCATGAAACTTTTGCCATGCGATAAGGGCGGACCAAATTAGGTAGGGTAGTGAGGGGAGGGAGCTGGATTTGGTGCCCAGTGATGGGGTTTAAGAGGAGTAATCCTGACCTGACATCCATGGTGATGAGCCAGCCATTTGAGGAACCACACCAAGTACGGTTGAATATAGGTGGGTCGGGCTGGGGGATCCGGTAGAGCCGCTTCTCAGAGAGGCTGAAGAAGGTAGCAGTTGTGAGGGCAAGCTCATCAATGAGTAGGAGCCAAGGAGGGTGAGGCCCGGAATCAAACAGGGGACGGGCCCGGGAAATGGAGCGCCAGGTACTGCACACAGCAGCAAAGCGAATGCGGTCAGGGAGGGGAAGGTGGTCGAGGATATAGTCGAGAATGTCGGGTGGGAGGAGGGCCCACATGGCCGAAGAGCTCAGGAGTGTGGATGTGGGTGGATCTGATGGTACCATATTTTGAGGCTGAGAGATTGGTTTGCGCTTCCAACAGCCAAACATTTTAGCATAAAAGCTTCTTCTCCTTCGTCTTCTGGAGATGCAGCTGACATCTGAGAGCTGTGGCATTTTTGAGAGGCTAGTAAATGACCTACAAAATTAAACAACTGCAGAGAGTTGAATTAAAAATGTTCGAGTCTAGAGTACAATGTAAGACTCAGAAATAAGTTCGTAACTGAAATTGAAGAGCTGAAGCATTACGCATAATTGGTATGTAGGACACTTTTTGCTCTTTCTTTAGGGTTTAATATATAAAAAAATCATTTTACATACAAATTCTTTTTCTTTCGATCATCTAACATTGAAACAGAGACTCGTAAACAACATACATATACGAAAATTATAAGGAACAAGAAAAAGTTAGTAGAGATAATTAACTCAAACTTGAAGTACACTATGCAGTATACCAATTCACTCTCCTATCTTGCTATTCTACATAATTAAATACTTAACTAGATCAATTATTGTAAATTTTTAGACTTCGAACATATAGGAAACCTCTCATGAATGTGAAATGAACTCGTGACATCCTCTCACAATAAAATCCCAAGTATCAAAAACATATCAATGACTCAAAAGTTCGAAGATCTCATCATTGCTCATATGTAATGTGCCTATATGGCTAGCAAATACAGAATCGTGAACCAAGAACAACACAGATGACCCTTAAAAACAGCAACCACGACACTGCCTTCAAGAAAAAGAAAGGCTACTGCATCTGTGTCTTGGATAAATTTACTCAACATATAAGCTCATTCAAATATCACAATTTCTTTTCGAGCTGAAGATGACAGATCAAAGATTTCAAAATTGAAATAAAGGGACTGAGACCAATATCTCAGATGTGATTCAATATATAGAAGGCCCAGAAAAACAATATCAACTTCTAAGAAATAGATGCTAAACGCCAGACTGAACGTAGAAAAAGTACAATAAGGGACAAAAAAGTAGAGGCACACAACAGAAGAAAATTGCCGAAACAGTGCACGAAAGCATTCTATAATACTTGGAATAGTTATCACATGACAAGAATTTTAATGTCTTTGCTAAAATAGTGAGGGAAGGGGAGAGAATCATAGTACCAGCAATCTTGAGGGCTTTGTGGGTAAATCGCAAAAATTTATTTTTTAAATAAAGATATATTGAAATTAAATGTGGCTGCTCAAATCTTTATGTTTCTGTCTCAATGGGATGTTTATCAACTGTAAAAAGAAAGTTCAAAGATGACCAAGAACGAAGTGTTGGCAGATCAAGGATGCTAGGAAAGAATGTTGGTAGTTTCAGAAGTTCTGCATAAATAAGAAAGGCACTGTGCCTTTTATTCGATTTTAGTAGCTATCTGTGTCTATGTTTCTTTGTTTTCTGAATTGAGTTGGATGTGGACTACATGTTAGTAGCATTAGTACTTTTGGTTATTTAAGTGTTTTGTGGGTTGTAGTTCAAACTCTTCTATTATTTTCTCATCCATGAAATAGTATGACAGTTTCTCATCTTCGTGTCAAAACAAAACATTAAAAAAAAGAAAAAGAAATATTTAAATGGTTAAAATTTTAGTCTGAATGCTTTCCTCTCTGCTTCGTATTTATGAACAAATTGGAAACAATATAAAATACAAGGATGATGGATGTCAATAAGATTCAACATGGACAGAATGACAGAACAATCTGAAAATTGAGAAGAAATGTGATGAGGACATCGGTTCGAGACGATTCGGGCGTTCTATAAGCAATGACATCGTCTAGGATGACTGTTCTACTAGCCTAGTATTTTATTTCAATATTCATATTTGTTTTTTGCAATTATAGTCAAATGTAGTAGTTTTGCAATTTGCATCCTTTATTTTATGCATTAGAATATTTTAGAGATTTGTATTGAGATTTGTTTTGAGCCTATATATAGGCCTCTAGATTAATGAAATAAGAATGTCTTTGATTGACTAAAATTATTGTGATTGAGTTTTTGCTCTTCATCCTTTTTTTGTGAGACATTGAGATAAAATTTTAGGCTTTGTGATAAACTCTAAAACTACACTCAAATCCAATATAAATCCTAAACCCTAACCCCCACTTTCACAGCCGCCACTTCTCTCTCTCTCCTTCCTCTCTCCCTGTTCCCGACCGAAACCCGAACTCCTCTCCAATCGCCAACTCCCTGACCTCCCTCTCCCATCACCGACCACCACCGCCCTCTCCATCAAAACCCCCTCAGCCCCTCCACCGTCGACCTCCTCCCATCACCCCGCCATCGGCTCGACTCCGAACCCACCAACACAGCATCACCCTCATCCCGCACACTCATCCCCAACCCTCATCGACTCTAGCGCCTCCTTCCCCCTATTACCTCCTCGGGCCATCGCTCATCAACGACGACCCCGTCGACGGCTCCACCACCACCACCCGCCGACACCAGTTCCATCAACTTCGAAACCCTAACCCTAAATCGATCAGCATCCCGACGCCGCTTGCCCTCCTCCTTTGGCAACCCCCGAGCCGCCTTGTCCTTGCCACTTACGAGCACCGCAACCCCGACTACCTCTTCACCCTGAGACTCGTCTAGCCATCTTCCAACAGCCGGCAGCCCAAATTCGAGACCCCGACGTTTTCTTCGAACCCGGTACTTTCTTTCCATTCTCCATTACTTGTGATATCACTTATCGTCTCTATAATATTATTTGATTTATCTGTCGTCCACAAATCTTGAGAGTGTGTGCTTCTACTTGCTAATTAGTATACGAATCATTATTGAATATCTTACTTGCGAACGTTTAAGTATATGATTATTGATTGTTAAGATTGAATCTTTAATTGGGTTTGTTAAACTATTTCATATCTTGAAAATCCATCAAACCAATTAGTAGTTTTAATTTCTAACTTAATCTATATTACATGTTGGTAAACTTAATCTTTTAATATTCTTGGAAATACTCTAGTTAGGATTAAGTTTACATCATTTTGGCATCAGAACGAAGTTTTTTTAAAACCCTAGTTCTTGCATCATTTAGTCATAATTTTTGCATTCATTTAGGATCATTTTATGATTGTTTTAGTTCATTTCATATTTTTTTTTAAAAAACCTTAGGTGCATTTAGGACACGTTTCCCCAAATTTCAGCAAACACACGTCCCCACGATCCCTAGTTTTTCACTGTTGGTGAATGCATCTTCGCAGCACCATCACGACTCCTGAAAAGCCTTTTGTGTCCCTCACAAACCACCCAATCAGGAACCCTATATTTCAACGAGCCCCTCCTTGAACTGAAATAGACAACTCTTATATTTCCACTACCCTCGCTGCCATTCAAACAACTCTTACCAATATCAATCAGAGGCTTGAGAAAGTGGAATTGAATCAAAATGTCGCCCCTAAGCTTCATCGTCAGATCCCTCAAGGGAATGATCATGACGGTCGATGTCAAGATCGTGACCCTGACATACAATACAAGAAGAACGTTAAGGCTGTCATTCCCCACTTAGAAGGCCATATGGAACCTCAAATTTATCTCAATTGGATCCGTGCTATGGACCACTACTTTGTGTGGTTTGACATGAGTGAAATCCTGAAGGTCAAATTTGTCATGATAAAATTGACTGATAATGTCAACAACACTGGACCAATCTTGAACACACCCGCAGAGGCCAAGGCCTAGCACCCACAGCCACTTGGGAAGCCATGAAAGAGAAGTTCACTGAGAGATATGTGTCGTTATCATTCCACACCAGATTGCAAGATTCATGGAACCAACTCTATCAAGGAAGCAAATCCACCCAAGAATATGTTGATAAGCTTGACGACTTCCTTATTCAGTGCAATGTCTTAGGTAAAGAGAGCAAAAAACAAACTCTTCAGGTTCAGAGCTGGACTACGAGCCGATCTTAAGAACGAGCTAATTCATAGAATTGTGGACTCATTGACAGCAGCTTATGCCATTGTCCTCGATATTGATTCCCTTAAAGCAAGTTTTCACTACAAGTCCAGTGATTCTAGAGACCACTCCTCTAAAATGACCTCCACTGATCCCTCTCGACCTAAGCCCTCCTCTTCTCAGTACCCCAACAAGTCTTACCCAAACAAGCCCACTTCAAATTCCTATCCATCTAGAAATGACAATAAGAGTAAGAACACCGAAAGAGACTACTCTAAGATTGATTCTCTTACTAAGTGCTATAAATGTAAAGGATACGGCCATGTTGTTGGCAAATATTTCAGCCCCAGTATGATCAATATAGTAGAAGGTACCGCCGTTATTGCTGATGATTCCGACAATGAGTTTTCCTATGAACCTAATGAAACGATGACTTTGGCGAAGAAGAGGATGATCAGTATCTCCACTGTATTCAGTCAATCCAATCACCTCACTTGAATGTAGTCAGATATGCTTTATCCCAACCAAAAGAAGATCATTGAAAGCACACTGCTATATTTCGCACCTTTACGACAATGGGTGGCAAAAATTGCAATATGATTGTTGACAGTGGGAGCTACGTCAACGCTGTCTCTTCTGCGATCTTAGCCAAGACCGGACTTAAAGTTGAACCCCATCCACGGCCATACAATGTATCTTGGATTGATGCAATAACCCTCCAAGTAACACAGCGATGTTTGGTCTCTGTAGATTTCAAAGCCTACAAGGAGCAAATTTGGTGTAATGTGCTCAAAATGGATGTGGGTCAAATAATTTTATGGAGACTTTGGTTATACGATCATGATGTGACATTATATGGTCGATCCAACTAGTGTGTGTTTCAACATGACGGATTAAAGATAAAACTCATACTTGTGAAACCACAAGCTAATCCGTCTGTGAAAACTCCAACTTCCACTAGAAAGGACAAGGAAGTAGCGTATATGGGTGAAAAGGAACTCACAGAAGAGATTGATAAAGGGGCAAAAATTCTTCCACTTATAGCAAGAGAAATCCCTAAAGATCCTAAGTCACTCATCCCTCCTCAAGTTACTCCTGTCCTTCAGGAATTTGCATATTTGTTTCCTGCTGACGTCCCTAACCAGTTGCCCCCGATGTGTGACATCCAACATGCTATTGATCTGGTTCCGGGAGCGAGTCTTCCTAACTCACCACACTATTGGATAGATCCGACTAAACATGCTGAGTTGAAAAGGCAAGTTGATGAGTTATTGGCGAAGGGCTTCATCAGAGAAAGCTTAAGTCCTTAGGCTGTTCCCGTTCTGTTGATGCCAAAGAAATATGGAACTTGGCCTATGTGTGTGGACAGCAATGCCATAAACAAGATCACAATGAAGTACCATTTTTCCATTGTCCATTTGCATGACAAGTTGGACATGATGTCTGGTGCTACGATCTTTTCAAGATTGATCTTAAAAGTGGCTACCACCAAATACGTGTTCGTCCTGGTGATGAATGGAAGACAACCTTCAAGACGAAGGATGACCTGTACGAATAGATGGTCATACTGTTTGGAATGATGAATACCCCGAGCACGTTTATGAGAATCATGACGCAAGTACTCCGTCCCTTTATGGACAAGTTCCTTGTGGTGTACTTTGATGATATCCTCTTTTACAGATCTGTTGGGCAACATCTTGACCATTTGAAACAAGTTTGCGGTGTTTTGAGGAAGGAACAACTTTATGCTATTCCTACCAAATGTACTTTCCTCTCCGATTAGACTATCTTTCTGGAATTTATTGTCTCTGCCAGAGGAGGATCCGCTAACCCAGAAAAGATACGAGCTATTATTGAGTGGCCTGAGCCCCGCAACATGCGTGATGTGCTGAGTTTTTATGGTTTTACCACATTCTATCATCGGTTTGTGTAAGGATTTAGCACAATCATGACTCCAATAACCGATTGTCTGAAGAAATGTGAGTTCGTCTGGTCGAAAGAAACCACGACAGCCTTCGAAGAGATTAAGAAAAGAATGACTCAGACACCTATCTTACCTGATTTCAATAAAGTCTTTGAAGTAACGTGCGATGCTTTTGGTATTGGTATAGGTGGAGTCTTCAGTCAAGAGAGTCATCATGTTGCTTATTTCAGCAGAAAGCTAAATGAAGCAAAACATAAATACTCCACTTATGACAAGAAATTTAATGCGGTAATTCAGTCACTTCGCTATTGACGACATTACTTCCTACCGCAAGAATTCGTCATTTTCTCAGATCATGATGCCTTAAGATTCCTTAATTCTCAATAAAAGTTAAACCCGAAACATGCTCGATGGGTAGAGTTCTTACAAGAATATTTGCATATCATTAGGCATAAGAAAGGAATTGATAATAAGGTTGTGAATGCGCTAAGTCGTTATCACATGATCTTATCTACACTGCGCACCGAATTTATTGGTTTTGAGAGATTAAAAGATGAGTATGCATCCTGCCCAGATTTTCACGAAATCTACACCTCTTTAAAGGATGGCATTACTCGAGTGATAAATGATTATTTCTTGAAAGATGATTATTTCTTCTATTGCTCCAAACTGTGCATTCCTAGTACATCATTACGAGAGTACCTTGTTTGGGAATTGCACGCTGGTGGCCTTGCTGGATACTTTGGGTATAGCAAGACCATTGATGTTGTGGACCATAGATTTTACTGACCTAAACTAAAGAGAGACGTTGCGAGACTTGTTAACAGGTGTCATACTTGTCAACTCACCAAACAACAAAAACAGAAAACATGCCTTTATATACTCCATTACCTGTTCCCGATCGCCCTTGGGAAGATGTTAGCATGAATTTCGTGTTAGGCTTACCGGAAACACAAAAGAAACACAATTTCATTCTTACTGTCATAGACCGTTTTTTTTTCTAAAATGGCCAACTTCCTCCCATGTTTAAAAACTTTCGAAGCATCTCATGTAGCTCAGATAGTCTTCGATAATATTGTGAAGCTACATGGGTTGCCAAAAATCATTGTGTCTGATAGGAATGTGAAATTTACGAGTTACTTTTGGAAGACCCTATGGCACAAGATGGGCACTAAATTGAAGTTCTCTTCAGCCTTCCACCCACAGACTGATGGACAGACTGAGGTTGTCAATCGGAGTCTTGGCGATCTCTTGCGTACTCTTGTGGAAGGGTACTTAGGAACTTGGGACTTGAAATTGACTGTTGCTGAATTTACCTACAACACATCTAAGAATAGAACCACCAGCATGAGTCCACATGAAATTGTGCATGCTTATCATCCTAGGCAACCCATAGATATTTTCCTATGTTAGAACATCATAGTCTCAGAGCCTGCATCTACATTTGCATTCCGCATTCATGAATTGCATAAAAAAACTTTCAAGAAAATTAAAGACTTGGCAGTTAAAATCGGTTTTTGAAACTAATCGGTCTAGGAGCGATTAGTGATTAATCGGTTAATCGGAAAATAATCGGGGATTAAATCGGAAAAATTGTTATATATATAATTAAAAAAAGATATATCCTCATTATGTAGCAACCTTAAATCCTAACAAAAAATTATTATGAAAATATCAAATAGGAACATATAGTTATAGATAAAAAAGTACTTAGTTTGAGCTGAGTTTGGATTTTGGATGTGGGTTGGGTCGGGTTTGTTGGTGGGTTCCATCAAACAAAAACAATCGGAGAGGAAGAGCAGTGCGAGCAACAAGAGGAAGAGCAAATGCGGACCGAGTCAAGTATGCAATGGTAAGAGGTAGCGACGACGGTTCGGGTTTAGGTTTGCTTGAGGAAGAAGAAGAGAATCAGTTTGGGTTTGGGTTTTAAGATAATCAGTTTGGATTTGGGTTTGCGCGAGGAAGAAGAGAGTGGCGATATGTCGAATTTGAGTTTCCACAAGGACCAGAAGCGGTTTGAATTTTAAATTTGAATTTTGAATTTGGGTCGGACTGAGCCCAAATAATGCAAACGAGCATAAAAATTAGAGAAGAAGATTTAATCGGTCACTTAAAATCGGCCGATTAACCACTAATCGGCTGATTAATCCCGATTAAATTGCTAGCTATTGAAATATTATAGATCGCTAAAAAAATAATCGCTTAGCTACCGATTAGCGATTAATCGGAGATTAATCGGGCGTAATCGGGAATTTTAACTGCTTAGATTAAAGAGAATAATTTTAACTAGAAGTTAAGGGCAGATAATAAAAGGAAATTTAAAACTTTTGATGTGGGTGACGAAGTGATGGTTCAAATTCATTCGGAACGGTTTCCAGCTAGATCCATTAAGAAATTGAATGCACATGCTGCCGGCTTATTTAAAATTCTGCATAAAATTAATGATAATACCTATGTCGTTGACCTTCCTGAAGGTTTGGCAAAAGTAAGACTTTCAATATTGAGGATCTAGTATCCTATAAAGGCCCAGAATTTAACCCTAGAAATTCTCTTATAGATGAGCCTACCCTGCAGCCTACTGTGAGACTTCCACATTTTCCCCTCTACCTGATACTACTCTCCCACCGACAAAAAAATTGAATAATATTTTAGATGATCACTAGAGATTGTGGTATTCATAGATATTTGGTAAGATGGAAAAACAAGCCGGAGTCGGAGGATACTTTGATTGATCGTGAAGAGCTCAAGCGCTTGGATCCAGACCTTTTGGAGCACTATGACAAGATGACTGGTTTTGACTCGACTGGGTCGAGCCCTCTCCCACTCGGAGAGAATGATGAGGACATCGGTTCGAGACGATTTGGTCGCGTCTATAATCGCATGCATCGTCTAGGATGGCTGTTCTACTAGCCTAGTATTTTATTTCAATATTCATATTTGTTTTTTTGCAATTATAGTCATATGTAGTAGTTTTGCAATTCGCATCCTGTATTTTATGCATTAGAATATTTTGGAGATTTGTATTATGATTTATTTTGAGCCTATATATAGGCCTCTAGATTAATGAAATAAGGATGTCATTAATTGACTAAAATTATTGTGAATGAGTTTTTTCTCCTCATCCATCTTTTTGTGTGAGACATTGAGATAAAATTTTAGAGTTTGTAATAAACTCTAAAACTACACCCAGATCCAATACAAATCCTAAACCTTAACCCCCAATTTCACAGCCACCACTTCTTCTCTCTCTCTCCTTCCTCTCTCCTTGTTCCCGACCGAAATCCAAAGTCCTCTCCAATCGCCAGAACCCCGACCTCCCTCTCCCATCACCGACCACCACCGCCCTCTCCATCCAAACCCCATCAGCCCCTCCACCGTCGACCTCCTCCCCTCACCCTGCCGACAACTCGACTCCGAACCCACCACCACAGCATCACCCTCATCCCGCTCCCTCCCCCTCCCCAACGCCCACACACTCATCCCCGACCCTCATCGACTCCAGCGCCTCCTTCCCCCTATTACCTCCTCGAGCCGTCGCTCATCAACGATGACCCCGTCGATGACTCCGCCACCACCCGCTGATGCCAGTTCCATCAACTTCGAAACCCTGACCCTAAATCGACAAGAACCCCGATGCCACCTGCCCTCCTCCTTTGGCAGCCCCGAGCCGCCTTGTCGCTGCCACTTACGAGCACCACAACCCTGCCGGCCTCTTCACCCCGAAACTCATCTCGCCATCTTCCAACAGCTAGCAGCCCAAATTCAAGACCCCAATGTTATCTTCGAACCAGGTACTTTCTTTCGATTCTCCATTACTTGTGATATCGCTTATCGTCTCTATAATATTATTTGATTTATCTGTCATCCACAAATATTGAGTGTGTGTGTTTCTACTTGCTAATAGTGTACGAATCATTATTGAATATCTTACTTGCTAAGAACGTTTAGGTATATTATTATTGATTGTTAAGATTGAATATTTAATTGGGCTTGTTAAACTATTTCATATCTTGAAAATTCATCAAACCAATTAATAGTTTTAATTTCTAACTTAATCTGTATTATATGTTGGTAAACTTAATCTTTTAATATTCTTGGAAATTCTCTAGTTAGGGTTAAGTTTACATCAATATATGATGCGGCTAAATATAAATATATACATACAAAATATTGTTAAGTAAATAAATCGTGAACAGTGGATCTCGATCCAATTGTCATTAGATATTTGTAATAAATCTTATAAGAACCACATCCCATCCTCTCCTTTTGCAACCCTTCTTCTTTTCTTTTTATTTTCTTTGTACTAATCTCTCTATCAAAGATAGAGACGCCACACCCACATCTCGAAAGATGAGAAGGCAATAATGAAGCAAAACTTGAGGGAGAAGGTAATTAACAACAAAAGAAGATCACAAGGGATAAAATAACAACGAAAAATTCAAACAACTATGAGGACAGAAAACTAAACATGAACCTACATGATGAGAACAATGAATAACAGCCCAGACAATGACAATCACAAAGAACCCAGATTTAGTAAACAAGGTTGCAGCCAAAAAATTGGTAATATTTTAATTAAAAATAAATTTGTGCCTGATACATGTCCTTTTCGTTCAGGTTGGGCAATCAACCCAAACATGGCTGCTTGTCCAAAAAGTGTTCAACATGAATATGAGATTCTCATGTTGGTTTAACCTAGACAACCATCACAATACAATTCACAGGCAATCATTAAGACCATACAAAATTTCTAGACAAAAACTATAGTGCAGCTCAATAGCATAACACAACTCAGCCATAGAGAAAAGGAAAAAAACAAGCGAAATAGGTGACACAGGCTATGGAGCTGACACTATGGGGTTCAAAGTGTAGGCAAAAGAGAGATGAGTCCTCATTAAAAGAAAGAAAGTTGATACTGAAGTCCAGAGGTTAAGTTTTAATCTTCCCATTGAGTATTGCAGACGCGGACTTCCCTTGCTCAACATTTTCCTTTGCAAATAAGAACCTAAATCCTGTGCATTTCGAATTTGCTTTAGCATCGGTTTATGTTGTGCATGTAATTGAAGTTTTCAATTACTAAGTTGACCTAATGTCGACCTCATTGGAGGACTTCATGGATGAAAAACAGAATATTAAACCTTGAATAATTTGGAGCGGAAAGTGGTTGGTCCTTTAAAATGTGGTCTTCGAAAAATTTGTAGTAATGGTAGATCTGTTAGATTTTGGTCTCATATTTGGATTGGAGAATGCCCTTTGTCTACTTCATTCCCATATTTATACAGACTGGCCGCCAATCCAAATGCAATTGTTTTCTCTCTTTATTCTATTAATAATTTTGGTAAAGTCTGGGATATTCCTTTCAGAAGAAATCTTTCTTTACAACAAAATCATGATTTTCAAGCTCTTCTTCACTTGCTTAGTAATTATGACTGGAAGCCAAGAAATGGTTGCAAATGGAGATGGAATTCTTCATGAACTTTTACTGATAAATTTTTTTATCAATTCCTTAACTCTGGTGGTGTGATATGTCCAGTTTATAAGAATATTTGGCAAAATGTTGCTCCTTTTAAGGTAAGAATTTTAGTTTTGCTTACCATTCACAATAAATTACTTACTGTGGATAACCGAACAAAATAAATTTGGCTACTGGTCAGAAATGTGTCTTATGTTCCAATGGTAATGAATATGTTTTTCACATTTTCATCAAATTTCTAAAGTAGATAACAGTTATATTGGTTTTTTTATTAAAATAAAACCAAAAGGGTATTTTCGGTAATGTTTACTATAGCGAAGAATTTGTGGGAATGAATTGGTCTATATCAAACACAGTAATAAAATATTTCTTGAAATACAATGTCTTGTACCAAATGCGGTATTGCAACATTCATGAGATTTATGATTTATACTCACATCCTCCCCAGAAACCCGCTCATTCCAAGGAATTATCCAATCTACGTACCAAACTCCTCGTTACGAGCTAAAGTAACGGGCTTAAATCAGGATCAATAACTTAACCTAAAACCCCAACCCACGCGCGCGCATTACCCCTAATTCGCCTGAAAGTGCCGCCGTTTTTTCCCGATCGTAAAAATTTAAAAACCGGTTACAAAAGCAGTATTGCAACATCCTTTTGTTAGAAAAGTCTAGTTAATTATTAAAATGGCATGAAAGATCAAAGGTTATCCTCCTATTAAATCTAGCTGGGGCATTTGGAGGTTAAAGAGAATTCATCATATGACCATGGTGGCTTTGATTTAGGTTCTTTGGAAAGAAACAAATTATAGAATTTTTCAAAAAAAGAAATCTGATATTGTTTTTATTCTAGATTTGATCTGTTATTTTGCTGCTTTTTAGAAAGCTATTCTTCCTCCTGCTAAGAACAAAAAGGTGGACTTTTATGATATTTCCAAAGCTTTCATAAATTTTATTCCTCAAACTTCTCATGATGATCAACATGTTCATTCCGGAGGTTCTTCTGCTTCTATTTTTAATGGAGAAGTGGGTGGTAATACTTTTCTTGGAGATCAGTCTTTGGGTGAAGTTACTGGTGGGGTTGATGCTGCTAATGAGGGTGAAGCACTTCATAGTGGAAATCAAAATGTTATCAATCTAGAGGCTGAAGACTTTGCCAATGTTGTTGCTGAAGAGGAAGCTGTTGTGCCACCTTTGAATTCTGATGTGCCACCACTGAATCCTACTAATCATATGGGTGGTATAAACAAAATTCATTCTAGTGGGGTTGTGGTGGGGTTGTGGTGGGGCTGATGCTGATACTGTTCCTATCTCTGCTACTTTGGCTTCTATTTCAAACATGACTACCTACCAGCAAGATCACATCACTGGGATCTTTTAGCATCCTCCATGCAAGTTGCTCACGAAGACCATGAGATCACTAGCGATGGAGAGGAAGTGATTATTATCAATCCGTAAGAATATCTTCAATATATATTTGTGTCTTTTGTGTTAAGCTGTTTTTAAACTTCTTCTTTTGGGTTGTACAAGTTTTATGCTATACTGTGGGGATCTTCTCTTTCTGTTCTTTTTGGGAGCTTTAGGTTTATGAAGAAGCTTTTCTTCATTAGCTCCAGCTAGTATGCTCTTAATTCTATATACTGATGGATACTTTGGTTTTTTTGGTCTTTATATTGGCTGGAATCCTTATAGGATTCTATCTATTCTATCACACACACACACATGCACGCACGCACGTGCGCAAAAAAAAATTAAAAAATGGAGCTGGCTTTATTGTGGATATTGGGGAAGAAAATGGATCTTCCGAGAAGTGGACAATACAATATAAAAATTGAGAACAACAGAGCGACTTCAAAAAGACTGATATTTTTATTATAAGAGAGATGAAAGACGAGAATGCAACAGTATTAGATATTCTTCTTTATAAGCCTCTTCTGTGTTACATGCATTCGCCTATCTCTGATGGGATCCAACATTGAAGATGATCATGGGAATAAAGGCGAGATACAAGGTTTCAAGAGGATAGAGGAAATGTAGAGCCAAAATAAATAATGCAAGGGAGGAGTATAGGCATCATTTGATAGGTTCATCTAACCTCGATTATCAAGGAGGAGCTCTTTAAGTAGTTTCCAATCCAAATTCATATTCTTCACATAAACGATGTTACCTCCAAATTGAATGTCAATTTTGGTGATCTCAGTTGATCCATTAAGACGTCAGTTAACTGAACAAGTTGTCACCGATTGATCACTAATGCCTAACAATTGTACTAGTCGACTCCACTAATCTTGACAAGGAAAATTCAGAACAAGGAAAATTATTTTTGAGGAATATTTTGGACAAATCTCCTAGTTCTCCAGCCACCGAGCGCCGTTCCTGCGCCGTTACCACGCGTCATCCTTGTGTCACCATGCGACGTCCCTGCCACATGAATATCGTCAATATTTCAAACTCATATTGCTTGAACCAACTTGAGTTTGAGAGGGGATGTTAGAAGTGAGATATTATATTAGTCACATATCGGAAATATGTATTAGTTTAGTCTTTACTTCTCTCATATATATAGGAGACATTGTACTCAGTTATAATCATTCCAATCAATCCAATAATATCAATTCATACTTCTCTTCAATCTCTCTGTTATCTTAACATACGCAAACAATATATATTCAAAATAGAAGATATAGTTGAATTTCATCATTTCATGGTTATCTCTTGAAAGTTTATTCCCTTTATTTTTTTGATAACGATGATAGAGTCATAAGACTCAAGCCCAAATCTATAAATAAATAGTGGATATGAACATACAACAGTTAATTTTACACGGTGTAAAACTGGAGGTAGAAATAGAGTAGAATAAACAACACAAAAAACGCAAGAAGCAATGAAAAGCATTGCCAAAATTACAAAAGCCAGCGAAGAAACTGGCAGACACAAGCAAACAAGCTGAAGGCAGAAGACAGTGAGCCAAGGACAGAGATGATAGCTTCAGCAAAACAAAGCACACACGAGCAACAGCAAACAGTGACTACGGCGCTTCAACCAAACAGCAGGATCAACACAGCCATAAGCAGTGGCATAGACGGTCCACAAGAAGCGCAGCAAGAACCAAACCAGTGTGCGAAACATAACAAATGAGACATTTGCGAAAACAACTAAGCTAAAGGCCAAGCAACGAAGCCCCCAAGAAAACAGAAATCTCTGAAGACAGAGGGAAGATGACCAACTGGACCGGAGGGGAGCCTCAGGTGAGCAACACGAGAAAATGTAACATGTACAGGAAAGACAAACGGCGAAAGCAGACTCAAAAATAATTCACCAGCTGACCAACATACCAACAATGAGGTGGAGATAAGCCTGTCCTCAACAGGCCACAACAAACCATCGGCCAAACCACCAGCCGAGAGGAATCAACCGGGAACCACAAAAATAAGCCATCAGAACATAAATAAAAGAAAGAACTATAAAGGATACTAAACAGTATAGTAGGATAATAGAACACTAAAACAGTAAAGTGGCTGAAAACTATAGAAATCAGCAATAGTAGCACCAAAAAGTAACTGAAAGGTAGCATATGAGTATATAATTTTAGGAATTGTGGCCTCAAATACACGTAGCCACTGAGTATTTGAAGTTGGAGAAGAAGAGGATGAGACAAAGAAGCAAGAGAAGACAAACTGCAAGTAGAAGAATGCGGTCTGGAGAGTTGCAGTCGACCGACCGGGGGGTGCTGTCGACCGACCCAAATCTGCTGAGAGTTCTTCGAGTGTACAGATCCAACAGAGGAGTGGACGGTCGACCGGTCAGCTCTTGGGTCTGGACTTACACGTTGCGGTCGACCGATCTTGGGGGTGCGGTCGACCGACTTCGGCGCTGATTGTTTTTGGGCTTACGAGTTTAAGGCCCAATTACTGGATTTGTGTTTATCTTTTAGGGTTTACTTGGAGGCTATATATATGGTCGTAGACTCTAGGGTTTGTGTGGATCTAATCCATCAATTTGTATAATCAAGAGATGAGTCGTTATTATTGTTCAACTTCAAAAGAGGATTGTGCCGAGTGTTTCAAAGGTGAGAGAGAGATTGAGAGTTGTAATCTCTTTTGTAATCTTTGTATTTCTTGGGGAATAAGAAGTATTGGTTATCTCTGCATATTGATTGTGTTCTTGTGAGATCTTGCATATTGTGGTGGCTTGTTCTTGGTTCATCTAAGTCTTGGTGAGTTTCTATTGCTTGTGGTGTGTTTCCGCTATTAGCACTACGAATTATGGGGCAGATTCTTCAACACATAACAGGGTAGGAAATAGCGAAAACAACCAAAAGATTAAGGGCAATATGCAATTAGCATATCAGCATAACAGCACAACGGAACCCACAGCCTAGACAGCCAAAAACAAAGGTGGTATAGGAGAAACAGCAGCCGCAAATCTCAAATCTGCACAAGAATAAAAAAGGAAAAGATTAAAAAGGCAATGATAAAATTCGAGGAATAAAATTAGATTGACGAAATAAAACAGTCGCCGCATCAAGGTGCTGAAGATGAAGGGCAACCACTCTATCATACGATAAAGAGGAAGACCAAAACTTGGTGAAGAAAATCAACTCATCAATGAGACTACCAATAGGGCGAAAGATGTGAGAGAAGATGCGGTTATTTCTTTCTTTCCAGATAATCTAGATGAGCGCCCTCATAGTAAGATCCCAAGAGTTGCAAAACACTCTTAACAAAAAATGACCTCCAACTTGTCCACCAAGGCAGGATAGAGCTGGAAAAGAGTGGACTAGCCACGCATCCAAACAAATCGTCCATAAAGGGAGAATAAAAACACAATGCAAAAAAAGATGATCCACATCTTCATGATGAGTAAGACAAAGCGAACATAATTGACCAATGGCTAAATTCATCTTGTTGAAATTCTCAACAGTTAATAATTTGTTGTTAATGGAAAGCCAAGCTAGAATTTTAACTTTCAAGGAAGCACAACTACTCCAAATAAACTTAGCAAAAGATGAATTGACACCTTCGTGGTTAAGAAAATTAGAAAAATATTTAATCAAATAAGAATCAGAGCTGGTCCAGTGCCAAATAACATCCTCTTTAGGATGCAAGGAATAGCCATTTAAACTAGAAAGAAGTTGAATGTAATTAGGAACTAGAGGTGGAGGAAGTGCTGTATTGAAAGGGATATGCCATTCCCTGTGGTCATTGAGAACGATGGGATACTCCACCACAGTGGCATGTGGGTTGAGAGCAAGCCAGAAAAGGTTCGAAAAGACAGAAGCAATCTTGTAATTACCAATCCATAAGTCGGTCCAGAACATAATCTTAGAACCGTTAGCGCACACTTTGAAAAGCCCACACTGGAAAGGAGCCACAACCTTCCACACACCCTTCCAGAATGGAGAAGCCACAGAAGAAAGAGAAGGGAATAATTCCCAAATCCTATGACGAGAATGACATTTATGAAGAATTAGACGAGCCCAGCATAAATTATCATCTTTCAAAATTCTCCAAAACCATTTACCCAGACGAGCTAAATTTTGGTTTCTCGGGTCGAGGACACCCAAACCACCTGCCGACTTAGAAGTACAAACAAGCTTCCAGTTACAGAGATGAGTCCCCGCTCTATAAATATCAGAACCCAACCAGAAAAAATTACTTCTAATCTGATCAATCCTCTTGATAACCCAGGAGGGAACATAGAAAAAGGACATCATATATAAAGGAATCGAAGAGAGAACAGAGTTAACTAAAATCAATCTACCTCCTCGAGATAGTTGCCTACCGGACCAAATGTTGAGTCTGGATTCCACTTTATCAATCATCGGAAACCAATCAGATTTATGCAACTTTCCCCATCTCAATGGAATGCCAAGATACAGAACAGGGAAAGAAGCGGAAGCACAATTGAAAAATTGAGCAAGCTCGTTTTGACAGTTGTTTAACCCGCCAAGCCAAAGAACGGAAGTTTTATGGAAATTAATCGATAAACCAGATGCTTTTTCAAAAATATAGAGGAGTTTAAGGTTATGGAGGGTACAACCGTTAAGCTTAGCGAAGATAATGGTGTCATCGGCATACTATAAATTAAGAATACCACGGAAGCTCTGGGATCCACCCAAGCCTTCGATAATATTAGCATCCCAAGCGTTACGAAGAAGTTTACTAGAAACATCAGCAACGGAATAAAAGAGAAGAGATCGGATCACCTTGTCGAAGACCACACTTGCATTTGAATTTGTTACCCTCCGTTCCATTAATGAGATTAGAAGAAGTGCCAGCAAAAAGACTGGACTTAATCCAAGCAATCCACTTTAAACCGAAACCTCAGTGGAGGAGGATACGAAAAGAAAATCCCAACTAACTTTGTCGTAAGCTTTTTCAAAATTTAATTTTAAAAGAAAGCACTCATAATTGGATCTATGACATTCAGAAATAATTTCTTGGGCACATGCTACACTATCAAGGATAAAACGATCCTTAATAAAACCCGACTGCACGGGATCAATAAGAGGAGAGATGACTAAACTGAGACGGCTGGAAAGAACTTTCATAATGATCTTAAAGGTAGTGTTCATAAGACTAATAGGACGGAAAGCAGAAACAGTGTTAGCACCCAAAATTTTGGGGATGAGAACGATGTGTGCATAATTAATACGATCAAAAGAAAAAAGACCTTGGTGAAGATCAGCGAACATCTCGACGAGGTCTTCTTTGAGGTAATCCCAAAATTTTTGGAAAAAGAAAGACGGGAAGCCATCCGGGCCAGGAGCAGAATCGCTCCTCAAAGAAAAAACAGCAGATTTAATCTCATCCAATGAGAAAGGTGCTTCAAGTCTAGACAGATCATGCGATTCGTTACCATAAAACTGGGCCCAGTCCAGGTGGATGGCGCGGGATTTGGATGACCCCAAAAGATTTTTGTAAAAGGCTAGAAAAGTGGCGTGAAAATCAGAATTGGAGCTAAGATCAATGCCATTGTCAACGATGGTAGAAGTACGATTGCATCGCTGGCGATGCGAAGCAAAATTATGGAAAAAGGAAGTGTTGCCATAGCCCTCCTTGAGCCAACGGATCTTAGCCCTATGCGCCCATTTGATGTGGTTGAGGTTAAGAAGATATGCAAACTCGCGCTTGCAAGAATTTCGTTCGAAACAGAGGGAATCAGAAATGGGACCGATCTCTTCAAGTTGATCAATGGAATTAATCGAGGACAATAAATATTTCTTGAGAGCATGAGCATTAGCGAATCTATCCTTGCATCAAATTTTGCAACCATGTTTAACAGCATGAAGTTTAAGAAAAATCCGACTCAGGCCGTGGGAGCCCGTAACAGTGGAGAGACAACTAATAATGAGGTTGACAAAAATTTGGTCCTGGAACCAGAATTTTTCAAAGAGGAATTTGAATGGTTTAGAGAAGTTATAGTTAGAGCGAAGAACAATAGGCACATGGTCCGAACAGGGATTAGGCAGGGCACGAACGAAAGAATTGTGGAAAAAGGAAATCCAATCCTGAGAGACTAGGAAACGGTCAAGCTTGGCCATAGACGGAGTCAGCCGCATATTAGACCAAGTGAAAGATCTACCATTAGTTGGTAGATCGATAAGATTGAGCGATCGAAGGCAATCATTGAAGCGGAGTGCATCAGCGCTAGTAGATGAATTCCCCAACCTTTCGTGGGAAAATCTAGTGACATGTATTCCCTTTATTAATAGAACTGTATATGGCTTCAAAAAATAAGCAATCAAATACTAGTAATTTTCTATTTAAATTTTAAATTAAAAAAAACTCATATGTGTGACTTAAAATCTTTAGCTATTTAGATTTTCTATAAAAAATGCATGATCGCTACGGTGCTACCCCAAAATTATATTATAAACTGATGAAGAACAGATGATATTTGGGATTATGACCCATTTGAGAAAATATATCAAACAGCAGGATTAATTAATTAATTAAAGGGATTATTTCTCTAAGCCGTGTAATTGAAAGCAGATATTAGCAAATAAAACTCTGAAAATTATATTAAAAAGTAATGAAACCATACCTGAGGTTGAGATGGAGGGGCAAAGAGATGGGTGTTGAAAGAAGAGAGCAAGGAGGAGAATGGCCATAAATTTTTTGAAAGAGAGGTCCATTTCAGGATTGACTTGTAACGCCCAAAGACCTGACGATTGACAAACATGAAATTGAGTGCTTTAGTTAAATTAAATTTTGAGCAAGAAGGAAATAAATAAATAAATAAATTTTTTTAAAAAAGGGAAGAAAGCACCTGAGCTGTGACTGGCGAATTTTGTCCGAAAATAACCCACTTTTTGAATGGTTTTTCCAAACTGACCCACTTTTTTTAAAGAATTCCCAGTTTGGCCTACTCGCTATCTCAGATAGCGAGTTTAAACACAATGCAGTGTTGGGTTTGTGTTATTTTTATTTCTTCCTGGCCAAGACTTGCAGTCTCAAAAGGCGAGGTGGTTTTTACCAAACTCACTTTTTTAGATAGCGAGTATCGATTGGGAATTTTTAATAACCAATCTCGCAGTTTCGACCTTACTCTATCTTTCAACTCTCTCTCTCCATCTTCCTCTTCTAACCCCAAAACCCAAACCCATTTTTTCGATCTCATCTCGTCGATTAACCCAAAAATCCTCGCCCTCGCTGTTTTGATCTTCCCCATCTCTCACCTACCATCTCTCCTCACACTCTCAACCTCCTTTTCACACTCTGAAAACCCTAACCCCCAATATCCAAGAAAATCGTTAAATCGGGATTTTGGGAGAAAAAAAATTGCAATTGAAGGAGCTACATCGACATCGTATTCAACCTCTTCAATCACCCAACTTTAACGGTATATTTTCCGTACATTTGCATTTTTAATTTCGGGTTAATTTTGAGATATGTTAAGAAATTATTAACAGTATATTTAGAAATTGTTAGCGATTTTGAATAGAAATGTTGAGAAATTTGGAATAGGAATTTTGATAATATATGTAGGAACATAGTGTAAATTTTTTTTGAAAATTGTTGAATAGGAAATTTGATGATATATAGTATTTTTTGGAAAAATGTTGAATTGACAATACTTCTCAGTTGTACATTTGTACGATGATGAATAGATCGATATTCGGCGAACAATCGAACAGTACTAGAATAGTTCTATCATTGAAAAATATTGGATGATTGTTAATTATAAAATATAGGATGATTGATAATATATGTAGGTATATAGTGTAACAATTTTGAGAAATGTTGAATAGGAATTTTGATAATATATGTAGGTATATAGTGTAGAATTATTTGAGAAATATTGAGAAATTTTGCTATAAAGTTTGTATGTAGTTATATATTTTTTGTATAGTTAATAACAATTTGTTTAAGTTATAGTGTACTCTCGTTTATTATAAATGGCACGCTCGCGGGGTAATGTGGAGGAAAGAACGAGTAGTAGACCTCCAAATACTCGAGGCGACGGACCACGTACTTCTTTTGGCCCACCTCCTCGTGGTCGACGTAGTCGTGGTAGAACTGAGCGTACTAATGTAAGTGTATAATTGTTTGTATTCGATCGGTTTGATTATCATACAATAAAAAGTCATATCGGCGTAATGATTTAATTTTTTTTTTGTAGGTCTCAACTAATCCTACCACTTCACCAAATGAGGCAGGACCTTCTTCATCAGTTCATGTTCCACCTGGAGGTCCAGGTCCCCTCGACCCTACACTACTTACTCTCCAATCGCAACCCCATTCAAAAGCCATGCGGGAAGGCGAATCTAAGGAGTGTACATTTAGGGGGCACAGTACACTGCCTATGCACCTCACGTATTCACGAAATTCTGCGAGACTGCGGCTTATACGGCATTGGACTGATGAGCTCGATTAAATGTGATCGGCCTCTTCTTACCGCACTTCTTGAGAGATGGAGGCCTGAAACCCATACCTTCCACTTGCCAGTCAGGGAGATGACTGTAACACTACAGGACATCTCCGTACTCACAGGTCTTCTAGTCGATAGGCAGGCAGTGACAGGGATGATGGACTTCCAGCCGGAACATCTTGTGGAACAATACCTTGGTGTAGAAGTCAAAACAAGGGTAGTAAATGGAATATTCATTCGCTTGAAGTGGTTGAAGGAGACTTTCAAGAATAGGTTGAATGAGGATTCGACTAAGGTCGAGGTTGAGTGCTATTGTAGGGCGTACATCTTGACACTATTTGTAATACCCCGTATTTCTGAAATAATATATATGATTTGAATATATAAAAATATGTTGAAAGTAAATATGTTGGCTGTGGATTATAATGCATGTATGGATTTGAATAGTAATTATATGGAATGAAGGTGGGGGACCCACCGGTTTGGGAAGGAAGAACAGCACGCATGTGTGTGCTGTTGGAAAGTTTGTGAGGGATTGATTGAAAAAAAATGACGTGGCACATATTGGAAGGGCCCACGGGCTTCTCCCATGTGTGTGTGCGCACGGGATGATGGATTAGTAGGGTAATGTGAATTGATATAATCCCATATCGGATGTGATTAGAATAAAAATATTGACAAATAATAAATGCCGAGGATCAAGAGTCACCAATTCGGTTAACCACCTTTTGAGAGGCAGTCTGTGGTGGGCAGTTGTACTACATAGTATCTAATTTGTCTTATAAATTGTATAAATTGTCCGAGCCCGGGGCAGGGGTGTTACACTATTTAGCGGCGTGATGTTTCTGAACTCGACCGGTCATTCGATGTTGTTGATGTACTTTCCATTGATTGCTGATTTGCGAAGAGTCGGAGTATATAGTTGGGGTAGTGCCGCATTGGCCTCACTATACAGGACTTTGTGCAACTGTTCTCTTGGTTCGGTGCAGATGAATGGACCAATGATTTTGCTTCAAGTGTGGAGTTGGGAACGTATTCATGTTGGTCGGCCCATAGTGAGTAAGCAATCACCCATTTGGATGCATGTCCCCGAGGACCAACACATGTTACCTCCACAAGGTGTGTACTGGTCCGAGAATCTCACATGGAAGGCAAACCCAAACAGATGCCTAACGTACTTTTGAGATGAATTGAATAGATTGGCAGATGATTGCGTCAAGTGGCAGCCCTACATGGAGGAGTGTTTGGGTCGACTACCGACTGTTTGCTTGTATAGGTGTAAGCTGTGGCTGACAAAGGCACTTCTAATCAACTTTGGCACAGTCGAATTCTGCTTCACTAATAAAGTGCTACGTCAGTTTGATCTGCTTCAAAGTATTCCTGTTGTTGAACCGTACAATGCCTAGATGCTTTCTCTCACTGGAATGGGCCGACAGCCCGGTCACAATTGGGCTGCATGTTTGCTTACATATGTTGAGAGATGGAATGCGCACCGGTTCGACGAAATCATTGGTGACCTTCCTCCGCTCGATGCATCGATGCATGGGACTTACATGGCTTGGTATGAGAGGATGACTAGACGTTATATCTCTCCCACAGTGTAGACTCCAGCTGGTGAGGAAGTCCTGATTCGTCGACGAGCCGCTGAACCAACAGATGACCATTCAATGAAATTTCCTGTGTTCCAACCGAAGGCATCAACCATTCGTAAGCTCGTAAGTTTTGTTGTGTTAATTTATTATTCTGTAAAATTTATGTTTATTTATACATAAACACATCACCAAAAACTGTAAATTTTCTTGTTGTGTGATGGCCCAGACTTGGATATAGGTGAAAGATGCACTGCCGTGTTGAGGAGTAATGTTGTCGAACCGATGAAGGACTTCGCACAAAAGATGATTACGTCATGTCGTGCACAAGCTGATGTTGTCAGCGAAGGAGCTGCATTAGATGCCATATTTGCGACTCCTGTCATGCCCTGCTTCCCAAAAATACGGAATGCGACATTGGCCCAGCGAATGAATAACGTCACTCATAAGCTGTTTATCCGATTAACTCAACAATATAATCAATACCAAACAATTGCGCAAGCAATAATAACAATCTCATGAACAATAATACTTGAATTGAAGCAATATAAAATATCCAAGTACAATAATAATCCAACGTCTGGAAACAAATGACAATATTCGGGACATAAGTCCAATACAATAATAAACCAATCCAAAATAATAACAAGTCTCAATACATTAAGTTTATTAAAACAATAATCAATTAGAAAGCAGTAGTCTTCAGACTGTTTGTTCTCCGACTCCAGCATGCAACTGTTCTCCAAAATCTGCAATTTAATAAATTGCAGGAAGAGGAAAAGAAAAGAATACGTCCGTCAATGCAAGTTATGAGCCGCTTGTAGTACAGACACAAGTACATGGGAAAAATGATAACTAATAATATGGAATAGGTATGATAAACGAAATATAACAACTAGCATGACAAGATAAATAAGTGCAAGTGGCATGTAATAAGTGTCGAGTGAACAAGTATCATGCAAACAAGTAACGAGTAACGAGTGTCAAGAATCAAGTAACAAGTATCAAGTAGCAAGTGTCAGGTGATTATGTTCAAGTCTTGTATTATTACTATCTAGGTAGCACTTCATGCATCCATCCTTTTACTACATGGTTGCTACATTCAAACGTTTCGCTTTAGACTTAGTGGTGGGCTCTATAGTTCATGTACTCTTCAACGATAAATATTATTCACCTTTCGGTGTACGATACGTTCATCGGCAACGATACAATACACGATAGATTGGGTTATCGTCGTAACCACAATCACACGATAAAACAATAGTCGGAACAATACGATCATCAGTAATGATACAATACACGATAGATTGGGTTATCATCGTAACTACAATCACATGATAAAACAATAGCCAGAACAATATTTAGGGAAACACGGGCCCCTCCTCCGAGTACAGTCACTATATTGTCCACTACTAAAAGTCAACTCTTAAACCCCGATTTGTTAATTATTTTATTAATGCAACAATACAATATGCAATATAGAGACATATCAATAGGAGAACAATAGGATGATAACATGGAATATGGTGTACTAGATATACAAGCAACATGGTATAGAGTATTTTACAAGTATTCGACAAGTATATCATGCATAACACTACAAGCACAGATATCACAAGTAGCATGATCATATACATCAAAAGTGGTTAACCCTAGGTTAATTCTTGTCATATATGTCGTGAGGCAACTATGGTCAAATCATCACAATAGAGACAATATCAACAAGGGATTTCACACACGAATTGTCTCTAACCCAACTACACTACAAGCGGTATTTTGTACTTGTATATGCAAAGGAATTTAATACAAGTTACTTGCCTGTTAGACGGTGAAAAAGAATACCAAGAATAACGGGATAAGAATCCCGAAGCAATAAACTCATGAACACACAATATCACGTGCAATATAGGTGCAATCAAATCCCAAAGTAATAATCAGCACACAAAGAGACCTAGTAATCAATCAGCACACAAGAGACCAAGTAGCAACTGCAGCAAAAGGAGCAAGGGGTCGGGCGGCGTCGCTGGTTGAGGGCGTTGACAGGGTGGACGCGACGGCATGGTGACAGCGGTGGCGGCGCAACGGGACAGGGATCAGAGGTGGGGGTTTTGGAGCTCTGTTAATGTCGATGGCAGGGAAGAAGGAGGGTCAGGGTGTGGTTCTTGGGTTGCTGGCGTCGCAGGCGAGGGCGCGTCGGGGAGAGGGCGGCGGTGGTGGCGTCGCTCGAATCAGAGGAAAGGAGGGGGTTTGGCTGGCTGGCGATTGGAAACAGGGCAAGGGGGAAAGATGAGGGTCGGGGGATGCTGGGGAGTTGCGACAGGAGGTCGGCGGTGCTCAGGGGAGTTCGTCGACGGGAGATGGAGCACGGGGGAAGGTCGTCGGAGGTCAGGGGAGAAGGCAGTGGGTTTTTGGGGAAGAAGATGAACAGTAATTTGGGTGGGAGAACAGTGGTCGGGGAGAGAGAAAGGTGGAAGAGAGAGTAAGCAGCTAGGGCTTCAAAATTGTGCCAAAATTAGGGTTTGCATTAGAGTTGTATTTATATGATACAATTAGGGTACTGGGTTAGTGGTTTAGGATCCAATAAGAGTAGTTTTAGGTCAAGAACAAATCAAATTGAGTTTGGGATTCAAATAAGAGATAGATCAAAATCAATAGAGTTCAAATAAAAACACCCACAATAAATAAGAGAACAATATGATCGACAATAAAAGCTCAATCAAAAGAACAAAGAACTTCATGAACAAAAATTGAAATCCAATAAATAGATAAATAATATAAATGAAAACAATATAAGTTTGCTTGAAATTAGATTAGAATTCTCCACGAAAATCAGATCAAGTACGAAAACAAAATAATTCGTTAAATGTACTTTAATTAAATAATCAAAGAATAACGATTAATAGTTATAATTATAAAAATAATAAAATCATACAATAAAATACTTATTCGGGTTTAGTAGTTTATTAAAATGACCCAATAAATGTGTGTATATATATATATATATATAATTTGGACTCAAATACAAATAGTTGATCAATAAGATCTAGAAAATAAGATCAAAACACATCATTATTTGAAATGAATAAATTTTTTATTAGAAAAACACTTTAAACCAAAACGATTTTAACAAATAATGAATTTATAATATCGAAATACAGAAAATACGTATTTACGGGAATGGGGGTTACAACTCCTGCATTCCCAACCAATCGACGAGGTGGTCGTGTTAAGAAGTGGTGTATAGACCCCCATATAGTCAGAGAATGTTGGAGAGCGACTCTGAAGATGAACACGGAGTAGATTTCAATGTGATGAATTCCCGATGTTTCTTGATAGAATACAGTTTCACTGACTGCTGAATCGACTCTTTACTTACAAACTCATGCCCAATGTACAATTCGTCTACATTGGATGAACCGGACGACTCTTGTGGAGTTTGATGTACTATAGCAGCTTGTGTCATCTCCTCGGTAACATGAGCGTTAGCACTGGCATAGCTATCAGTAGCTCTCACTTCATTAGCCCTACTCTCATTTGTGTTTACATTTGCATATTCATCATCTTCGTCCCCATCATCATTTTCTACACTCTCATTAACCTCATCGTCTGTTTCTTCCTCTTCTTCATCATCATCTAATAGGTCATTGTTAATGGTAGTATTTTGAAATAATTTAGATAAAGTGTCATTTCGAACATGGTCATGAACTGGACTAGGTTGACGTGGCAACTCAACATCTATAGAATCTGGGCTTGTTGTATTTGTGAACGTGTCTTCTTGTGGGGACAGTGGGATTGCTTGTGAAGTTTGAACAGTTAGACCTCATCTGCTGTGTCGGTACATCTCGTACGAAGCTTGAACTAGAACTATCATGTGGCTGAGCATTCATAATTTGGATTTGCTGAATATATAACTCCAATGCAGACCAAGTACAACTGGGATCAAGTGTCCTAGCAATCATTGACTTTATAACATTATCAGTATATACGAGCATTGTCATAAAATACTCACCATCTCCTTTTCCTGCTGCATACTGAGCTAAATTTTTCACATTCCATTGAGCCCTATCCCAATTAGTAACATCTTTTCTCAACTATTTATGCCAATGTAAAGGTACGAGATGCCCAGACTATTTCAGGATCAACGACACTATAGCAACAACCTATCTTTGAATCACGAATTATTTCACCAGCAAAGTATAACCAAATAGGAATATCGTAATCCAAACCTATGTATATTTATACGAAAATACTAGTTATTATCTAGCCACAAACAAAACCTACAAAAATGTACAAAATAATAGGTGATATAAATCATACCTTCACAACAATAATCGGAAGGAGATAGCCGTAAGTATATGGGTAGAAGAGTTGAAGTTTCTGTCCTCTTGAAGTGTCACGTCCTGCTTCCCAAAAAGAATACGGAATATGGATACGTAACAAAAGCCCAGCGAATGATTTTCATCATCCATATGCTGTTCAGAAAATCTTTACAATATATCACAGGAATAACCAGAGTCGGAAGCAAAAGGTACAACCAGACATGCATAATTGAAACAAGATACCAACAGAAATTACTTGAAACCAAATATAATCTTCTCAAATAATTAGGTTCTGAACAAATTAAATATCCTGGGTCACATCGCCAAAATACAAATAAATATCCAGGTAATCAAGTACAATTTTATTCAAGTTCAAACAACAAATAATAATAATAATAAAGCAGAAATCCAACACTGGTACATCATCTCGCCAATACCATCTAGCAGTCGACCATCCTGATATGCAATTAGTAAATTTGCAGGAGAAGGGAAGAGAAAACAAGTACTCGTAAATTGCAAGTTACATGCCACTTATAATGTAGGATACAAGTACAAGGGTTAGAAAATTCTAAGTAATAGGCCTAGCATGGTATAAGTGTGTCAACAGAAATATAATTTCTAACATGAATCAGGAAAATAGGAACAAGTAGCATGGTATACTAACAGGTACAGGTAACATGTATCAAATGTCAAGTAAACAGGTAAACAGGTAAACATGTAACAGGTATCAGGTAACAGGTATACAGGTAAACAGGTAATCATGTAACAGGATAATCAGGTATCAAGTACATGAAATTAGATTATGTCATGTCAGGTCTTGTTATATTACTATCTAGGTAGCACTTCGTGCATCCTAGCTTTTACTACATGGTTACTACAACAAACAGTTTTCCTTTAGATTTCATAGTAGAGTCCATAAAATAGTGTACTCAGGTACAGGAAACAGGTATAACAAGAGCAGGTAGAATCTAGTGGTTCTTTTCCGAGTACACATTCCTAAGGGAAGTGTGCAGTCAGGTACAGGAAACGGGCATAACCTAGTGGTTATCTTCCGAGTACATCTTCCTATAGGGAGCAGGCAATTAGGTATAGGTAACAGGATCGTAAATCATGTAGTCATGAACACGTAACAGGCAGGCAGGACACAGGTGTAACACCCCGAATTCCAAAATACAACTGAATTCGAGTTCCACAGGATCTTTATACTTCTTTCGTACAATTTTACAAGGAAATAAAAACTTTTCTTTCATCAGAGTTACATTTACACTTGTACAAAAATTACATCAAACAACATTTAAATCAGTCTTGCACAGTATGTATACTTCAATTGTCAATCATCTTTACCCTGCATATAAAACTGTGGGCACGTCAGTTCATTCAACTGACGAAATATTATATACGGCCATCCTCTCTATGCCGGAAACAGTATAACGATTGTCATTTCTTCACAAACACAAACTTGTCACAAACAAAGCTAAAGGGACTATCCTAGTGTTGTCGTGTTGTGAATGTGCACTTAGTCCTTAATGCAATTATTTATATTATATGACACTAATGCGCACTTGTTCGGATTCGATGCATCCCATACTATATAGGTCCGAGGGCAATCCCTTAATCGTTCTTCATCTTATAGGGTTGAATCCATCGTCATGACTTAATCTACGACTGTAACTACGGTAAGTATCCTAGATGTGTTCTGACCTACGAACTCATGTCTAGGCGCCCTGGAGGGAATCCCAACGCACTGACACATGACTCATCATGCAGGCATCCTGTGGTAATTCAGCTCCTACCATAGACATGACACCACCCGCAGTCGTCAAACACCCCACGATCGTCGCCACCGGGACAGTACTCTGGAGCAGTATCCACGCCCTATCATGACTCATCATGGGACATCCTGTAAATACTCTCACGCCGCCAATCCAATGACCCTCATACTCAATGCTTTTCTCTTACTTTCATCACATATTCACTATGTATCTAATCCTTAATTTAATTGAATCATGAATAAAATCAATCTCTTAGAATGTAGCACTCCTACTATACCGGTCTTATCCATTTATTCAACATGACCCAAGTCTTGGTCTTTTCATTTCAAATTCCATTTCAATTCATTTCTCTGCCCGGTATAAGGCTTGGCTATACCCTAATTCTCAATTTCAACTCATAATTACAATGTCATGCTCATAAGATCTTTTCATGATTAATCACCATTCATGTTTCAAAAGCATAGTATCATGTATTCACATCTTTCATAATTCATCACAATCAATAATTCAATGCATAGATACTTGAAAAACTGAAATTTTTCAAACATGTCACATTCACTAGTTTATAAACTCACATAATTCTATTTCAATCCATTCTAATTCCACAGTTCATATTTTCAATAGGTTTCACAATTCATACCTTTCAAATTTCTCATCACCAAAATTTCATCTTAAATTTCTTAAACAATCCCTTGAATTTCCTTTATATAAAAAGTTAATAATCAAAATAAGTTTCTCTTTGTAAAAACCGTCTCAAATCTCATTCATACTAAGACATAGGTCATAGAAATTATCTCACAAAAAGAATACAAATTTACTTAAAACTTCGGGGAGGTCGATTGTCACAGATCACCAATCGGCTGTTCTACGATGTTTTTAAACTTAAAAATAAAAATGTCCAGGACAGTCGACTGTTAACCATGACCAGTCGGCTGTTTTGCGAGTTTTTAAAGCTCGAGGATAAAATACTCAGAGGAGTCGACTGTCTTATATGGACTGTCGGCTGTTCCGCTATGATTTTTAAATTAAAAAAAAATAAACGATCAGGCCAGTCGACTGTTAAATGTGATCAGTCGGCTGCTCTGCGATGTTTTTCAAGTCTAAAAATATATTTTATTCTCTTTTTGAAACATAACTTTCCATATCACAATCTGCTTAAAAATTTACAGTAAACCCGTATTTTACAATGATCATTTGCTTTATAAGAACTTCTATTTTATTAATTACACATGATGCATTCGATCATTTGTTTGCGAAAATACATTCCTTTTCATTTTTTTCTAATGGCATAAATAGCAATGGGAAATTTCATGACATCTATTACCAATCATTTTTTAATAATTTATTTTATCAATTAATCTTTAACACACCATTCTACATTAACACTTTAATCCATAAACATGATGTCAGTCTTTTACTAGTTAAACCACATAGTTCACATTTAGGACATATTTTGCATACTAACATTAGAAATAACGAGAACAATCACTTTACTCATAATTAATAAATATAGTAATCAATCAACACATATTTGCTAATTTCTCAATTCCCTTCTATTTAGGCTAGCATGCATTTCATTTCAACTAGTAATTCATAATAACAATTCAATTTCATTCCCTAGCATGAATTCTACTTTAGAAGTCATGAGAAACACTCACCTTTTAAAGAAAACCCAATTAAGAAAATTCCTTAGAGCCTCCTAGATTGGAGTGAGTGCCTTCTCCTCCTAGATTGCAGTGCAACGAACTCCTTCTCCTTGCTCCTTGCCAAAAACTGAGAGCTTCTTCTTGTAGGGATGGCCGGCCTCCAATGGGGGAACACTCACACTCAACTCACACTAATATAAATCTCCTATGTAATTGTTCTCTTCTTTCAATAGATTACTAGTGTAAAATACAAACAAATAGGAGGGGGATTTATACTAATTTTAGAGTAGATTGGAGGGCTAGGATTCGATGGATGGTTATAGAATAAATGGCTAGGATAGGAGTATGAGTTATAGCAACCACCCACACACAAATAACTACCCATGCACACAACCCACTCTCCCATTCCTTCCAATGCACAACCGGCCCAAAATAAAGCGTGCATTGCAGACTACGTGCTTCGCACGTGCCACCTAGTACCCCTATTTAAAAGTTGTACAATATAATTAATCAAAATGTTCACCAATTATCTCTACATGACAAATGTGACCATTTAATTAATTAATTAGATTGGTGGGCTTCATAAATAGTGGGCTTAGGTTTGTGGGCCAAGACAGCAAATTAATAATTAATTAGAGTTGGCTAAAACAATTAATTAGTGTTATAGGCTTTTGGAAACATGCTTTTTAGAAAAATAAAGGAAAAATAATTGTTCAAACAAAAATGAGATTTCATACAAAATAAATAAATAATATACACATGAAGTTTGCACGTGCATAACACGTGAAAATAATGTTTTTTATAAAAATGAAGTTTTAGGGTATTACAACAGGTTCTCTTCTAAGTACACGTTTTTATATTTTCCATCACTAGATCTTTCCCAAAATCCCGGCTTGGTCATTTATTATTATAATCAGGCATGCATGTATGTGTCGCAAAACAAAGCAGTAATAACAGGGTATAAACATGTATCAGGTTCAGGGGGCAAGATAAACAAATATAGGTATAAGATATCACATAATTGGGTAAAACAACTAGTTTTCTAATTCAGAACAGCAAGACAGTGTTGTACAAAAACAGTGATTTCCGCTACTACAAACATCCAAATCTGGATCCGTCGAAGGATATGGAAAATAGACTTCCACACAAATCCAACGAGTTTAAATAAGTCATATAGTAATTCACAACATCATAACTCAAAACATATTTGAAAACAGAAAACATGTTCAGTCAGAAATCCGGAAAACAAATTCTCAGTCAGGAAAAATGCATCAAAACCTCTCAAATAAATTCAGGAAAAATCAGGGGTATTCCCCTATATGTCTAGAATCAAAATATAAAGTTTCATAATATTTCAGTAAAATTTGTTTAGTCATCAAAAATAAGAAAACATCAAGAAACGATACTTTGGAAAATCTGGAATTCCCAACACTGTTGTACGAAAACTTAAGTATCTCGCAACCAGTGAAATGAAATTCAAATCCTCCAAAGGGGGATGAAATTAGATAAAATATGCTAACTTTATTATATCACAAACATTTTTCATACAGTAAAAGGAATCATAGTGAAAATAAGATTCTTTACAGATCAGCGAGCAAAATACAGCAAGTATGGATTTCATAAGCGAGCATGAAAAAAACACATAAAACTTATCAATAAAATTCAACAAAATTCTGGGTAATCTCTAACTAATTAAAGAAATACTGACCAAAGTTTTGGGTCAAAATAATATATGTAGCACAGCTCTTTAAAATGATTTATCATCAAAATTACCGAAAAACATAATCTGGAACAGATCGACACCTCTGTAGTAAAACAGCCATAACTCACTCATACGAAATCAAAATCAAGCAAGGTCAGAGGGGTTTGAAAATAGAAGAAATTCTCTAAAACTCATGTTTTATACCGAAATTAAGATACTGGCTTTAACACAATCAAAACAGTAAACAAAACAGATCAACGTCAAACTACAGATTTTTCCCCTTAAAAACAAAATCGACAAAGATTCAAGAAAATTGATCCAAACACACCCAAACATGAAATCGGGTCTACCAAGAGTCTAAACATTATAAATTACGGTTATTAACATGTCCACACCAAATATATCTCATGGGTCTCAACCAAAGCACGAATTCTCACACAAGTCTCACATACACGATCAAAATCGAGAACGGGTGAATCCTAAGTTAATTCATGTCCATATTGTGTCGTGAGTCATCTATGATCAAATTTTCACAATAGAGACAAAATCCATCAAGGAAAACACAAACAAGAGTCATCTCTAGACCCAACTACACTATAGGTGAACTTTTTGACTTGTATCAAACAAATGAGTTGGAGTACAAGTTACTCGCCTTAAATCGGGATGAAGAACAATGAGAACCAAGAGTAACGAGCAAAACCCACGAATGAATATCCACGAATCAACGAATCCAAGCTACGAACCCACAAACAACTCGCACGAACATACGACACGCTTCTCAAAGCAAGAGAAGAGAAAACCCACCGCACGAAAGATGATGTCTTGTGGTGCTTGAAAGTGTTGAACGGTAAGGGGGGAGAAGAAGTGATCAGGATGAGGGGGAATGGAGATCGGAAGTGGGGAGGTGGTCAGGTTGGAGATACAGTTGGAGAGGGAGGGTGAGGGAGGGTGGTCGGCCTGGGCGTCGGCCAGGTAGGGGCTCGGGTTGGGGTGTGCAGCCGGGAAGGAGAGAGAGGGGGAGAGAGGTAGACCGGGGGCTAGGGTTTTATGTGTTAGGGTTAGGGTTTGTGTGAGGGGATGTAGGGTATATATATATAAGGAGGTGAATAGGGTTAATGGGTATTTGGGTTAATGGGTTTATTAAAAGTATAAATAGGATTGATCCATTAAGACAAATGGGGATCAAATTGAATAGGATTCAAACTAGGATTGGGTAGTATGAATTTGGTAATCAATTAGGGGTCAAAATAATAGGATTACGAATAGGGTAGAACACCAAATCACCAAGAGCACCCAAAACACAAATAAAAAGAACGAGACAACAATAAAGAGCGAAAACAACAACCATGATCAAGAAAAACCAAGAAATCAGAAATAACTTGCAAAAATCAAGAATGAGAACAGAAAATGAAAATATATCGAAATAATTCAATATACGGTTCAGAAAAAATACAAGGGAGAGTACAGATACTCAAGAAAAGAAAAATACACCAAAAAAATACAAAAAATGAAAAACAGGGGTTACAATCATACCCACCTAACAAGAAGAATTTCGTCCTCGAAATTCAAAAAGAAGATACACAGGGTAACCCCAAAACAACCAAAAGAACAAAACAAAACTACTTAAACAAATGAGGAAACTTCTGCTGAATCTCCTCCTCCAACTCCCAAGTCGACTCACCATGCGAGTGAGGATTCCAAGCAACACTGTAATACTCCACAAAAATAGCATATGGCTATTTTGCATTGTAATCTGTGCGCAATTGAGAATTGCACACGACTGTGTATTTTCTAATAACAACTCATTGTTATTGAAAAATATCAGATTTATTGTCTAATTTATTTTATAATTTTGAAAGATTATGACGAGGTAGTTTTAATGTATTTTTTTGTATTGTTTATATTATTAAAGTAGAGTTTGGGGGTTTATTTGAAATATATTTAGACTTGGGGGGCTTATATGAAAATTTTCCCTTACATTATTTATTTATTTTTCCTTTTTATAAAACCCCACCCCACCTCCTTCCTTCTCCATTTCCTTCTTTCTTCTCTTGTTTCCTTCCTAGCCGAAACCCCAAGCCGAACCCATCGGCTCCCCCTCTCCCCCGTTCAATCCACTCCATTTCTCCACCGTTTCCAAATTAAATTTGGGGGTAGACTAATAGAAGAGTTCTCTACATCGTGGCGGTGTCCGTTTTTCGAAAGGATTTCGGGAAGGTAAACCCTTTTTATTTTATTGTATAAAATTAAGTATTTTCAATTCCTATTAAGTAGAAATTTGGTAGTAGGGAGATTAGGAAGGGTTGGGTGTTATAGATGTGAGAAGTTAGCAAGTCGATAGAGGATTTGTAAGTTGTTAATAAATTAGGGTTTTGGGTTTGTAAAAGGGAATTATATATGTAAGAATTAGTCCTCGTATGGTAGTAGAAATTGTAGTAGGACTATTAGAATAATTTTGGAGTGCTTTTAGTAATTGTTCGAAAATAAGAATCTCGTCGGAATTCGAATGATTACGTGCAAGCACGTGTGCATCATAGGCGTTGAATAGAATGCATATGTGATATTGGAGTTAGTATTATTATTTTCCCGTAACTGGTTTGGATGCTTGAGCCTTGATTGCTTTGAATTTTGATGATAGGATATACTAGCAGCTTTGGAGGCATGGTGGCGCTTCGAGTCTTCGCGGGACAATTTGTGAGTATGATATACGTTATTTTTATGCATATGGTGTGTTGTGAAGATTTTAAATTACGATTTGTGGCGTATTTCTGCTTCCGTATCTTAGTGTAGCATGGGTGTTTGAACTAAGAATTTGTGTGGACACTCTTGTATGTGTCCACACTATAGATTAAATTTCATAAATTATCGAGGTTGGTTGATACCTCAAAATAAATTGTGGAGTGCAGCTGGTCTGAAAGGACAGAGCTGAAGTCGATTGCTTTTGGACCGAAGTTCGAAGGGTCGTAACCAATTGTATATGTATGATCTTGCTATGAACCTTGAGAGAAGTTGTTGGTATGGGTTTATTTGATGATTCTCAAGTTTAGAAATTCTAGAGTTCGTTTGTTAAAGGGGTGTAAACGCTCTGCTGAATGAGTGATTGAATTTGTGTGCTACGTTGGAAGAGTCGTAGCTCATGGTGTGAGATGAATCTAAATGTGAATTGGGGACTTGAGCTCTTAAATATTGAGAGAGTCGCCCACTAGGGGATTGTTGTGGATCTCCCTACCCTTCCAGAAATCTGATTGTGTTGAATTCCGATGAGCGTAGCTTGGGTCACAGCTACCGCTAATTCTTGAGTTATTTCATCGGACAATTAATGAGGAGCCCTCTGCATATCGCAGTGTGGTGATCATAAGCTATCGGGTTTTAATGATGTTTTAGCATTTCATTTGGGACTTAGATAGGTTCCTGTGCTTAGTACTCAATGTGGACACGAACGGGTCGTACGGGCTGCGGTCCGGTAAAATACGATGCTATAGGTATGCTGCGGTATATCTTTAAGTTTGTCACGGCTGTTGAACGGGATTCGGGTACGAACGGGTCGTACGGGCTGCGGTCCGGTGAAATACGATGCTATAGGTATGCTGCGGTATATCTTTAAGTTCGTCACGGCTGTTGAACGGGATCCAGGTATATGCTGGTGGACACGAACGGGTCGTACGGGCTGCGGTCCGGTGAAATACGATGCTATAGGTATGCTGCGGTATATCTTTAAGTTCGTCACGGCTGTTGAATGGGATCCAGGTATATACTGGTGGACACGAACGGGTCGTACGGGCTGCGGTTCGATGAAATACGATGCTATAGGTATACTGCGGTATATCTTTAAGTTCATCATAGCTGTTGAATGGGATCCAGGTATATGCTGGTGGACACGAACGGGTCGTACGGGCTGCGGTCCGGTGAAATACGATGCTATAGGTATGCTGCGGTATATCTTTAAGTTCGTCACGGCTGTTGAATGGGATCCAGGTATGTGCTGGTGGACACGAACGGGTCGTACGGGCTGCGGTCCGGTGAAATACGATGCTATAGGTATGCTGCGGTATATCTTTAAGTTTGTCACGGCTGTTGAATGGGATCCAGATATATGCTGGTGGACACGAACGGGTCGTACGGGCTGCGGTCCGGTGAAATACGATGCTATAGGTATGCTGCGGTATATCTTTAAGTTCGTCACGGCTGTTGAATGGGATTCGGGTATATGCTGGTGGACACGAACGGGTCGTACGGGCTGCGGTCCGGTGAAATACGACGCTATAGGTATGCTGCGGTATATCTTTAAGTTCGTCACGGCTGTTGAATGGGATCCGAGTATATGCAGGTGGACACGAACGGGTCGTACGGGCTGCGGTCCGGTGAAATACGGCGCTATAGGTATGCTGCGGTATATCTTTAAGTTCGTCACAGCTTTGAATCCAACCATGTCATACTATCAGGAACAGGAAGTAGACCAAATTAGAATGCATTGCATAGCGAGGGTTCAAATCCCTAAACTTGGAAACAACGGCTTGATTTGGAAAGTACGTAGTATGGGATGCATACATTTTCAAAGTCTCGCTTGCATTAGACTAAGTACGTTGGCTTGACCTGGGTCACATGTAGTATGGGATGCATGTGCATCCAGAATCTTGATGACATTAGATTAAGTGCATCTGTTCTATACTCTGTATTGTTGCATTAGACTCAGGTCATGGCATACACGAACACTAGGAAATCAGGATACACATTATTATCCATTCCAGCCAAATTGTGAGTGTGATAGTGAACTGTGTAATGAGTGTGAAAGTGATGTATTGCGAGATGTGATGATATATGTTGTAAGAAATGAATGAATGCGATGTTATGTGATATGAGATTGGGAAAGAATATAAGTCGTGAGTCTATAATTGCAAATGAATGGTAAATAAGATGTGGTTTATGTGAGAGTATAGTTATTTGTGAATGTAAATCTTTATAGGAAAATAAAGCTATAGGAATGTTTGCATAAGGCGTAAAGTGATGGGCATTAAGCAACTAATTTGGAAATGATTTCCAAACTAATGATAAGTATATTGTGAGCGGGTGTGAATATGCATACAGGAAATGACTCGGAGAGTATTTGAGGTGAAATTCCATTTATGATGTTTACATGTTCAGGTTTATTTTGGTACTCATAAGTTCGTTTTGTTTCACTTATAAAGGTTAATTTAGTTGCTTATTAATATATTATACTCACACCAGAAATGGCTAACCCCTTAGTGTTGGGGGGTTAGGGAGTCTCTGGACTACCTAGGCCCCTACTGTTACAGGTCCTCAGCGGTGCAGAGGTGAGGTGTAGATTCTGTGGAGTGGAGCTTCATTTTACAATTGTTGTCTAAGGTTATTTATGTGAATAGTGAAATTTATGCTTTAAACTGTATTTGTGATGTATAAGTATGTGGATGATGATGATGAGTATAGTATGGGGTGGCATGATATGTTGTTGACCCGTACCAATCTCGTTGTGGAGTACCGGGCCCTGTGGTATGTTTTATGAATTATTTTCTAAAAAACCTTACTACGTTTTCAAAGGAATTTATGGTGTTTAATTGATATTTGATATTCTATTATGAGTTTGGCCCCCAGAGCATATATATATATTGCCTGTGTGACTCTGCTCATTTTGGTCTGGGGAGCCCGTGATATTATTGCCTGTGATGTGAGCTACGAAATTTAGAGCAGAATTCCGTAAGCTTTTTGTGTTTCGGGGCAGAAATTTTAGGGGAGACTCTGCCCGATTTTTCTTTGAAATATAACTATCTTAGTTTATATTTAAAGTGATATAGAAATTGAAAGAATTGAGTTTGGAGTCAAAATGGGGGCGTTACAGTTGATATGATAAATTGATATTCGTAAGTATTAACTCTGACGGCAATAAAAGTGTTTAAAATTTCCGTACTATTTACTGTGTTGAGATGCATTTGAATGCAAAGATTCTGGTTGTGTCACGGATGTCCGATGACGGGGATCTGGGGCGTTACAAACACGAACCAACTTGATGGCCTTATTCTTAAGCACCTCCTCCTGCCGATCCACAATGGCAACTGGCGGAATATCACAAGTCAAATCCGGCTGAATGGTCAACTCAGAATAGTCGATCAAGTGGCTCTCATCTGGGATATATCTCCTGAGTTGTGAGACATGGAAAACATCGTGCACTCCTGATAAAGCTGGCGACAATGCGAGATGATAGGCCACCTTGCCTACTCGCTCCAAAATCTCAAACGGTCCAATAAACCTCGGGCTAAGCTTGCCCCCACCACCGAACCGAATGACACCGCTCCACGACGATACATTAAGGAAAACATGGTCACCAACAACAAACTCCAAAGCTCTCCGATGGACATCGGCCCATCGCTTCTGCCGATCATGAGGTGCCTGCAAGTGCTTCCTGATCTGAACCACAACATCCACTGTCTTGGTGATCAACTCCGGACCCAACAACTGCCTCTCACCAATGTCATCCCAGCACACTAGCGATCTGCACTTCCGCCCATAGAGTGCTTCGAACGGAGCAACCTTAATACTGGTTTAAAAGCTATTATTGTACGAGAACTCTACGAGATGCAAATGATCCTCCCAAGACCCACCAAACTAAAGCATACATGACCTCAACATGTCCTCAAGAATCTGAATAGTCTGCTCTGACTGTCCATCAGTCTGGTGATGAAAAGCTGCACTGTACTTAAATTTACTCCCCAAACTGTTCTGAAGACCCTCCCAAAACTGCGATCTGAATCTTGTATCCCTATCGGATACAATACTGACTGGAACCCCATGAAGTCTAACAATCTCTTGCATATACCTCTCAGCTAGGCTCTCAGTAGACTGACCAACTCGAAAAGGAATGAAGTGAGCACTCTTCGTCAAACGGTCGACAGTCACCCAAATAGCATTATGACCCTGAGGACTCATCGGCAAAGCGGTCACAAAATCCATAGTGATATGTTCCCACTTCCATTCCGGCATAAGAAGCGGTTGAAGAAGTCCAGCGGTTCTCGGATGCTCTGCCACTGAGAAACAAACCGAGCAACAGCCCTCTCATACCATGCCACCAGAAATGAAGTTTCAAATCCCGATATATCTTAGTACCGCCAGGATGGATAGAATACGAAGTCTGATGAGCTTCTTCAAGCAACCTCTGACGAACTTCACCCTCTGGGACACACAACTGGAAACCAAAACGAAGCGAACCATCATCATGAATAACCATGTCCGTTCATCATGAATAACCATGTCCGTCCTGGACCCAGACTCAACCTCAGCTCGAAAATTCTACAACTGCGTATCACCCGCCTGCGCCTCTTTAATCTGATCAACAAGAGACGACTGCAGCTGGAGCGCCAAACAACTCCAACCAGAACTCGACAACACAACATCCAGCTCCAACCTCCTCATCTGCTCAATGAGATCACTCTGCTGAGTAAGAAACATAACTGCCGGTCTCCTGCTCAAAACATCTGGCACCAAGTTTACTTTACCAGGATGATATTGCAAACTGATGTCATAATCGGCCATATGTTCCAACCAACGCCTTTGCCTCATGTTTAACTCCTTCTGGGTGAAGATGTACTTGAGACTTTTGTGGTCTGTAAAGATCTCCACACGGTCTCCAAGTAAATAATGTCTCTACAGCTTCAAAGCATGAATCACTGCCGCTAACTCCAAGTCATGAGTAGGATAGTTCTTCTCATGCGGCCTCAACTACCTCGATGCATACGCAACAACTCGGCCCTTCTGCATAAGAACTACTCCAAGACGCTTACCAGAAGCATCACAGTGAACCACAAATCCACCTGAACCATCTGGAATAGTCAACACAGGCGTTGACGTCAATCTGTTCTTCAACTCAACAAAAGCCTTATTGCACTCATCAGACCAACAAAACTTCTGATCCTTCCCAGTCAATTTAGTCAACGGTCCTGCTATCTTCGAAAAGTCTTGAACAAACCTCCGATAACAGCCAGCCAAACCAACAAAACTCCTGACCTCTGAAATTGACTTGGGAATAGGCCAATCCTTTACAGCCTCAACCTTAGCCGGATCCACAGAAATGCCATTGCCAGAAATAATGTGCCCCAAGAAAGAAACCCTGTAGAGCCAAAATTCGCACTTGCTGAGTTTCCCATAGAGCTGATTCTCTCTCAAAGTCTGCAGAACCACTCTAAGATGCTCAGCATGATCTTCCCGATTCCGAGAATACACCAAAATATCATCAATGAAGACCACCAAAAATCTATCCAAGAACTGAGAGAAAACCAGGTTCATAAGACTCATAAATACAGCCGGCGCGTTCGTGACCCCGAACGGCATCACAAGATACTCATAGTGCCCGTATGTAGTCCTGAACGTGGTCTTCTGTATATCTGCGGCCTTCACCTTAACTTGGTGATACTCAGAACGAAGATCTAACTTCGAGAAAACAGCAGCTCCACTCAACTGATCAAACAAATCATCGATCCTGGCCAACAGATACCAATTCTTCATAGTAACTCTGTTCAGTTCTCGATAATCCATGCACAATCGACGACCACCATCATTCTTTTCAACAAAAAGGACCGGAGCACCCCAAGGCGAAACACTAGGTCTGATGAAACCCAAATCAAGCAACTGCTGAATCTGCACCTTAAGCTATGCTAGCTCAACCAATGCCAACCTGTAGGGACTCTTCGATATCGGCGCTGTTCCAGGCTGAACATCAATACCGAAATCCACTTTCCTATCAGGGGGAAAGCCAGGAAACTCATCTAGAAAAACATCCAAGAAATCCCGAACTACTAAAGGCGTAGCCTCACAGCCTGAGTGCAATTCCATCACACAATCCACCTGTTCTACTGTAGTCTTTGCTAAACAAGGAAATACTCCCCGGCATGGAATTCAAATTCTGCTTGATCTGGAATTCTGAAGACGATCTTCTTGGCACGGCAATCAATAATGGCATGGGCTTCACCCAACCAATCCATACCCAGAATAATGTCGAATCTCGAATTTCCAATTATAATCAGGTTGGCTTTGAAATTTGTGTTCCCAATAACAACGAAACAAATGACAACTCCACCACGAGAATAATGACAACTCAACCACCTGTCACAATATTCCAAGCCTCCGACATATTGCTGCACTCCAACTGAAGGCGAGGGACAAATCAAGAGAAGACAAAAGAATGGGTTGCCCCAGAATCAAACAGAACATAGGCAGGAAAAGAGCAAACAAGGATGATACCTAAAAGGAATCAAAAGACAAGGAGAAAGAATAAAAAATTAAGGGATAGAGAGAAGCAAACAAGGAATCGAGGGATTGAATAAGAAGGGATCAAAATGGAGGGAACAAGACTAGTATCCAGAATCAGAGTTGGTATAATTTCATTTATGTATGCATAGTTGGTGAAATATTGAGCATATCCCAGTTCGAGCCAAGCTTGTCTAATATAATAGGCAACTAATACATTAGCCAAACCTGGTGCTCTAATACCACTAAAAACCCTGTCACGCCCCGCTTCCCAAAAAGAATACGGAATATGAATACGTAACAAAAGCCTAGCGAATGATTTTCATCATCCATAAGCTGTTCATAAAATCTTTATAACATATCACAGGATTAATCAGAGTCGGAAGCAAAAGGTACAACCAGACATGCATAATTGAAACAAGATACCAACAGAAATTACTTGAAACCAAATATAATAATCTCAAATAATTAGGTTCTGAACAAATTAAATATCCTGGGTCACATCGCCCAAATACAAATAAATATCCAGGTAATCAAGTACAATTTTATTCAAGTTCAAACAACAAATAATAATAATAATAATGCAGAAATCCAGCACTAGTACATCATCTTGCCAATACCATATGGCAGTCGACCATCCTGATCTGCAATTAGTAAATTTGCAGGAGAAGGAAAGAAAAAACAAGTACCCGTCAATTGCAAGTTACGGAACACTTATAATGTAGGATACAAGTACAGGGGTTAAAAAATTCTAAGTAACAGGCCTAGCATGATATAAGTGTGTCAACAGAAATATAATATCTAACACGAATCAGGAAAATAGGAACAAGTAGCATGGTATACTAACAGGTATAGGTAACATGTATCAAATATCAAGTAAATAGGTAAACATGTAACAGGTATCAGGTAACAGGTATATAGGTAAACAGGTAATCATGTAACAGGATAATCAGGTATCAAGTACAGGAAATCAGATTATGTCATGTCAAGTCTAGTTATATTACTATCTAGGTAGCACTTCATGCATCCCAGCTTTTACTACATGGTTGCTACAACAAACAGTTTCCCTTTAGATTTCATAGTGGAGTCCATAATGCAGTGTACTCAGGTATAGGAAACAGGTATAACAGGAACAGGTAGAACCTAATGGTTCTCTTCCGAGTACACCTTCCTAAGGGAAGTGTGCAGTCAGGTACAGGAAACATGCATAACCTAATAGTTATCTTCCGAGTACATCTTCCTATAGGAAAGCATGCAATCAAGTACAGGTAACAAGATCGTGAATCATGTAGTCATGAATACGTAATAGGCAGGCAGGACACATGTCCTCTTCTAAGTGCACGTTTCTATATTTTCCACTACTAGATATTTCCCATAACCCCGGCTTGGTCATTTATTATTATAATCAGGCATGCATGTATGTGTCGCAAAACAAAAAAGCGATAACAGGGTATAAACATGTATCAGGTTCAGGGGGCAAGATAAACAAGTATAGGTACAAGATATCACATAACATGGTAAAACAATTAGTTTTCGAATTCAGGACAGCAAGACAGTGTTGTACAAAAACAGTGATTCCCGCTACTACAAATATCCAAATCTAGATCCATCGAACGATCTGGAAGTTAGACTTCCACACGAATCCAGCGAGTATAAATAAGTCATATAGTAATTCACAACATCATAACTCAAAACAGATTTGAAAACAGAAAACATGTTCTGTCAGAAACCAGGAAAACGAATTCTCAGTCAGGAAAAATGCATCAAAACCTCTCAAATAATTTCAGGAAAATTCAGGGGTATTTACCTATATGTATAGAATCAAAATATAAAGTTTCATAATATTCCAGCAAAATTTGTTTAGTCATCAAATATAAGAAAACAACAAGAAACGATACTTTGGAAAATCTGGAATTCCCAACACTGCTGTACGAAAACTGAAGTATCTCGCAACCAGTGAAACGAAATCCAAATCCGCCAAAGGGAGATGAAAATAGATAAAATATACTAACTTTCTTATTTCACAAACATTTTTTATACAGTAAAAGGAATCATAATGAAAATAAAATTCTTTACAGATCAGCGAGCAAAATACAGCAAGTATAGATTTCATAAGCGAGCATGAAACAACATATAAAACTCATCAATAAAATTCACCAAAATTCTAGGTAATCCCTAACTAGGTAAAGAAATACTGACCAAAATTTTGGGTCAAAATAATATATGTAGTATAGTTCTTTAAAATGATTTGTCATCAAAATTACCGAAAAATAGAATCTGGAAAAGATGGATACCTCTGTAGTAAAATAGCCATAACTCACTCATACAAAATCAAAATCAAGAAAGGTCAGAGGGGTTTGAAAATAGACGAAATTCTCCAAAACTCATGTTTTATACCGAAATTAAGATACTAACTTTAACACAGTCCAAAACAGCAAACAAAATAGATCAACGTCAAACTACAGATTTTTTCCCTTAAAAACAAAATCGACATAGATTCAAGAAAATTGATCCAAACACACCCAAACATGAAATCGAGTCCACCAAGTGTCTAAACATCATAAATTAGGGTTATTAACATGTCCACACCAAATATATCTCATGGGTCTCAACCAAAACACGAATTCTCACAGAAGTCTCACATACACAATCAAAATCAAGAATGGGTGAACCCTAAGTTAATTCATGTTCATATTGTGTTGTGAGTCATCTATGGTCAAATTTTCACAATAAAGACAAAACCCATCAAGGAAAACACAAACAAGAGTCGTCTCTAGACCCAACTATACTATAGGTGAACTTTTTGACTTGTATCAAATAAATGAATTGGAGTACAGGTTACTTGCCTTAAATCGGGATGAAGAGCAACGAGAACCAAGAGTAACGAGCAAAACCCATGAACGAATATCCACGAATCAACGAATCCAAGCAACGAACCTACGAACAACTCGCACGAACACATGGCACGCTTCTCAAAGCAAGAGAAGAGAAAACCCACCACACGAAAGATGATGTGCATGTGGTGCTTGGAAGTGTTGATCGGCAAGGGGGAGAAGAAGTGATGGGGATGAGGGGGAATGGAGATCGGAAGTGGGGAGGTGGTCGGGTTGGAAATGCAGTTGGAGGGGGAGGGTGGTTGGCCTGGGCGTCGGCCAGGTAGCGGCTCGGGTTGGGGTGTGCAGCCGGGAAGGAGAGAGAGAGGGAGAGAGGTAGACCGGGGGCTAGGGTTTTAGGTGTTAGGGTTAGGGTTTGTGTGAGGGGATGTAGGGTATATATATATAAGGAGGTGAAGAGGGTTAATGGGTATTTGGGTTAATGGGTTTATTAGGAGTATGAATAGGATTGATCCATTAAGATAAATGGGCATCAAATTGAATAGGATTCAAACTAGGATTGGGTAGTATGGCTTTGATAATCAATTATGGGTCAAAATAATAAGATTACGAATGGGGTAGAACACCAAATTACCAAGAGCACCCAAAACACAAATAAAAAGAACGACACAACAATAAAGAGCGAAAACAATAACCATAATCAAGAAAACCAAGAAATTGGAAATAACTCGCAAAAATAAAAAATGAGAACAGAAAATGAAAATATATTGAAACAACTCAATATACGGTTCAGAAAAAATACAAGGGAGAGTACAGATACTCAAGAAAAGAAAAATACACCAAAAAAATACGAAAAATAAAAAACAGGGGTTACAATCCTACCCACCTAACAAGAAGAATTTCGTCATCGAAATTCAAAAAGAAGACACATAGGGTAACCCCAAAACAAGCAAAAGAACAAAACAAAACTACTTAAACAAATGAGAAAACTTCTGCTGAATCTCCTCCTCCAACTCCCAAATCGACTCACCATGCGAGTGAGGATTCCAAGCAACACGAACCAACTTGATGACCTTGTTCTTAAGCATTTTCTCCCGCCGATCCACAATGGCAACTGGCAAAATCTCACAAGAAATTCTTGCTCCCACATTTGAGAATTTTTTCTTAAAGCTTGTTAACAAGCATGGATTTGATGGTGTGTTTGAGAATTTCTTGCTCCCAAATAGCTCGAAATTATAAGCTCAAATTTTGTAAAATTGTTCTTCTATGTATGTAGAGTATCCATAATTTGTTTCATAATATTTAGAAGCAATTTAATAGCCCAAATAACTGGTCCAAATATGGACAAAGAGTAGCTGAAATTGCTGCTGCTGTGTGGATTTTGGCTGGGTCTTTCCGACCTTGTAACTCAGTGTAGGATGAGTATTTTGAGTTGGAAATTTTTGTGGGCACTCTTGTATGTGATCAAAACTTTAGTCTAAAATTTCATAATTTTTTGAGGTTTTTTGATACCTCAAAACAATTGTAGAAGGTGACTGGTCTGGATATAGAAACTGCAGCTGACTGTGTTTGGAGTGAAATTCACATGTTCATAACTCCTTGTGTGTTCATGATATTACTATTAAATTTTGGAAGTATCTTGTGGTATGAGTCTAGTTGATGATTATAAAATTTTAGAATTTTTAGAGGTCGTTTGATGAGGTTTGAAAATTATTTAGTAAGGGGTAGTAAATACCCTATTGAATGGGCAGCCGAAAAAATTTGCTATGTTTGAGGAGTCATAACTCACTGTGTGAGATGAATCTGAATGTGAATTTTGGATACAATGGAGTAGTATATGTGTGGATTAAGAATCTCAAATTTCATGAGCATTGGACTTAATGTGGATTTGTTATTGAATTTTAAAGTGGGCTATGCTCAGCCTAGTACAAGTTAACTAGTTTGTAAAGATGAGAAATTCTGGAATTACTTGTTAAGAATTTGAGAATTTGACCAACTAGAGATTTATAGTAGGGAGTCATAGCTTTCTAACCCAATTGTAATTCCAGTTTGTAGGTTGAGAGTTATGATTTTTCAAAGACCAGGACAGATCCAGTCTAGTCGAAGCCCTGTTTATTGAAGAGTCAACTTTTCCTCTGCTTGCGCACCTGATGGAATCTGGTGTTTTCGAGGACTTTAATGATTGAATCTGAGAATATGTTCAAATAGGAAGTTGTAGTAGACACTCCAACTTTCCGTAGAACCCATAATCGAGTAATTCCGATGAGTTAGCAAGTTTTTATAATATTAGAAAGGTGCATCGAGTGCAAGAAGGAACATACCGTTGAGAGTGTATGAGATTTTTAGAGTGTCAAGATGATTGAATTTGAGGAAATTGTCAACTGGAGAGTTGTAGACTGGGGTCTGATCTTTCCATAATAAGGGATATCAAGCAATTCTAAGTTGGGTGCTGGAAGTTATGAACATTGCAAGTTTAGCAACCTGTTGTTTAGTTTGACTTCGAGCTTAAGTTAGCTTGGGGACTTGAGTTCCTTAAGGAATTCGAGGGAATCATCCACTAGGGGATTGTAGTGGAACTCCTTACCCCTCTAGAATTCTGAGTGTGTTGGCTTCCGATGAGCGTGGCTTGGGTCACAGCTACTGCTATTTCTTGAACTAGTTCTTCGAACAATTGATGAGGAGCCCTCTGTATACCGCAGTGTGGTGATCATGAGCTGTCGAGGTTTTTATGATGTTTTAGCAATTCATTTGGAACTTAATCAAATTCCTATTCTTCGTACTCATGGTGGACATGAGTGAGTTGGGATATAGTTCTGGTCGGTTTGTGTTTGGTGTCTCTATGCCTGAGTCTGTCAATGGTCGATAATTGATGGTTATGTGTGTGCTTACCTTCATTTGAATTATATTGCATCATTGGGGCGCCATTGGACTACTCGCTGAGGGTCACGGGCCGGGGTTTTTGGTCTATGACCTGTGAAGGTATTGGAAATCAGTGGATGTGATTCCCGTGATGATTGTTGTATTTGACAAACCGGACAGGCTCGACATTGTTGATCGACATTGAGTGTGATTTGGGTAACAACTTATTTTCAGTGAACTGCATTGATTAGGTTTTCCTTTATTGTTTTGCTGGAAGACCGAATTGGTGTTAGGGGTGATTCCTTATAATCCAACTCGTTCTGAAAGTTAGCACTAGGTGGTGATACTATGAGGTTGTCTCTTCCTGCCATTAGGGATACGTGCTGCTTGCGTATCTTGCACTGTTGATTCCTGAAGTACCATGGTAAGAACGGGATGTCGATTTCCTGGCGGATAGAGGGTTTTAGATCTTCAAGGCCGTCATGTTCTATGTTGGTGGACACGAACAGATCATAATGGATCTTCTGCGCAATGGATATGCTGCGTGTATATCTGTAATTCGTCACAGCTTTCGATGAGGGTCAGTGTTTAAATTTTCGTGTTATTTACTGTGTTAAGATGCATTTGAAGGCAATAGATTCTGGTTGTGTCACGGATGTCCGATAACTGAGATTCAGGGCGTTACACAAAGTCATATAAAACATTTTTGCTGATAAAAGGTGTACAACCATATAAGCATGCCTCAGTAAGAAATTCTACCTCTCAGAAGCTAGCTTTGAAGTTTTTTGGTCTTTAGACCATCTCCAACCATGCTAGTCATCCCTCAATTTTAGCCAAAATAACATATTTAGGAAGAAAATTTTGCTCCAACGGGACTCGCCAAACCATTCACCAAAATAGATTTCTCAAATTCACTCGCCAAATGTAGCGAGTTTGTATTGCTCGATAAACTTCCTTCCGCTCTTTTCGCATCTCAAAACCCCTCCAAAAAATCATGCACGATCTGCAAAAATCGTGATTATGGAAAATTTAGCCGAGAAAACAATTCCTCGCGATTAGTGAAATTTGAGTCGTGATCAGGGAAAATTATATCACGATTAGGGGAAATTGAGTCGGGCAAAACTTACTCGCGAAAATTGAGTCCTCGCGAAAATTAGGATTTGTGATTGCGAGCAGTAGGAAGGTAAAATTGGATAGATTGGGCTTTTTTGTTATGGTCTTGGGCATTTTAACATTTTTAAAAATAGCTTGGGCTTTTCTTTTCGGTTTGGGCTTGTATTTTATTTTTATTTAATTTTGAGCTTTAAATTATATATGGCTAGTCAAAATATATAGCATGGTTGGAGTGAATACTTTTTTCGCATGCCAAGTTATCCGTTTTTTCTCTTTTTTGGTTAGTCTAGCTAGCCAAAATATCTAGCGTGGTTGTAGATGCTCTTATCGTGTGCTTGAAAAGATTGGGAAGTACCGTATCGTTTGGAGTTGCCAGTGGGAGCTGCAATCCATCATATTTTTCATGTTTCAAATTTGAGAAAATGCCATGGTGACAATTGGGCCAATGTTTATGATGAATTTCCTCATTAGTGGGTACATATAATACTCATGAGGAACCTGAAGCTCTCTTGGATAGGAGAGTGCTTAAGAAGCACAATCGAGTTGGAATTCAATTGCTTATAAAATGGAAAAATGCAGGAATTGACTGTGCTTCTTAAGTAGATGTTGACGAGCTTCGAGTAGATTTCCGAGCCTCGAACTTGCGGCAAGTTCGTTTCTAAGGGGGAGGAGTTGTCAGGGACGTCGTGGTGTTGCCGGAGTGAGCTACAATCGTCGGGGTGATTGGAGTTCAAAGCTGATGGAGTAATAGCTGTGTTAGAGTTTGTATATGTTTTTCTTCTTTGAGTCTGTATATGTTTCATGTGCGGTGTTCGCTTTTCTTTTAAATGATGGGTTGGCGGTAGCATTGGTATAAACATCCGATACCCGGACCTGACCCGGACCCGGCACTGGACTAGAACCGATCTGATTTATACGGGGCTGGGGCTGGGGCTGGGTCCTAAAATAAGACTCGATGTACTTCTAGGTTCGGGTCCGCTCAAAATAGAGCCGACCCGGACCCAGACCCGTTAAAAAATACCCCCAAAAATATGGAATTTGAAGAATAGGGTTATAACGATATACATGTAAATAGTAATTTTTGAAGATAGATGTGTACATATAATATTTTTTCATGTGCTTAGGTGCAAAAATTGTTGGAACCGTGAGGTATCAGGTGCAAAAATACTACAGTGCAAATATTTATTCCCCGCTACCGAACCCGACGAGTAGGTTTTTTTTAAGTAGGAACCGAACCCGGTTCTCACAGGTCGGGTCCGAGTCTTGTTCCGGGTAGTGCAGGACCCGAACCGATATGTTTCGATACCAACTCTAGTTGGTGGGTGGGATTCATGAGCGTTGCACGTGCATTTGGTTTGTTGTCCTGTAGCATAACCGCCAACTTCCTTTCCCTATAAATACTGAGTTGTAATCAAAGTTCAATCAATAAAATTCAACAAGAGTTATTTCCCAATTTCTCCCCAATTCTAACCCTAGTTCTTCAACATCGCCATTGATGCCGAGATCAAGGTCGAACAGGATTCTGACTCCTAACTTAGATCTCGACACGCACCTCAAAGTTTCTCAACGGTAGAACAATTATTCCACATCAATTACATGCCCCCTGAAGGAACATGGACCACCTCCAGGTCCATAAACTCAACATGATCCACAATTATGGCTTGCTTAGCGACTAAGAAATATATATTTCCAACTAATTATGGCTGTTAGTCAAATCCTATATATAAAACATGATTATTAACTAATTCTATCCTATCACTATGAGAATATTCAGTTTAAACTTAAAAGATGCATTTTTCGGTAAACATTTGGGAACTAACTTCTAGCATATAAATATTATTCTCCCTTAATCACTTGAAGGCAATCAACATATTGTTCACTCGAACTCTAATCTACTTTTAGAGTTACTAACTTGATCATCCACATGAGCCAACCTTAGTGTTTGGATATTGTACAAGTTCCCAGACGTTTTCGTCCATTCAAATCCAGATTCAAATAAAGAAGTTTTCAGCAATCCAAATGTAGATCCCGATCGACGGTCTAGATTAAAGCATTTATCGGCAACTTAAACATGGGCTTTATCCAGTAAAAAAACAAATAAGAACTCATAATCCGATCGCTCTTGTACCAGGGAAAAAAGCAGCAACAATACACAACATAATCGGCTACTTAAACATATACTCTACCTGGTAAAAAAACAAACTAAGAAAGTACCAAATTTCGTAGAATAAATGTAACATTCACATATTTGTGAGGAATCATATATGTGTCAAAACCACATGAATATATTTTACATGAGCTCCACCCTCTTCTTCAAAACTTTTACTTTTGAAGAGCGCAAATCCCCAAACACAAATTTTCACAATCTCCCCCCTTGCCGCCCTAATTCCCCCTTCTTCCCAAATCTTAACTGAGCGCCAATTTTAGGCGGCAAAATTTCACAAATTCCAACTTCTATAAACAAAACCCATTTCCCTCTATCTCTCTCTCCGTCACTCCCTTCTCAACGTCTCCACTTTCTTTCATTTACCCCCCTCACCAATCCCATATTTGTACAATACTACAACCAGCCATGCCTTTGTTGAAGAAAAATCCCTTCTCTCTCATCGACCCCCCAAGTGATCTCAGCCCGGATGAGCAAGTTTGGCAGATCCGGTTCACCCATGAAGTATTCACAGATTACTCGTATCCTTTGATTTTATGAGTTATTTTTTTTGGGGTTTTTTTTGTTGGGTTTTTGATTTTTTTGTGTACAGTTGGTAGTTTTAAGAGAACCCATTTGATAAAGCAGCTAACTTTGCATGCATTGAGGTCTGATTTGGTTGGGGTGGTTAATTAGGGTTTGTTGGTCTTTCTGGAGTTTTGGTATCATACCCTAATCGTCGTAATTTCAAGAATTAATTATGTGGGTTGGAACTAAGAGTAGTAATTTCAAGAATTTGCCACTATGTGATTCATACGATGGCAAATTTGTAGTTTTGTCGTTTGTTTAAAGAAAGCAAGAAGGAGAAATGAATGACCAAGTTCTTTTGCTTCTTGGCATTTTTTGATGAAAATAGTGAGTTATGAATCAGCCCTATGTTTCATTCAAAGGGGTTTAATGAAGCGATGAATAATATTTCTTTTCATTGTATTTAAAGAAAGTTCGTGCAATGCATTGGCTTGATACTGGTTTTGAAGCTGACAGTGCCATGCAATTGCTAATGGTATTCAGATCAGATGTCCCTTGAAATTAGATAAGGTTTCTAGAAGTCCTTAGAGAGAGCATTTGCTATGTAGCCTATGTGTTAGTTAAGTTATGGGCTTTAATTAGTTGTAGGAAAAGAACACATTTGATGAAGGTAGCTAGTTTGGCCTGCACTATGTTTTGATATGAGTGAAAGCTTCATAAGGGCTAATATATGCTAATATAAATTTCAAGGGAATGTGGGAGTGTTAATGATATCTGATGGTGTGATGATGGACCGCTTTTTGAAAATATTTGCGTTTAAGGGCCAATTTCTCAACTATTAGCGTTTTTGGGTACTCTGTGCCACGTCATCAGCAACTGTTATTCCCAATAGCGGCATCTTCATTTTCAATGTTGCTAATGGGAATAGCGGCCTATGTTTCAATTTTTTTTGAATTTTTGTTTGTTGTCGCTATTCCTACTAGTGACTTTAGTATATATGAGGTTGCTGATGGGATTAGCGACCTCAAATGAATGTATTGAGATCCCTAGAGATTTATAGAGAGTTTTTGTTCTCTTTGGGAAAAAAAAGTTTTAAAATTGCGATCACTATTGGGAATAGTGACTTTAGTATATATGAGGTCGCTAATGGGAAGGTTGTTATTTCCAATATCGACCTCAAGTTTTTTTTTCCCTCAAGAGAGCAAAAGCTCTATAGGAATCGCTAAGTGTCTTAATATAGTCATTTGAGGTCGCTAATCCTATTAGTGACCTCATATATACTAAGGTCGCAATTCCCATTAGTGATCATAGTTTTAATTTTTTTTTTCCTTTCAAAGAGAACAAAAACTTTTTAAAAACTGTTATGTGTCTCAATATATTCATTTGAGGTCGCTCATCCCATCAGCGATCTCATATATACTAAGGTCGCTAGTGGGAATAGTGACATCAAACAAAAAATTCAAAAAAATTTAAAACATAGGCTGCTATTTTCATTAGCGATCTTGAAAATGAAGATGCCGCTATTGGGAATAGTATCCGCTGCTTACGTGGCACATAGTAGCCCAAAAACGCTAATAATTGGGAAACTGGCCCTTAAATGCAAATATTTTCAAAAAATGGCCTATGAAGGCAAAAACTCGTGAAGATGACTGTCATTACTGGTAGTGCGCTTGCAATTTCCCCTATAAATTTGGAACTTTTTCAATTCTCATTATTTGATATTTTAGCCAATCTTATATATTTCTTATCCCGAAATATAAAAAGTGTCTAAGTAAGTCATCGTTCAAAGTCAAAAGCACATTAATTGAATGGGTGTTTAACGTGGGCACAAAACTCTTCAGATGACAATTAGCAAGGTGAACATAGTGTTTCAGACTATATTGATACCGAATGTGACCAATGGAAGAAGAATCAATAGTCGAAGGTAAATGTGAAAATTTGTCACTTAATTTGTCCATGGGAACAAGGTGACAACATTTCATCCTGTCTCTTGACAATAATTGTAGTCATTAGTGCCTTTTGTTTTATTTATTTTTTAGTTACAGGGATGTTCTTTTTGTTGAATATGTTTTATCACTTCTCACTAGATTTATCTGCACATTCAGTAGATGTTTTTCCCCTAATAAATTGATTTAAACTTCTATTAAGCATGAAAATTTTACTATTTCCGTCATGTTCATGAGAAAGTCTAACCAAAATCATGCATGTATACATTTGACAATGCTGATAAATCCCCTAAGTGTGCATAATAAACAGTGGATCATGCATGCCTAAAATTCAGATTTGTAAACAGTAGGATGGTACACAAACTTTTAAGCAGTTATGATAGTAGCATTATTGAAATCCACTAGGAATTTATCACCCATTACCTATCAAAGGAGGTGAGAAAAAGAAGCATGTAGTGCACACATTTACAGATGTGTAACTTCATTGTTGGAGAAGTAAGTTCGTGCATGTGTAAAAGGAATTTTTTCTTATACTGTATCTTCAGTGTTGTTCCTTAATTGAAATCAGAAAGTATTTGGAAAGGTTGAACTTGTTTCGGCAGAAAGTATGGACATGCAAGACCACTGGGAAGAGACATTTAACATATGAGGAGGCATTGGTGTCTGAACAACAAGCAGTTAAGAAACTTCAGCAGTTTCCTGTAGAATTCAAGGCGTTTGTGCTGCAAAATGTCCAATTCAGTAAGCAACTTTTACCAGATATGATTTTTTTAATACTTTGTTTGCTTCTACGGAACACAAATACATGTGTAGTTTTGTGTGGAGAGAATATTGTGATTCCCCCATTTCATTGCATTCATCAAATATTGCTAACTGCAAATCAGTGGAGAAAAGGATTATGGTTATGGCCTGTAAACTGTCGAACTTTAAAGTAGCATTTGGGGCAAAATAATATATAATTCTATTTGTTAAATGTTTCTTTTTGAGAAACTGATTAACAATTATAATTCTGTGATTGCTAACGTAGGCATATCTTGAATAACAAGTGTTTATATAAATTTTTGGGTGACATAAAGTGGTTCGCACCATTCCCTCCATTCCTTTCACAATATCAGTTGGAGGAATGCCTTGAAGGTTGCAATTTTGACCTTGTATCATAAGTCACATATGCTACCTAACTCTCTACGAGGTCTTTTTGTAATATAAGGCAGGTTCATCCATTAACTTTTCCTGATTATCAGAGAGAAAATTCCCTTCAGTAAGTTTTGGCGAAATGCTTTTGAACTTTATTTTTTCTACTGATTATTATAACAAAGATTCAATTTTTGGTTATTGAGGTTGAACTTTATTATTCTGCAAGTTCAACCCTGTTTTAGTCAGGTCCAAACTTATTAGTCACATTCAATCTCCTCTTTCCAATATTAGATGGAATTGGTTAGTTGTCTTTGTTATCCCAAGCCCAAGTGCCCAGCTAATATTGGATCAAGGACTTAGTCTCCTCCTTTAACTCATCTTGGTCAAGTTGTTTCAAGCTATTTCCAGTTCGCTAGTATGTAATTGGTTCCAGGCTATTTTATTCCAAGGTATATCCACCTTGGTCATATCATAGTTATTCCAAAATAGGATCCCAACATTTAAAGCTTCCTTTTAAACTAAATCCGAGCTAATAGGTAATAATGTTTTGAAGCTTCACCAAACATCAACGTCAACCTTGGGCTCTGTACCATTTGTTCTGATAGTTGGCCTCATCACTGGGATAATGTTATGAACTCAAACTTGATTAACCCCATACTAACCTTTCCTTCTTTACAATGTGGAACTAAATCCTTTCTTGATTCCCTTCCAATCCAACACATATTTGACACAAGGCATTTTCTTTTCCTTGTTATACTATTGGAAGATAATGGACTGCTCTAATTGTCTAAGGTCTTGAGACTTTGGAATCCCATGTAATGTCATTGATGTATGGTGTATAAGCTCAAAATGATTAAGAACAAAGTTACTTTTGGGTCATTCTTATAAATTTGATAATTTTCACATTTTAAATCCTGACTGCTTCATAATCTGGGAACTGGAGGCTGGATACTTATTTTTCTTTTTCGTGCTGTCGATTGTTCTGTTAGAATCAGAAACATGAATATAATTGTTTGGATAGATGGCTAGCATTCGCTGCTAGCCACATTCAAGAACCTCACTGTTATCATTGTTAATTGTTGCTTGATTGCATGCTCTTATTTCTTTTTGGAACATGTAAAAGACAAAGTACTTCTAAATGAGATCTATGATTAACACATCTTGGTCTATACATGAATCTGTATAGGTTGCATATAAACTGATATAAATACCACAATTTTGTAAGATTTTCTTTTTTTAATGAATGATTTTCTAATTTGTGATTTATACTTCAAATTTTTTACTTAAAGATTCTGAGAGACTTTGGTATAAAGGTGTTTATTTCTGACAACCTTGTGGCCTTTTGGCACTAAAGCCTTAGATGGTTGAGCTATTGTTCTTAGCCTTGCTTTAACTTCCCCCGACATTGGAACACTTCTATTTATGGATGATGTTTATAACCTTAAGAGCATTTGTAGTTTTTTGAACCCAAAATTTGGGTATTTGACATTTAGAAATAGGAATTTGGGGTTCTGGCTGTAGTTGTTTGAACCCAAAATATGACTTTTAAAAAAAGTGACGGACGGTTGATGATTTTTTGTCACGTTTAATTTTTTAAAAATCTAAAAAACTCAGACGAGGGATTAAATCTTGCCAGATTTTTTAAATTTTTTTAAAAATAACAGACGAAAGATCAAATCTCGTCCGAGAAAAGAAAAGTCACAGACAAGAGATTAAATCTCATTTGACATAATAAAATTTTAAATCTCAATTAAATCCTAATTAAATCAAACTAAACTCAATCTTTGAATGGACATGTGATGATCTCCTGTCTTTTAAAAAAAGACATAAGATGATATTTCATTTTTCGTCTGATGCTCCTTTGCGCCAATTTTCGAAACAGACGACATTTCATGTTTCGTGAGCTATATTTTCCAAATTCCTATTTCTCTTCCTAAATATTACAGCCTACTGTTCTTATCAAAACCAAATTTTGGGTATTTGGTTAACTACCGCGGGACTTTTTTTGGCCAAATTTTGGGTTTACTACAAATGCTTTCACAAGTTTAGATTCAAACATGCCTAAGGGTCTGTTTGGTTCAAAGGAGGGGATGGGAGGGGAGGGATTTTAATTAAGACTCTGTTTGGTTCAACGGAGGGAGGGGGAGGGGGGGGGAGGGGAGGGGAGGGAAGTGGAGGGAAAATAATTCTCTTCTTGTTTGGTTCACGTGAGGAGGGAAGGAATTTTATAATTAAATTATTTTTATACCCTGTTACATTTTAGGAGAGCCTATGTATTATTGTTTCTAATTTTAATTTGGTAATATAAACAAAATAATGAACACCAATAAACAAAATAATGAAGGTAGATTGATTGATAGATATTGTTGCTATAGCAATCAATGCAGATGTTTGGTAGTATTAGTGTCTTTAGCCTAAGAATGCTAAACTATGGATTCTAGAACGATATCTTAAGGGATTTTTTTTCCTTAAAAAAAGCTACAATAGAATACATTTTGTTAAACATAATCAAGATTTAATCATATCAAGCTCAATAAAGCTACCATATGAGTAAATGAAAAACAAACTAGGCATTAGAAAATATGACAAAAATAAATCTTAGAGTGCCTCTGGTCAACATCATTTAGATATGTGAACATTGATTAATAATGACGATGGATTGAAACGAGAAGGGAGGCGACAAGGAGGGGGAGAAAGAGAGCATGAGTGGGAGAGAGAAAGTCGGGGATTTGTTTTTTATTTTAGAAAGAGAGATCTTAGGGATTTAGATCTACAAAGGAAAATTTAGTCCAATCATTTAAAAAAATTAGACATACTTTCTCTCCCCTCCAAATCCCCCCAATATTGGAGGGGAGCCAAAATTGGCTCCGGAGGAATTTTGCACCCCTCCATTCCCCTCCCCCCCCTCCCCTCCCTTCTTAAAAATTGAACCAAACAAGAAATGTTTTAAAAATCTCTCCCCTCCATTCCCTTCCAACCAAACAGACCCTAAGATATACTGAAATATCAACTCCTTCAAAGGTAGACTATTAGAGCATGAAATGTGATGGCCAACTGTCTCTGTGCAAGTAAAAGAGTAAGTACGCACCCATATATAAAGCGGCAACAGGCTTTCGCACGCCAATTCACACCAAATATGTTCACAACTGAAGGGCTCCCCCCTTCTTATATATATATATAGGAAAATCTTCCATTGAGCACTCCTTTTTGTGAGCATTCGCCCTTCTAGCCATCGTATGGATGATCCAAACTGTTCACATTGATCTAAACGTCTACATTAGTCTAAATATGTAAAATCAAGTTATTAGAAATTCATTTGCTCATTCATTGGTGTTACAAAAATTGTATGGCCGAATATTGTTTTTTTAATAATGACATGATGGATGGGCAAATGAATTTCAAATGACTTGATTTTACATATTTAGACTAATTTAAACGTGTAGATCATGTGAATGGTTTGGATCATCCATGCAATGGTCGTAAGGGCGAGTGCTCATGAAAGTAATGCTCAACCGTAGGCCCCCCCCACATTTATATATATATATATGTGTGTGTGTGTGTGTATGTGTGTGTGTGTGTATATGTATATATATATATGTAATACTCCGAATTCCAAATGTCTGAATTCGAAGTTCCACAGGATCTTTACACTTCACTTCGTACAATTTTACAAAGAATTCAAAACTTTTATTTCAACAAGGTCTTATATATATATATATATATATAGGGAAATGATCGAGTGAGAACTCTTTTGGTGAGAACCACGTGAGAACTTTTGTTTGGGACATTAGTTGAAAAATCTGGACCGTTCATTTTGATCTACACGACTCAATTAGTCTATGGATGAGAAATCAAGTCATTTGAGATTCGATTGCCCATGCATTGAAGTGTTACAAATTGTGTGGCTGAAAAATCGTTATTTTTTATACTGACATGATGCATGGACAAATGAATATCAAATGACCTGATTTTATATTTCTAGACTAATTTAGTTATGTTAAATAATGTGAACGGTTTGGATTATCCATAGGATGGATAGGCATGGAGTTCTCACGAAGCTTATCGTGAGAACGGTTCTCACCGGATTGCAACCCTATATATATATATATATATATATATATATATATATATATATATATATATGTAACACTCCGAATTCCAAATATGTCTGAATTCGAAGTTCCACAGGATTTTTACACTTCACTTCGTACAATTTTACAAGGAATTCAAAACTTTTATTTACAACAAGATCTTTTACATCATAATGCAGCGGAAAGTAAATGAAATACAATAATGATAAATGTACAAGTGTAACAACTTTAGTATTTAAGTAATCATCAGCATCAAATTCATTTTTATATCCTTTTGTAAATTTTAAGTTCTGCATATAAAACTGTGGGCACGTCAGTTGGTTATAACCGACGAAATATTATACACGGCCATCCTCGCTATGCCGAAAGTATAACGATTCTTTAATACTTAACAAACACAAATTTGATCACAAAGCTAAAGAGGGACTATTCTATTAATGTCGTGGGTGCTGTGCACCTAATCCTTAATGCAGTTATTTATATTAAATGACACTAATGCACACTTATTCGAATTTATGCATCCCATTCTTCATAAATTCGAGGACATGCCCTTAACTGTTCTTCATCTTGTAGGATTGAATCCCTCGCTATGAGTTTAACTACTACGGTAACTACGGTAAGTATCCTAGATGTTATATGAGTTACGAGCCCATGCCCAGTAGCCTGGAGGGGAATTCCATGTCATGACATGACGCATCATGTAGATAGTCTATAGACAATTTGCTTCTGTCATGGGACAATGGCACTACGTAGTTACCAAGCACCTTACAAGCGTCACCACGATCCTGATAATTTCAGAGATAGATTCACGTCATGACATGACGCATCATGTAGACAGCATGTGAAAATTTTCACACTGTGAATCCGAGGCTCTCATACTTGTTTTTATCTTACTTTCATCACATCTCCATTATAGTGTTGTCCTTAAGTTTTAGTTTGTTTTTAGATGAAAATCATCACAACATAGAGCTAGCTTACCTTATCGGACAAACCAAACAAAAGAGACAGTTAGCCCACACTGCCTACTTCTCAAGAGATGCTCAATTCACACTGGTTAGCTATCAAATTCATATTAATAACAACTGCCGGTTTCTAAGGGTCTCGCCTAGCCTCTAGATTCTAACAACCATCTCGTTATAGAGATCAACAATATGTTATATTCAATCAAATAATATTTCATTTCCTTTATTCACAATATCTTTATCAAAGAAAACATTTTTTTTATAATCTCATAACATGAAGTGACTCACTTCAATTTCTTTTATCAATTTAATCACTTATAGCATTGTGTGCAAAATCAAATATTCTTAATCAAATGTTGATAATCATAAAATCTAATCGAGAAGAAATCTAATTGCATTCCAAACTTTCATTTTTCTTTCATTATACAAGAGGCACATTTTTAATATAAAAAACACTTCTAATTCTTTTAATTGATAAATTTGAGTTCTTCAACACTATTTAATGTAAATTCCCCTTTAAATTCTCACAAGATATATCAAAATATTGTAGAAATGATTTTTATGAAGTCTAAACAATTTTAGAAGAATAGTAGAAATTTTCCCAATTTTTAAAATTCTAAATAAACCCACAAAATCAAATTTATATTAAAAAAATATAAAAATCCAAACAAAAGGCAAAGGGTCGGATTCGAACCCAGAGCCAAACCCCCGCCCATGAACAGTAACAGACCCACAGCGCACCCAGCGACCTGAAAGGCTAGAGTGACTAATCGAAATAAAGTGGACTTGAATTAGAGATATACTTATACTGTCGGTGATTTGATTAAAATTGAAAATTCAATAAAACAGAGCCCCTTCAAGACTTGAACCCGAGATCAACACATCCACCCATGAACAGTAACAGACCCAAAGTGCACCTGAAGACCAATAAGTCCAGAGTTATTGATATAAAGTTGGTTAAGCACTTTTTGTATATACAGTACTGTATTTAACTCTTCTTGTAATAAACTCTATTTTTCAATCAATTTGTACTTATTCAAAATCTAAATCTTTCCCAGAATGTATTTCTATCAAAATACATATAGCATATATTTTCAAACTTTATAAAATTCTCTTTTTTGACAATGTAACAAAAAGCTTCCTCCCAAATTGTATTAGAAAGTACATATAATCATATTTCAAATAAAGTGTTGTCTCTCATCAAAAATTTCTTTATAAAAATTCCTATACTCATAAAATATATACTAGTGCGATAAATTCCCCATTTCTTCACCATATTAGCATTTTAAAACTATTTTCATACATGTCATGTTATTTTGACCATTGTAAAAACATTCTAACATGCATATTTTTTCATTCCAACAATATATATTTTTCTTTTTAATTCAACAAGAGTTCTAGCCATTTATATGATTCACAATATTATTTCAACACATCATAACACAATTAGATCAAGATTATGCAATCTACATTTAACATACCAATCAAAATTTATCAGTTAAATTATGTCATTTAGCATGCAATTTACTCCTAAAATTAGAAAGGATTTAAGAAATACCCATCCAAGAAATATGATTTCTTAGCAATTGAACTCTTAGAATGAAAAGTTCTTAGTAGCAAAAACTCTTTCAAAGGCTCCAAGAGAAGTTCCACTTTGCCTCCTCGAAATCTGTGCACAAGGAGAAACCCCGCACCTCTATTTCGGCAGTAAACAGAGAAACTTTTTATATATATACATATATAATAAAAGATGTTATAAGATTTTATATATATATATATATGTGTGTGTGTGTGTGTGTGTGTGTGTGTGAGTAGGTGGAGAAGTACAGTGGGGTTGATGGTTTTGGTTTCGGCAGAGATATGAAGAAGGGGAAGTTGAGGAGAGTGAGGATGGTTTATGGGGGTATTAGTAGGTTTTAATTGAGTGGTTATTATAACTAATTGCCCATTAACATCTCCACTAATCCACTCATGCAATTCAAAAATTTGTTTTTCTCTCCATCCTAAAAACAAATGGCCTAACATTTCTTTGAGTGTGCACATTGCATGTGTGCACGTGCACATGCTTGTGTAAACTTCACAAAATTAATTATTTATTTAATTTAAAACATATGTATATAATATATAAGATGCATATAAAATTAGTTTAATTAAAAACTATAGTTTTTCATGCACAAATAAAATAAACACACTTCAAAATTTCATTTTGAAAAGAATACTCCTAAATACGTGCACCGCAAACATATGCGTCGCACGTAAAATATTAAAATACAAAATCAACTTTATCAACGGGAAAATATTAAAGATAATCAAAATACAAGAAAAATATATTTAATATACACATTCAATAATGTACTCAATACGTACATTGAAAATACGTGCAGCGCACGTACAAAAATACTTAAATCGAAATAGGAGAAAAATAAACTTCCGTTTATAAAATGAATTCAAACACGTCATAAAAGAAATAATTGAAATACATAGAAAATATTACATGCAGTGGTGGAAAAATACGTAATCGATAATACGCATGAAGCACGTAAAAATACAGAGAATGAAATTTTTTATTTGAGTTGACCTCATAGGATTTTAAGAATACGGAAAATGCATAAATAGTCGGAATCCAAAATACGTAATGAAACACATTACAGATGTTACCCGTAATGGTACAAAATACACGTGCGTAACACATGAGGGCAAAATTGTCATTTTCAATTTTGCGGGGTGTTACTATATATATATATATATATATATATATATGGATTTCTTTCATTGCAAATGCAAATGTTGTGCAAACGCGTGCACACCACTTAACCCGTCATTGGCAATGACGAGTTAAGGCATAAGACAAAAATTTATATTTTGCCTTAACCCGTCATTGCCAATGACAGGTTAAGTGATGCGCACAAATATTTGCATTTGCAATGGAAGAAACCTTTTATATATAAACGGAAGTTTGAATTATTCTATAAATCGGGGAGTTCAAATTCATTTGAAACCATACAAATCGGGGACGTAAGCCAACAATTAATAAGAAATTATTCTATAAATTATCTCCTCAAATATCCATCATCCATAATTCTCATTTTATTAAAGCATAAATAAAAATACATACTAATATAAACTAAAACCTTTCAACCTTCAATCCAAAAAATCAATGGCTCCATGATCTGCACTCTAATCCTACATTCAAACTGTGGTGGGGGTAAGCTTATGCCTAGTGAGATCAACATATACCATAAAAACAAATAGAAATTTTCAAAACTTCAACGAAGTTAAGAAAACAAATTTCAAATACAAACCTTCTTACAACATATAAATTCAACAACAATTTTTTACTTCTAGAATACAATGTGCATATTATAAATTCAATTTCATGCAATGGAATTTAAGCACGTTCATCTCTCAATGTGTTCAATGCTTCATACTCCGGTTAACAAGACATATCCCATTATCGTCTGTGGTTGGAATTGCACAAATCTCACTAATAGAGTGAACACATTGAGAACAAGTGGATTACTTAGATCTCGACATATACCGGTATATTGACGTGTGATGCATACAACACTTGGATCTTTTTAACGAATCTCAAAATCATAACTTTCATATTCAATATCTATGAACTTTACAAAAATGTATGCATCACAACTTAAGATTATATGACAAACTCTTGATGGCTGATGAACAAATATAAACTTCTCATAATCAACAACTTCATCAACAAATATGCAATCACAATGACAACAACAAAAATATCAAAAAAATATGATTAACTTATTCCAAAACTTTTAACAGAATTTGTATCAATCACTCACAGTAGCATAGCTAGGATTTTCATTTAGGGGGTGCGACGCCTACTATTAAAAAATAATAAATTATAATAAATACATTTATATTCCTCAAAATATTATATATTAATACCAAATGTCATAAACTGTTACAATCACTAAATAGCCATTTTTATTGGCAATAAAACTCTTGCGGAGACTTCTTATTTTAAAAATATTGACTGATATCTTCTTTGTCGATGACATCCAATATTCTCATCAATATATGCCACCATTACAAGCACATGGGTTCAACTCCCACTGTTGTCAAATAATTGTTTATTTTTGTCATTTTAAAAAGAAATTAAATTTCAAATAAAACTAAAAACTAAATTCAATTTTGTTGCTTGGACTTGAACAAAAAGAAATTAAAATTTCTAAATTATGTTGTCGTGATTTGAAAAAAAAAGAAAAGAAAATTTCTATTACAAGTAAAAGAAACTTATATTGCTAGGATTTGAACCCGAGTACCTTTAGGTGAGAGCCAAGTATCGGTAAAAATGTGGTATTAGATTACTATATTTATATTATACAATAACATAAAGTACAAACAGTGTAGTCGAAGGCATAAGGCGCAACACAATTTCATTACCCCATAAAAAGCCTGAGACGCAAGGCGCAATTTGAGGCGTAAGCCTCACTTAACCGAGGCTCATTATTACTTTTTGGGGTTTTTAAAATTTATAAATAAGATTATATCAACAAGATAACATCATAGCAACAAAATATATCATACAATGACTAAGATAACTGTGTAAGTTATCATTTTTTGTATAACTACAATGTGTTCCTCTTTAATGTATAATTACATGTTTCTTGCCCACAAAGAAAAAGTTATACGATGTATTCCTCTGTAAAACTATAATAATATCATGTTAACCTTCAATTCATAGTTTCATATAGTAATAAACATACAATATTACAGTGTTAGCGTACTGAAGATACTTACCATACAGCATACAGTAGTATTACAATATTACAGTTATGAGCATACAGTAAAATTACAATAGTATCGAATTAAATATTGCATTAATGGGCATACAATATTACATTATTACAGTCTTAGTAAATGATAAGTTATTTTGAAATATTACAGCAATAACATAAAGTTAGCTGACCATAAAATTTGGCCATGCTTTACACTGAGTTATTTTGCAATTGTTTGAGTAAGGTATGGTTTCATGATTATAGTAAATTATGGAATGAACTAGCTTCACAATTTTGTTTCAAAGTAATTTGAAAAAACATCATAATCAAAGATAGACGAAAACCCAAGAAAGAAACCATAAAAGTGTAAATTCAGAAAGGAAAGAAACCAGAATAGGAGTGGAGAGTCTGGAGACTGAGCAAGAAGGCTGCTAGTGCAGCCAATCTACTTCTGCAGTAGTCGCTGATTTGTTGTATGTTGTTGTGTTGCTGCCGAGCTGCTTTGTTGTCATTGCCGATATTGTTGAGATGGGGAGGAAATTGATGAAGAGGAGTGCAAATTGAGGAGTTAGGGAGGTGGAAATTGGGGTTGGAGTTTGGAATTGGGGATGAGAAAGTGAGAGAATTGAGGGAGTTAGGGATATGAGAAGGGTTGAAGATGGGTCGGGTTGTGAAGACGGGTTGAGTCGGGTCTGTTATGTTCAGGTGCGCCTTTTGCTGGAGGTGTAAGCCTCGAGCCTTTGCTAAGGCGCGTCTATGCGCAAGCTTGACTGAAGCTTCGAACAATGGCGAAGCCTTAACTGAGGCTTGAGGCTCAAACTGCCGTTAAGCCTGAGCATGAGGCGAGCCTTCAACTACACTGAGTACAAGGAGTTACTAAATCCGAGGGGTGCAACCGAAATTGAGGGGGTGCACCTGCACCCCCTCGGGACCAGGTAGCTACGCCTCTGACCACTCATATATATAAACCAAATCAATAGAATTTTGATTAATAATTCATATTCATAACTAGATTATGAAAAGAAATCAATTATAACACAATGCATAAATCACAATAATCATTAGATAAACCAAATCAAAAGAAAGGCATACAAATCATCACTCACCTTAATCGAGCAATTCAAGGTTCAATCCAACTTGTCGACATTAACGACATCCTCAACCAAACCTTTTCTTTCAATACTTCACCTTTCAATGCTTCATCGTGGTTCACTATCATCATCATAATCTTATTTTCTCTTTTTCTCTCTTGCGCTCTGTCACGCCCCGCTTCCCGGAATACGGGAACACAGGCACGTAACTGAGGCCCAGCGAATGATATAAGTATGCCAACTCATATCATCCATAAGCTGTACCAGTCTTAACTCAACAATATAAGAAAAATGAATCACAACCACGCAGAAGAACATAATCACATAAACGATAATGAAATTCAATAACCGAATCTGAAATACAAGAACTTACCCAATAGCTCGATAGGCTCCAGCTCCAATCGTAGATAACTGCTCACCAATGCCTTCTGAAAATTCTCTTTGTTCACCTGTACTTGTTCATCTAAAAAGAAAGAATAATTTGTCCTTAGAGCAAGTCGTGGACATGCAAGTGGAGAAACAGTGAAACAATGGCAATAAAGGTATAGCAATGAATTCAAATGAACGATGGAGTCGATAGTATTGAACAGTGTAAAACAGATAACAATATAATATGCATTAAATACGATTTACCACGATAACGATAAACAATACCAAAAATGACAATAATAATGAGGACACTGTTCATTTAGATAACAATATGCAATGATAATGTGGGGAGAGCCTTAGGTTTATTATTCATTTTTAAACCCTAGCTAATGCACGTACTACTGTGTCCCATGTGAGTCGTACCACAGGTTCGATGCATACAATCAATTTCGTTTAGATTAAGGTGGTAGATTCTATAGTTCATGTACTGGGAATGATGACGATAGCGATAAACACGGGACATGTGTAATTTCTTACACGATGCCGATAACGATAAAACACGGGACATGTGTAATTTCTTACACGATGCCGATAACGATAAAACACTGGCCATCATCCGAGTACACTTACTATATTGTCAACTACCCTAATCAACCCTTAATCCCGGCTTTGATTTATTTCCTTTACTCAATTATCATACAATAATGCAATTAGTAGGGGACGCTAGAGAATGTGACAAAACATTCCTAAGATCATGCAATATACTATTTACAAATAAATACACTAAATATAACATTATAAACACAATTGTACATTATAAAATATAGAATCCCAATTCTGGACAGCAGTAGGTTACTGTACCAAAATCAGTATTCCCGTTGCTACAGGGCAGCAATTGTGGATCCGTCAGGTGGTCTAGAAACTAGACTCCCGCCCGGTTCCAACGCATACTTAAAAGTTACATTCAGACAACGGTAGCTAGGTGAAATTCAATAATCTTTATAGGTTTAAGTTTCTGGCTGGGTGTAGATGTTGTCTAATTTTAATTATAAAGGCAGTAAATAAATATTATAAAAATCAGTAAAAATACTTTTTAACACCCTAAACATGTTATTTTCAAATCTGGAATTTATCTTGGCCACGTGTGATTAATAGTTGTCTTAATTCATTAGCCTAAGTTGTTATGTACGTGAATCTGGAATTACAGCGCAGCTGTGGTAAAAGGTTCATAACTGGAGCAGTATAACTCCGAATTCGAAAGTTTTGGTGTCTATCGACATCTAGACAGATAGGGCTACGATTTACTTTCAGGGAGTTTCTGATTTTAATGAAGTGTTCTAGGTCTAAACAGCATGTTAAGGTTCAGATTAGCGTAATTTTCAGAATAGTCTATATGTCCACTTTAAGTAAAATGGTAAAAATAAAATTTAGTAATAGTAAATTGGAGTTTAATTAATCTTAATCGCAGCGAATCAACCTTAGGTGAACATGGTATTAATATAGGTGATGTCTAACATTTTTATAATTACAATCCAACAAATTAACAATAACAATCACATTAACAATCAATAAATTCTACAATCTACTATAGCTATTCGTCATTTAATTTCATGATATGAAATGTGTCTACAATTCCTTATTTTTATAATCAATAACTATAACTATATGATGTATGAACATTTCTATACTTTAGAGGCAAAAGATGGCACGATGTCGAGACTAGCACTTGGATTCGCTCGTGTAAATCCGTGGCATCTCGACGATTGATACAATAACGATTTACGATTTTAAATAGGATCCACTTGCGGAATTTCAACAATATTTATCGAATATGATACAAAAAAAAAATACATTCGATAAGAGTGACTTGCCTTTTACTTTGTAGACGGTTCGAAATATTTAGGAATAACGGGATCAGTATCCCGGGGATCAATCCCAAGAGTGCGTGCGAAGACCGTGTGAAGAAAGCTAGCAAACAGCACAATTCTCCCACACCCGATCCAGGCAAAACAGCAAACAGCAAGAGGATCCGCTGTTTCCCGAACACAGAACAGCCAAACCAGCCAATCAGCGGACTCCTCCACACCGGATCTGGGCCAAACACAGAACACGGACTTCGGATCTGCTGCGGGCGAACACCAAACACGGATCTGATCAGACCAAGGGAGCACGGATCTTGATGCGAATCCAAAGGCTGAGATCCAATCCCGCCCAGTAGTTCTTCTTCTTCTTCCTTGTTTCGACAGCGAGCGGGAGAGAGAGGACGACGGCGACTTGGCGGCGTGCGACGATGGGGCGTGGTCGGAGTTCGACTGAGGAGCAATCGACGACGGTAATGGGGTGGTGACGGCGGAGCTTGCGACGAAGAAGAGGCGTGCTCTGTTCTTCGCGATCGAACAGGGAAGCGATGACGGGGGGAACTGCTCGGAGTTCGACGACGGTGCGGGGAGGCGCGACGGCGAAGCTAGAGGGTTCGGGGTGAGGTTGATGGGTTCGAAGTTGGGTAATGGTGGAGAAGACGGTGGATGGTGGTTGGGTTCGATGGCTTGCGGTCGACGGCGGGCGGCTGAGGTGGAGTTGACGATGGTGTTGGAGAGACGGGGATGTCGACGAGGCGAAGGTGATGGTCGATGGCTGGAGTTTGGGGAGTTCGACAATGGGGAAGATGGGAGAGCTGAAGGATGAGGGAGACGATGACTGCGGGTTGTTTTTGTTTGTTTTGGATTTGTTTTGTTTGTTTGGGTTTAAATCAGAGGATGGAGAGAGAGAGAGATTAGGGGGATGATTAATATAATAATAATAATATAGTAATAAGGAGGGGGTTACGGGATACAATAAGAAGGGAATCAATAGCTGATAATTAGGGATAGTGAGATTGTGGTTATGGGGAGTGATTGGGAGAAATCATAGGATTAGTCTGTTAGGGAGAGATTGGGGGTAGTATGGGTAATGGGTAGGATGACCCAATAAGAGAGTGGGTATGGGTTATAAACCAATTTATATAATTAAAATCCAATAGGGGCAAATGGTTATTGGGTAAAACTCAATGGGGAAATAGGGTTTATGAACAAGATGTAATTTGTATTAAAATATAGAATTTATTCGAAATGAGTACAAATATGATTAATACATAGAACTAGGTTTTTAATAACTAATCAAGTAGTAATAATATTAATCATAATAAAAATGTTCATTAAAATAACAGTAATAATAATAATAATAATGTTTTCCTTAATAATCAAGGCAATAATAAAAATAATAATAATTTATAACAAATTTTGAATACAGAAAAATACACAGAAAATACGTATTTAGGGAAACGGGGGTTACACGCTCTCTTTCTTTCTCTCTTGCGTTTCTTTCTTTCTGGCGGCCCGAGCAGAAGAAACAAAAAGCAAGGGGAAAACCTATTTCTTTTTCACGAACCTCCGTAAATCCAAATTTACAGTTCAATTCCTAAATTTATTACATTTGCACTAACCCCAATGTCATTGATATTTACAAATTAATTACAAAAGTCATGATATTGAATTTTCAATAATTACCAGAAAATTTGGGGTATTGCATAACCTGAGAACACTCTGGTGGAATCATATTGTTATTGTAAAAATCCACTTGTGTTGATTATTTTTTAAGTAATTTTTTGAAGAAAAAAAACTTGTAAAAAAAATTCACGTAATTATTAAGATTTAATTCACTTTTTTTAGATGTATGAAGCCTAGGTTCCTAACATTGTGGAAGCGGACGTTAGCAAAATATTGTCGGGAAAAGGATACAATGCTTGTTTCTCCTGCACATACCCCTCAAACAAAAGTGGGAAAGAAAAAGAGAAAGAAAATCATAATTCAATGGAGTTTATAGGTAGGGAATCATTGTCTTTCAACTTATTTGGAGATCAACCCTTATGTTAGTGTGGTAAAAAAATCAATAAACTGGGGGATATTGGGAAGAAAACCTGAAAACTCTAAGCATTGACCCATCTGTTATCCATATTCTTGGTCCCCATTTTTAATCTAGCTCTTTCAAGGTCTTACCACTCATTCCCTTGGTTGAAACTCCATGTTAAAAGTGAAAGAAGACCTGAAAGTCGTCTTACTTATTGATGTCTCCGTTATTAGGATGCTGTCTAGTCTCTTTTTTCCTTTTCTGTACCCATGTGTTACTTTTGATGTTACTGCTTTGCTGTTCCTGAATGATACAACCTGCTTTCCTTTCCCCCCTAAATTGTTTTTCCCTAAACTTCCAAGTTACAACTGATTTGCTTTTGAGTCTTAATTAATCATTAAGTAGATGACTATATCTTTGAAAAATTGTATCTTCTCTGAATTATCTGTAGTATTTCTATGAGGGGCTTACTGAATTGTTTTCATCTGGTATACAGTTGATTTATGTATTAAATCAGTATCAATTTTGATGCTTAGTATGTATTTCACATGGACCATCTCCCTCTTTGTACTAATAAATAATGAACTTTCCAAACAACACAACTTCATTATCTTGAAAGTTATGTCTATTGTGTTTGCCTGGAACTTTTTGTTTATGGAAAGTCTGATAGGAGAATTTGGACAATGTATAATTGTTTAATGAAAACTATGGGAATTCATTCTTTTTTCTTTTTTTTTTCTTCCTATTGTGGAATCTCTAAAATGTACAAACTCTTAAGAAACCATGTAATTTATGCTTCCAATGGTGGCTTGTACCACTTGAGAAAATAAAGTCTGTCTCATGCTTTGTATAATTGTAAAAGTTTAGTCTTGAATCTTTATTTGTGTATGCACTCTTTGAATCTTACTGCAGGCATGTTGAATATAACCGATCTGGTGGCAATGCTCTTTCAGAAACTAAGTGATACATTTGTGCAAGGCGAAGAACTGCTAGGGAAACTTGAGAATTCTACCCACTCTTGTAGGGTTCTGAAGGTGTTAGTTGGTAAAGGAGGTACGTCTTATGAAGTTAATTGGCTTAGCGAGGTTAAGGGGGTGGTTAGCACATCCATTGTGAACAAAAGGAATTTGACCAGGAAAAGCTTCCCCTTGTCAAGAGGCTTATTGAAGATGTTCATAAAAGAATCAACTTTTCAGAGTAATCCCTGGGTTGTTCATAACAGTCTAGCAAACAAATATGGGGTGCCTACAAACCCTCCTCACGAATTACTAGATATGATAAGCAATTACCATAGCAATAACCAGCTAATTGTTGAAAAGGTTGTATACCCAATTGAAGATCTTTTAGTGAAACCTAGTACCGATGATCCCATATTTACAGAGCGACCTGTTCCTTCAGTTAAATTCCTTGTTCCCATGGATATTGTCGGGGACCTTATAATGATTTGGGATTTCTTGTCATGTTTTGGTAAAATTTTGCACCTGTCCCCGTTTTCTCTTTGTGACTTTGAGGAGGCTATTGTTCACGAGGGCATCTCAAATCTCATCGCTGAAGCGCATGTTGCCCTTCTTACTCTCCTTATTGATGAGCATGGTGAATATTACTCTTTAATCAAGACAAAGAAGAGGAATCAAAAGGTAACAACTATTGATTTTTAATTTAATTGATACGTTCTTTTGTGTGTAAGATCTGTTGTGTTAGATTTTTTGGAGAGTAATTTAATTGATATGTACTTTTTGTGTGTAGATTATAATGAAGACCTGGGTGCAGTATCTTTGTGATTTCTTAGAGTTAGACAGCACAGCAAAGCTCGTAAATCACACGGTTAAGATAAAAAGTGGGACGTACAGTGGGCTTAGTGTTCATAATAAACTTGAAATTCTTATTGAGCTTCTCCATTGGGCTACTTCAACGGGAACAATCAAGGAGCAGGTAGATGAATGCATTGCAAAGCAACAGGCTCTCATCGCTAATAAAAGGGAGGAATACTTGGAGGAGTTGAAGAAAGTACGCGAGGAGAAGCTGCTAAAAAAGGCTACAAGTAAACCAACATCTGACTCTGAGAATATTCAAGTGCAAACTGACTTGCATGGAGATGCTGACATGGAAGATTCATCATTAATCGAGACGAATCTTCTCCAAAATTGGTACATTAGTCAAGTTCTTTATGCGTACATTGAGTTTCACAGTTTTGTGTATTTCTTTCACCTGTTGTTTACTGCTATTTATTTTTCTTGTTTAGTGAAAGTAAGCTTGAAGTTTTGGCTTCAAGAAAAGCTAATATGAAGAGAAGTATGGAAGCTAAGATGGTTTTGGATAGAGAGAAAGAAGCAGCAAGAGCAAAGGAGATTCAAAGATTGCGTGAGGAAAGCAAGGCTAGAGCCAGAGAAGCAAAAGAGAAGAAGCTAAAGAAGCAGAGGGTATGTATGGCTATCTAATTCTTCGGTTACATTGGTTATCAATTTATTATATATCTTTTAGCTGAACATAGTAGTGAAATGGCAGAACATGCATCATATTTTGGGTGTGTCTCAAAAGAAAGTAATATTTATGCACTACAAAGCCATTTAAAATTTGTCAAAATTTTATGTTATTTCCTGCTCATTGATCATATTGAGCATTTGTCATAGTTTTGGTTTAAATAATTGATTTGTTCTGAAAATGGTTAGCTTGTCTTGCTAGTAGTAGACTTATATCTATTGGGAGCTAGTATGTTCATAACTTCTCTATGCTTGATAAGTTGGGTAGATGGCAAAACATGCATGCCATTAACAGCTAAGCTAGGCTCTGACCATAATGATAAAACTAAATACTGCAGTCAGCAATTTTCGAACGAGAAATAGATAGAGTGCGCATTTGGACTGGTTCTTTAGGAAAGGACCGTGATCATAACAGATACTGGTTTTTCCAACGAGAAGGAAGGATTTTTGTGGAATCTGCAGATCATAAGCAGTGGGGTTTCTACTCTACCAAAGAGGAGGTATGATTTATGACAAGCTTGTATTATGTGTTTTGCCTGCTAGTTCTTATTATTCATTCAGTTCCCCCCTTTCAAATTTCAGCTTGATGGTCTAATGAGTTCACTAAATTCAAAAGGAGAGAGAGAGCTAGCCCTGCAAAGGCATCTTGAGAAACACTACCTGAAGATAAGGTAAGTTTGTAGACTGCATGCTTTGAATGATGCCTATTACAATTGCTTATATAAGTTGCTTTCTTCGTGTGTTTAGTTCTGCATTTCAAAAGAGATCTAAGGAAATGGTGGGACGAGTTGTCCTTGAAGATGCAGCAATAAATTTAAGGCGATCAACTAGGGTCTCTGCACCCCCAAAGAATGACAACAAGACCCCTTCGTTCATGCAGTATGTCAATACCTGGAGAAAACAGTAATTTGTAGAGTGTGAGTCTGAGTTTGTTTACAACTTGTCTACTTAAGAAATGATGATTAGATCTTGTCATCGTACTCAACAAATTTCCATATAGAGCTTCAGATTGTTTTTTTTAAATTTTATTGAAGTTTTAACTTTTAGATGGTGTCCTGTATGAATCTGAAATGCATTGCGAGTTCAATACAATTACTTTTCTAATTCACATTCTTTTAAAAAAAAATAAAAGCAGCATAGCAAAGCAAACTACGTGTATCTGATACATGATACTAGTATTGGAGTAGGTTGAGTTGCCTTGGTTTCAGTTCAAAAAATTGTTAGGAATGTGTCTTGAATATTTATGGTTCAGATTAGGAGGCAAGATGAAGCATGCAGGCCGAAGTGTTGAACAGAGTAGAAGAAAATAAAACAGCAATAGTGCAGGTATAGTTGCGGTCGACTGTTCTAAGTTGCGGTCAACCGCACACTCCATTGCAGTTGCAGAGGGTTTGGTTGAGAGTACGGTCGACCGATCGTGACACTGTATTTGTTTTGGATCTAGATTTGTTAGGTTGCTTCAGCCAAATTTTCAGCTCCATGTTAGATCGTACGGTTTTTATTCAGTTACTTTTTTTCTAAATTATATCGGACGACTGAGAATCAAGATTAAACCTAGATTTCTCTATATTCTTCTATATATATTGTAAACTCCTCCAATATGAGAGTAGAGTACTTCATCGATTATTTTCTCCATTGCAAAAAGAGGCTCAAGAGTTTTTGGTGAGTGAGTTTAATTCCTTGTATTGAGTGAATCAGTAACTTCTTGTAATCTCTTCTAGTGTTTTTTTTTGGAGAATAAAGATGGTCCTGCCATCGTTTCATTAATGATATATTAACGAAACAGAGTAGATCAAATAACACCTAGGACAGTAACAAAAGTAGACGCGACTCGCGTCTAAAACTGTCTAAACATCTACGTACAAGAGTACAACATGAACTGGATACATATGAAAACGAAAGATCACATCTAAGTCCTCGCTTCATTGAATAAGCACTCTTTCTCCACTTGCCGAAATGTTTCTATGACCTGCCTGCCCCACGAGTAGGACAACAAAGCAAAGTACCGGCGTCACCTCCCAGCTAAGTGATGCCCGGTCCCCTCCTCCTTGCTTTCCTTGGCTATTCCCCTTCATTGTTCTTCATCTTCTTCCTTGCCTCCTTCGCCCCTGCCCGGTCATGAATAAACAGGAAAATTTTATGCATTGAGGTTGAAAATCTATAAGAAGTATTGCGGAATATTAAATCATTGCGTTCTAGCCATAGGTTCCACAAAGACGCCGTGGTAGCTATGTCCCAAGCCTTTTTGTCAACTATTCTAATGTTATCCTCTCTTAATGTCCCCCATATGTCTGAAGTTGAATTCGGGCGTTGTACACACCCAAATCCCCTACACACTACTTCCCAAGTTAGTATAGCCTTTGGGCATCGAAAGAGTATGTGGTTGGCATCCTCTTTCGCTCTTAGGCATTCCCCGCACGTGACATCTATTTGCATGTTTCTCTTCCTAATGTTTACTTTGGAAAGAATCACATTGTTGTGTGCTAACCAGCAGAAGACTTTGACCTTCAGGGGTACCTTAGCCCCCCAAATGATACTTTTCTCTTCAGTCCTCCATCGTTGATCCAATTGTACATCGATGATACTGAGAAAACTTTAGAGTCGTCCCTATTCCAACATCTAACGTCCTCGCTGTTGTTCCGTTGACTTCCCTTTTCTTGGATTAGTCTGTTCATTTCTTCGAATTGGGCGCTACTCTCCGGAGTTATACTGTAAGACACAAAATCTCAGTTTACCTATTTTCCGAACTTCTGCCACCGTACTGTCTAAATCTAAGGTAGCAGTTGCAGCTCGTGGGAATCTGTTTTGTAAGGTCGTGTTACCACACCACTTATCCTTCCAAAATCTGGTGCCTCTCCCGTTTCCCGATTAGGCTTGTAGTGTTGGTGTGGAATATATCACCTTGCTTCGTGATTCCTTTCCACATGAATGAGACTTTGGCAGAGACACTTCTTCCTCCAAACCTAACTTTTCTTCTTCTGCGGAATAGATCGAATGAGTAGCTCCACTAGCCCTTACGCTTCTGAGCCATCTTCCACTACCACTTGCTTAGCAGTGCTCTATTCATGTCTTGGAGGTTCATGATTCCTAACCCGCCGTATTCCTTTTTCTTGTAAACTCTTCCCCATTTTACCAAGTGCATTCCTTTGTTACCCTCTCCCGTTCCTTTCCATAGAAATCTTCTTCTCATTTTATCAATCTTGTGGATGACCCGCTTCGGAAGTTTGTAGATTGACATCAGATACTGCGGAATTGCACTAAGAACCGAATTTAACAGCACGATTCTTCCACCTAGGGAAAGGAATCTGCTCTTCCATCCTGCGAGTTTTTTTGGCTATCTTTTCGATCAAGAAAGTCCAGTCTTCCTTTAGTAACGCCCCTGGCCTAATGGGCGTACCTAGATATTTGATTGGGAATTCCCCTTGCCAGCAACCTAATAAGTCCGTAATCTCCGAGGCTGACATGGATAGTTGATCGCTAATGGGAACGATGCTCGTCTTGTCTAAATTGACCTTCAGTCCCAACCACCCTTGAAAGCTTATCAATGCTGCCTTAATAGCAATCACTTCGTTCACTTCAGCCTTCCCGAATAAAAGTGTGTCGTCTGCGTATTGTAAGATCGTCATTGGATGTGCAATTCCGTTAATTTTGATTCCTTCGATAACGTTTGTATCTTGAGCCCTCTTTATCATTTCCGCTAGCCCATCCGCGACGATAGCAAATAGAAGTGAGGATAGGGGATCCCCTTGCCTTAGACATCTTTTACATCTAATTTCTTTTCCTTGCCATCCGTTCACTTGAATGGACGATTTTCCTCCCTGTACGCACATTTTCATCCACCTCCTCCATTTCTCTCCGAATCCTTTGAGTTCCAGTGCTTCGTCCAGGAAATCCCAGTTTACAGAATCATAGGCCTTCTGGAAATCTAACTTGAGAAGAAATCCATCCGCTTTAGCTCTGCATCCCGTGAACACAATTTCGTGTGCTGATGCAATGCTGTCCATAATATCCCTCCCTCGAATGAACCCGCATTGCGACGGGGACACGACATCTTTAAGTTGAGGAGCCAGTCTTTGAGACAAAACTTTAGTAATTATTTTAAAGGATCCGTTAAGCAAGCTAATTGGTCTGAGATCTTCGTAGGATGTAACTTGACGTTTCTTCGGGACCAACATGATTGATGCATAGTTAATCCTGTCCAATCTTGCTACCCCTTCGAAAAGCTCGTGGAATATGTTCATCAGGTCCTCTTTAATAATGTTCCAGTATACTTTGTAGAAGAAGATCGTGGTCCTGGGGCCTTGTCCTGGCCAAGGTTCTTGATTGCTTAGTAGACCTCCGTTTCTGAAAAGCTATTCTCGATACCATCGGAGCCGTCTAATCTAGAGGAACTCCACATCTCCGATTGAAATTTGCATCTACCGTTTGTTTTGTTGCCTAGTAGTTGGTGAAATTTCTTGTCTAGATGCTCTCTGATGAGTCTTTCACTCTCTGTCCAGCAGCCGTTCACTAATAAACCCGTGATATGTTTTTGTCTTCTTCTTCTGTTTGCGACTTTGTGGAAGAATTTCGTGTTTGCGTCCCCTTTCCCTAACCATTGAATTCTTGATCTCTGCTTCCAATACATCTCTTCCATAGTCCCGATATGCTGTATCTCTATCCTGATGTTAGCTATTTCGACTTTTTCCGACTCCAGAAGTTCCCTCTCCTTTTGGCTACTCTCCAATTCGGCGTGTCTAATGCCTAACTTCTCTCTTCTGTGGTTGATCTCGCCCATTTTAACTCTGGCCCACTCCTTCAATCTCATGCGAAGGCGCCTCGTCTTCTCCACCCATTTTCCTACTGCAGTTGTCTTTTTGGTAACAGCGGACCATGAGTCAGCTATCACTTGACTTGTCTCGTCACATACCGTCCAAGCTTTCTCAAATATAAAGATAAACTGCTTCTCCCGCCCCCCGTGATCACAGTTTATAACCAGGGGGAGGTGATCAGACGTGTAGCACAGTGCAGATTTTACCTTTGCTAATGGGTAAACGTCCTCTCACTCGTTGGACACCAGTACTCTATCAATCTTTGCCCAGATCGGGTTACATTGCATATTTGACCAGGTGATTTTTTTGTCTGTCATTTCTAATTCCATCAACTCCAAGTCGTCTACAGTCTTATTGAACGAATCTTGCTCGTTTTGACTGTGTCCTCTACCCATGTGCTCTTCTTGGAATCTAGTGATGTTAAAATCTCCTCCGATCATCCACGGTCCGTCCCATTTGTCTCTGATAACTCTCATTTCCTTCCAGAGGTCTTTGCGCAGTCTGGAATCGAAAGGTCCATACACCGAAGAGACAGTTTGCACCCGACTGTCGCTTCTCCGTCTAATTCTAATCGACACCGTAAATGCTCCTATGAAATCGTCGATGATCTCAAAAATTCTTGAGTTCGCCCCGACCGCGATACCCCTCGAGAAACCCACCGCCGACTTAAATATTAAGTCAAAATCTACCAACCCTCTAATTGAAGTGAAATCCTCCAAGACAGGCAAATTTAGTCTAGTCTATCGGAAACCAATTATGCTAGGACGAATTTTGTTTAAAGTGATGCCGAGCACTTTTTTTTTTGGATTTTTGTTGCATCCCCCTTACATTCCAGAAAGTGTATACCATTAAATACTAGTTTGACTCCTACCCACTCCCTAGAACACCCTAACGTTGTTGGGGTAAAGTAGTTGCTACTCTAGTATCCTCTCTAATGACAGCTACGTTTTCTAATTGTTCTGTCCTAGTGGAACCCATAGCCAGACCGTACAGACTAGCAAAGTATATGAGCGAATCGTCATTTAATGAATTGAGAATTGAATAATTAGGATACGATGTACCTTCCCCTGTCGTGTCTGCTTCCTTTCCCTTGCTCCATCTAGTTACTATATTTTCTTGGATCTGCTCTTGTACTCCCCTTCTGTCCACCTGTCTTTTTCCTTTCCTTCTGTGTTCTGTAATCTTCTTGGTAACTGAGCTTCCCACACTGCATCGAGTATCTTTATCCTTGCCCTCTGTTTTCGTTACGAAGATCAAATTATCTTCCCTAACTCCATCTAGTGCTCCTATGATGCCATCCCCTGAATCTGACTCCGAATTTAAGAGTGGTTTTGCAGATCTCCCTATATCTCCCCATAATATCTTCTAGTTGAATATCAGATCTCCCTATATTTTTCTCCGGATTATGCAAAAGCTAACCGGGATAAGTTATCGGTGTATTTATGTTAGATTGGTGGATCTATTTGCTTGCTCAATTGATTTGTCTCATCTACTTCGACTTTCTTATTGCTCTATTTAGTTACGCTGCGACAATGGGCGTTCGTTGACGCTCCAATCCCAACAAGAACTATCCTAACCAACAAATTGAGTATATTTTAATTGTTTTAAATTCAATGGAGTAGAAGTATTTTCATTAATAAAACCAAATGGCTTTTCTGCCATCACTCTTGTTGGGAACAAAAAAGAAAGATTTGTAGGTGGACGAACTTCAAATACGAAAGAATGAACGCAAAGAAGCAACATGACAACAACAATGACGATGTGTTTATACTAAATTATTTGAGCTGATATATGAATCCTTCTCCAAATGCAAAGATGAAAGTATAAAGATAATGCATAATCTCTTCCACATCCTCTTACTAGCTCGAAGGCAAATCTTGGAACAATTTGTACCTAAAGAAAACTTTTATTAACTTTTAACGTGTGTGTGTGTGTGTGTGTGTGTGTGAGTGTGTGTGTGTGTGTGTGTGTGTGTGTGTGTGTGTGTGTTGGGAGGGGGGGGGGGGGAGGGAGTTGGGGTTGATAATGCACAACCGGCAACCTCGACCACCTTGCACACCGCCCCTTGCACCCTGGCGGCTATCGCCTTCATCTCCATCGGCAACCACTCATTCAAGACCCCTCCATAACATCCCGTTAGTTCAATTCCAAGATCCAATCTCGATCTTTCGCTGCTGTGCCCTGGTTGCTGTCGCGTGTCACCGTCATTGCTCGTCGTTGCTATCATGTGCCCACTGTGTTGCTTGCTGTTGCTGTGCTGTCGTTGCTTGTCCACACTGCTTCGCCATCCTCCTCGCTTCGCAACCCATTGTCCCGCCTCGTCACCAACTCCGGCAACCACTCACCCTCACCTTGCTACCTTCTCATTGCTGTGGTCGCATTGCTTGTTGTCACGATTCGTGTTGCTGTATTGCTGTCTCATCACCTTGCTTGCTACCATCGCCATTGCCCATTGCCGTCGTTCACTGTCGTGTCACTGCCGTTGTACGCTTATGACCATCATTGTTGCCGTAGTGTTGTCGTCACCATTCGTGCCGCTGTCGTCGTGCCAATGTTGCTGTGGTAGCCACCATTGTTGTGGTCATCGCTCTTTGCACATTCACAATCGTCACTTAAGGTAAGCATTTCTTGAACTTCTTTTATTATTCATGTTCAAGAAACGTTATTGATCTCCGCAAATAGTTCTTTACATTGATTATCATATCTCATCGAATTATCGTATTTCAAGAAAAAAAACTATTATTGATTCATTGGCGAATTGAAATAATAGTTTTCTTTATCGTGCCATATCATAGATTCAAATATTGAACAATTAACACACTTCATATCGTGCTATCGAATATTTGAAAGTTCTGCACTGTTGTTTTTCCGAAATTGTACCGATAATTTGACACAGTTCCCGATACTGAAATCCATAACTTTATACATAAAAGTTGTAGCCCTCTGTGCCTACAATCCAGAACAACTGAAGGATCTGAAATCCGACTTGTAGAGTGCAAGATATCATGATTTTAGTACTATAACATTTTAATTCCAGATTACTGTTTAGGGTTACAGTGTCATGTCTAATTGATTAAAATAATATGTTATAAGTAAAATCAAGGCCTGAGATTAATCAGGATGATATTGAACATGATTAGGAACTCATCTATAATTTTTGTAGAATTTATTAATGGCTTTTCACTAGAATTCTATGTACAAAAAATTGACCATGACTTGTTGCCTGAATAGCAGACTCATAAAAAAATAACTGTTACACATAGTTTCTGTAATTGGAATATATTGTGTGAATATGCGTTGGAACCGATAGGAAGTCTAGTTTCTGGAACACTTGATGGAACCTGATTCACTTTTCCGTAGCAGTGGGAAAGTCAGTTTTTGTATAGTAATGTATTACTGTTCAGAATTGTATATTTATGTCTTTTAAAATATAAACATGTTATTTTTTTGTATTTAATGAATTGAATTGATAAAGTAGATAGATTGAATGACTTTATATTATGCACTTCATGGTTTTTAATACAACTATCTCTATTGATTATACCGACTGCATGTTAATTAATGATTACAATTGTTTCCATTGATTATATCGATTACATGTGCACGAATGATCATAGTAAAAGAATAACAAGCTAGGACAATAAAGGGTACGACTTAGTAGTGAACAGTACATGAGACTGTACTTGGAAGAAGCTCGTGGTTTCCTTATCATTACTGAATGACTGAATAACTGAATGACTGAATGGCTGAATAGCTGAATAACTGAATAATCGAATACGGGATACTGTTTATTGTTTACATGTTTTTCTGAGTACATAATCATGTAGATTTCACCACTACCATCTAAACGTTCACTTGATTGTATGCACCCGAATATGTGGTATGGGACACAGGTTTGCGTGCATTAGATAAGTTAATAAAAGACTAATAGACATAAGATTGACACTGAACATTGACACCTACTGAATACTGATTACTGAATACTGAATCTTGATTACCGATCACCGATCCATTGTTTATCGACTATTGATCATGTTACCAACTACTGTTTACCGATCACTGTATTATTGACTATTGATTATCTTCTTTTGTTTTATTGAATATTGACTATATTATTTATCGACCCTTGCATCATTGATTATTGACTATTGATTATATTTTCGACTATTGACCACTACATACTGATTGATTATATTTTGAAGTCATGTTTTCATGTTTCCCGTTTACAAGTTTACGATTGTTACTTGTATCGTTCTAGTTCCTTGTTTCCTTATTCCTTGTTATATCGTATTTTATTGTTTCACTACTTGTTATTAGTTACTGTCTGAAGCTTGCTCTAACGGACACCCCCCCAATTTCTAGTTTATGTTTATACATGTACAAACGATGAAATACTAAAGGAACTTGGTGAACAGACTTTCTAGACGGTCGTGATGGAACTGCTAGTGCTGTTACTCTACTTTTCAATTGTAGCAAACTGTTTACTGCATTGTATATTCTCGGACGTTTTGTAAGTAATTGTATCTCATATAATGGTTATTGTATTCTATTCTTGTTTATGTGATTATTATTATATCGTTGAGCTTAATGATATTGTACAACGTATGGAAGATGGTATACTTATATCATTCGTTGGGTCTTAGTTGTGTACCCGTACTTCTGTATTTTGAAAAGCGGAGCGTGACAAGACATCTTTTGAAATTTGGTAACCAAAAAAAAAAAAAAAAAAAGAAAAGAAAAAAACCACCGATGATTCAACCCATTTTCTGTGTGGTAGATCTTTTTGTTAATTAAGAACTTATTAGGGTTTGTTAATTGACGGCTTAGCCTCTTCATTTGCAATTAAAAACCTGTTTAGAGTCATGGCAATGGATCAAAAAATGCATGATGATTTGATCCTTCTTTAATATAAAAAAGGATTTGTCCATGGATGCAAAAATGAATCTCTTAGTTAGGTTTGTGAGAACTTGAATTTCGTAAAATAGAATATTTCTAATAATATTTGTGCAGAAGTTAAATTACAGGAAAGAAAAATCAAACTAGACAATTTAATACAGAGCCGAGATAAAAATCTCTGTCCTTAAAACAAAATTCGTCCCGCAGTGTGACGTAGTTGACGAAGTGCCTCCCACAATACAACTGTATTACCTTCTCTGAAGAACAACACCCAAGCTTCAGAGACACCAGCGAACCAGTAACTGCGTTATACTCTTAGACAGACACAGACGAAAAAGGAGAAGGGATGAAAAAATAGAACAATATAAATGACTGGATTTTATAGGAGGTTAGAGGCAAAACTTATGGAGCCATTACTCTGCAACAGCAGAGCAATGGATGGATCCATTATTCTGCTGTTACAGGCCTCAATAAAGGGAGAGAAACTGGCTCCCAGGAAAAATTCGGAGCGAGGCAAAACCTAGTTTAGACCAGAACCGGGGCTGGGTCGGGCCGGGCGCACGTGTGTTTACAACTTTGGCTAGGTCCTCTCTCCACTACACGTTAGTGGTAACCCCAAGGATGCACCCTTTAGTCCATTTCTTTAGCTTATATACTAGATGAATCTTTTTCAACTTTCGACGTGGGACTAATAATTTTCTCCAAATTTTCAAGTTAGTACATTCCGAGTACCCAACTTTGGACCAACATTTCTCATTCATACAGAATCCGTTTTTGGCAAACGAGTACATTACAGAATAGTACTCAACGAGAGGAACACAGTCCAATCATTTTCCGGCACCGTCGATGGCCGGAGCCCACGGGAATCATGCCCGGAAAATCTGCCAAAAAATATTTCCAACAAGGTTTTCTAATTGCTGTGTAATCCATGGGTTCATGGTATTTCTATATATTTGTTTCTTTGAAAATTTAGACTTAATTCTGCAGTTTTTTTTTCTTTTGTTATTTTATTTTTGAAATTTCTAAACCAGAGCGCCACTTTTTAAAGAGTCTAATTTGGTAAGTTATAAGATGCAGCTAAGTTATATACTATATCTTTAATAGATCCATAATTAATAGATTTTAGCATTATAAACTGCAATTTGTTGTAGCAATCCAATTCAATATAGATTTTCAATCAAGATAGTGAAAGAATATGGAGACGATTCGATGCGTCTGGTCCTTGTTTTCTTCTTAATCGGGATCCTTTTTAATGCAAGTTTCAGGCTTTGATTTAGCCAAATGGTGGTGGAAAGTCTTTCAAAGGTGGTGGAAAGACTTTGATTTAGCTAAACGTGTATCTTGCATTGGCTAAATCAAAGTCCTCCCAAATAGAGGTGGCTACCACCTTATCAGATGGGAAAAAGCGTGCATGAAAAAGGTACACGAAGGTCTAGGTATTATTGATCTTCGAGATATGAACCTTGCTCTCCTGGGTAAATGGTGGTGGAAAGTCTTTCACCCTAATGGAGAAGGGTGGCAAGAATCCATTCAAGGTTACCTGCACGAGACTGAGACGAGAAATTTGGGCTTCAGGGTAGGTCCACGTGTATCCTGGTTCTGTAAAGGTATCGCTAAGGTATACGAACCCTTCATTAGTTGTGTGACGTCAGTTATCGGTAATGGCCAACTCACCAGGTTTTGGTGGGACAAGTGGTGTGGTGACCACACACTTAGAGCACTATTCCCTGATCTGTATGATCAAGCGTCACAACCGTATTGCACGGTGGCCGCAGCCTGGAGAAGAAGCACATGGAAACTGGCCTTTAAACATCCGTTGGACTCAGGCTTTGAAACTAGACTCATGGAACTTCAGACCTATATCGCCAATGTTGGAATTACTTGCTCTCAGGGTCCTGATAGGAAATATTGGGGACTGGAAAAGAATGACACATTCACCGTTCACTCCCTTTATAATCGCATTCACTTTAGGGGATGTAGCCCAAAGTGGTCAAGCGTTATTTGGAAGATGAAAGCTCCTCTGAAAATTAAAGTTTACCTATGGTTGGTGCTGAACGATGCAATTTTGACTAGAGAGAAGCTTTCCAAATGCCAACCGAATGTGGATTCTGGTTGTGGGTTCTGCAATGCTGCCCCCGAGACGGGATACCATCTTTTTCTTGAGTGTCCTAAGAGCAAAGCGGTATTCGTTGAGGTTCTTAGTGCTCTGGGGACGAGTCAGCTCCCTAATGTGTACGAGGATTGTGGGTAAGGTCAAAGTTTGCTACCGAGAGACGAACTATGAGAGAAGCTTGGTTTATCGCTATCGCCGCTACGACCTGGGTTCTTTGGCTAGACAGGAATAATTTTAATTTCCGTGGAACTTGTAATCGTATTTCTGGTAATTTGACTCACATTATACATCTTATCTCATTTTGGGCTAATGTGGCTGCAACAGGTCCTAAAGAGAGGATTGTGAGCTTCTTCCAGGTAGAGGAGTATGATGATGACAAAGTCGAGATAGGCTCGACGATCGACTGACTGCCAGCTTGTCCGTCCACTGTTGACTGATCCCCACCACCCAAGGGTTTGTTGGGGGGACTCGATGTATTTTGTTTAGAGGCATGTATGTTTTGCCCATTCTCTTCTTTTATCCCAACCCCTATGCTCGGGTTGGAGTTATGTATTTTAATTTTGTTGTAGGACCATGTACTTGGCTCAGTACTCTGAGTTTGTTTTATTAACTTCTTATTAATGAAACAGGGTGGCCATACTCCATCTTTTCTTAAAAAAAAAAAGAAAAAAAAGAAAGAAATCGAATCTCTCTATGTATATATTCTAGGGGAAGAGCATGTATCATAACATTTGATATTATCTATATCTAATTCCCTTTATATATATATATATATATATATATATATATATATATAGTAAGTCTATTAAGAGCTGGGAAGCTGGGATCCTTATCGAGAGCTGGAGTTTTCAACCATTCGATCGGGATTGATCCAGATCGAACGGCTCAGAAGAGATCCCGCTTAAGTTGGCTTTGTTGAGGGGCAAAAGGGGAAAAATCGAAACCCATATCTCTCTATCTTTCTCGTATCCTCTCCCTCCCGCTCTCTCTTCGTCGAACAATTGAAACCCTAGCTCAAATCCCTAAAATCGAAACCCATATCTCTCTATCTTTCTCGTCTCTTCTCCCTACCACTTTGTCTCCTCTCCCTCCCACTCTCTCTTCGTCGAACAATTGAAACCCTAGCTCAAATCCCTACTGCCGAAACCCATATCTCTCTATCTTTTTCGTCTCCTCTCCCTCCCGCTCTGTCTCCTCTCCCTCCCGCTCTCTATTCGTCGAACAAGGGAAACCCTAGCTCAAATTCCTACTGCCGATTTCTCTCTCTCTCTCTCTCCCCCCGAAGAGAAACCCTAGCCCCCAAATCGAAATCGATGAGCTTCTCTTGGAAGCGGCTTTACAAGGAGGTTTCCCAACTTATGACACTCTCATGCTGTAGCTGCAGCTTAACAACTAGTACTATTAAATAAATGATTTATAGTGTGCAACTTCATAAACATAATTCATCTCATCATCACTTTTAAAACTAGAATCCAAGTTATCCAACAAGGAAGCAAACTCACAATCACATGAATGTAACAGACTATTTGGGGAATCGAATACTTCCCTGACATATTGTAGCTGATCCTCTTGTTCCACACACTATTCTTGAGATGCAAACATTACCTGACAAATTAATTAACAATAAAGAGTTTGAACAAGTGAATGGAAATTAATTAATGAACAATTGTAATAAAGTTGTTGATTTGATGTTCAAAAATGAAATGCAAAGAGAAGTAATCTCACCATGTTCTTGAGAATGCACCCCGAGAGTAAGTTCTTGAAATGAACTTTCTATTCTAAAAATGTAACAACATGGAGCATCCTTTCCTAAGAACTAAGAATACATTAGGATTGGAGAAGAGCATGGATCTAATCTCTCCAGAAACAACTGGAATCTTCTCAAACAACAATCTAACTGTCATTGGGTGATTTTCTATCAAACAACAATCTAACTCATTTCAACAATATCTACTCAAAGTTTGGATTCAATAATGGAGTAATACCCATAAAGATCTAATCTTTACTGATGATGGTTTTATATAAACAAGGACGACGACAACAGCAACAA